>JADLZK010007531.1:0-561622 GCA_015847255.1 Hyparrhenia diplandra | reverse complement strand
GTACGTGTTTACTTCTAGAGAATTGCTATCTGTCGGGTTTTTCTTAGAAGTTTCGTAATAAATTATAAGATTCATAAAACATAAAGACTGCAAAAAAGAAGCACTCACACCTAGCTAGTGGGCTCAGGATATTCTAGTTGGAAAGTGGCATGAAACTAAAAGGTACCTTGGGCAAGAAATTGTTCATACATCCAAGACGCAAGACAACACGTACCACTGGTACTATATACTACTAACTATGGTTTCGTCCTTCTCATGACTGAGAGGGAGTCGAAGTAGGATATATGTTGTAGGCGGCTGCTGGGGTACGTTCTTGTCCAAATGTCGATCTGTTTCGATGAACATACCGCCAACTGTGTACCCAATTATCCATGCGAACACAGGAGCACTTGGGGATGTTCATGCATGTCTTGATGAAAAGCCGGAGCAACGTACTACATGACAATTTCAAACGAGATCCATAAATCAGAATTCCAGGGACTTCTTCCGGCCATGACCATAGTACTATCTCTTCTTGGAAAGGATACATTTCTGGATCGGAGCTATATATATGCAGTGGGTGATATTGATTGATGACGGGTTTTGTTGTATGCTTGTTGATGGACAATCATCTTCCTGATGCGGTTCATCATCCAAGTCACTGTACATATCTTGATTACGATGTTGATGCGGTTTCCCCCATATGTGCTACACTTATCACCCGAAGCGTGCTCCATTAACAAACTTGGATCTATCAATTTCCAGCTTAATTAGTTCTTATGACAAAACGATACTAGCATAGTCATTATATTATGGCCAACAACCCTGTAGCGCAATAATGCGTGAGTTTCTATATCTTGCTGGCGTATGTGGGGTTTAAATCTAACCCATGTGTATTTAGGTGGGAGCGTTTAAGTGAAAAAAAATCCTAGACGTTGGATCCGGATCTTTGTGGCCTTAATTAATGGTTACATAGGTTGCACTTGCACACGAAGGTGGGTTCTTGCGATATGTTCTCATCTTTCTAACCAGATGTTAACATTGGCCATCATATGTGTTAACTAAACTACAGATGGCTGAAATGTTGATCCTCAATAATGCATTAGTTTCCCCATCGTTTTTTTTTTCTGATTTGTTTGCGCTTTGAGTTTGACCTTCGACCAGCTTTGTATTTTGTTGAAACTCTTCTCCTTCTTAATGCAATGATACGCAATGCTCTTGCGTATTCGAGAAAAAAAATTACACTTACACCAGTGCTGGGAGAAACAGAAAAATTATTTCTAATTTTCATCATAGTAATGACCGCCATAGCCCCATCTTGTGGAGGCCATTCGATGCCGTCGTGTTGGTACTGAAGGGCAGGATGGCTGGGCCTGGGATCTAAAAATAAAATGCGAGAGGTCTGGGCCTGGGCACCTTCAATCGAAAGAGGTGGGCCTGCAAGTATACTGCAAGCCATGCTAGCGGAGTAGTTACGTTATACTATGCAACTTTAAGACTGCCAATGCTAAAAACCTTTAATTGCCAATTTTTTTTAATTACACAGTACAACGCAGACGCTCAACACGCACGCACACTCGCCCCTATGAACACACGTACGCAAACCCTACCCTATGAGCACCTTCGAAGGACTGAGCCGGCAAATCTTGAATTCTTAGCAGCTACTAACAAACGTATATATATACTTTTCAGTGATCAGCTTTGTTTTTCAAGATGTAACTGTTTCACTCCATGTCATCCAAAGTTCCCGAAGCAACGCGGGTAAGATAGCTTTTGTATTTTCTTTGATTTTCTCTAAATATTGTGCACATTCTATATAGTGGTGATCCATGCAGATCCTGTGGCAGCACGCGGACATTCATCTAGTATCCACAAAACTTAATACAAACAGATAATATCATATGCTTAATCGTGTGTGTCAATAGGTCTTCAGCTCAAATCCTAAGAACTAAGCATGTTGTTAAGGGCCTGTCCGGGATGATTCCAACTCCAACTCGAGTTGCTTCACTCTAAAACTCCAAGTAGAGCTGACTCCACTCCAAAACTACAAATTCAAATTGGGGTGTTTGGCTACCAGCTCCATTCTCTTCTGTGGGTCCCATGTCTAAAATTTTCTCTTCTTCACCATATGTACACCGCCGACCATGAAGACCACCTTCCATCCGTACCGGTCGATGACGGCGGTGGAGAGCAGGAGGGCTGTGAGGTTCACCGTGTCGAATATGATGGCGCTTATGAGCGTGGAGTTGCTGCCGAACTCGACAGTCTGGAACACGAGCGGCGAGAAGAAGGCGAGAATGACGCCCGTGAACTGGAAGAACATGGGCATGACGACGGCGAGGGTCGGGTGCGGGTGGTACTCACACCTGGTGGGATCCGGCGGTACTCGCTCCGAGCGCCAGGAAGAACTGGTAGCACGTCGTGAGGGAGCCATGCCACCGCGATGGCGCCATCTTGGCTAGGAACAGAACCGCTACTTGCCTGGATCCTAAAAGAAATCAAACACATGGTAAGAAAAACTACTATACCTAGATAAGAGAATCCTACTAACAAAATTTTATGTGATTGTATAAAGCTGCATCATCCGAGGGTTCCACCACTATGAGTCCTTATGCAACATACGAATCATCCATCCCACCTATAATCATAATTGAGGTGGTCGCACTGACTTTATGTTTCGAAATGTGTAAATTGGATAGTGTCGATGTTCTCAAAACCGGGGGGTTTCAAGGACCGGCAATAAAATTATTTGTTGTGCGTCCCTAATCCGGATGGTGATGCAAGATGGACACAAGATTTATCCTGGTTCGGGCAAAAGAAGGCCCTACGTCCAGCGGGTGGAGGAAACTTGTATTATCTTGCACCGAAGTGCTCGTAGTTGGGGTTACAAGCTTGGTGAGAGAGGGGATGAGCCCCAAGTCTCAGTAGAATGGAGATGGGTTGAGAAGAGTCCAGAGAGATCCCGAGTCGGAAGTCCCGTAGAGAGAAGATCCCCCCTCTCTCTTGTGCTCCTCCTCTTTATAGCTGCTAGGTGATGTCTGTAGTATACGTGTTGATATGCATGTGTGCCTGGTGGAGCGGTGGCTTGTGTTTCCTTCTCTTCTCGCTGGAGCATGACACCTATACAACACGTGGCGCGTTTGGGAGCAAAGGGTTGTTATAGGTGCCATCGGCTGCATAGAGACCTTATCCACAAGGGCCTCGGGTAGAGGCCTTAGGAAGAGGCCTCGGGAAGAGGCCTTAAGAAGAGGCCCTAAACAGAGGCCTTAGGTAGAGCCTTTGGGAAGAGGCCTTAGGAATAGGCCCTAGGCAGAGGCTTTAGGAAGAGGCCCTAAGCAGAGGCCTTAGACGGAGGCCCTAGGCGGGCCTTAGGTTAGGTAGAGGCCTCGGGAAGAGGCCTTGCTTGCGCGTCTGGGAGAAGTAGAGAGAGTGGGTCGTCGACCACGCATATAGCCCCGTCATTCAAAAAAAAAAAAACATTTTTTATTTCCGGACATCATGTTTAACCGTTTATCTTATTTAAAAATTTTATGCAAATTAAAATAAATAAATTATTATTAAAGTAATAAATAAGTCACAACAAAATAAATAATATTTATCTAAAAATAAATAAAATGGAAGGTTAAACAAGATCTCTGAAATTTGAAAATGATACTTTTTTTTTCGAGAACGGAGGGAGAAACCTCTCGGCTCTAAAAAGGGCGCAGTGGGGCGGAAGCGACGAGCGTGTCGGAAAAATCCCGCAGGCCATGGTGGTGCGGCAGTG
Organism: Hyparrhenia diplandra; assembly: GCA_015847255.1. Classification (NCBI taxonomy): domain Eukaryota; kingdom Viridiplantae; phylum Streptophyta; class Magnoliopsida; order Poales; family Poaceae; genus Hyparrhenia; species Hyparrhenia diplandra. Next base: position 557,877 of record JADLZK010007531.1, on the reverse strand, counting down.
CCATGGTTTTACGGAGTGGGAGATGGTGGGTGCGATGGCGTTCCTGTGTTGCATGAGCCGGAGCCCAGCTACAACACTTTTTTTGACAGAAAACCGTAGGGGAATACCCGACAGTGTAAAATGGTGTCACACCCAGGATTTGAACCCCGGGTGGGAGCCTCACAACCAATGGCCTTTACCACTCCAACTATGGCCGAGCAGCTAGCGCCTGCTTGTAACCCGAGCGGGGGCATTAAGGTGGTGCGGATGCCAATTGTGGCACGTGGGCCTGGACCTGTTGCTGCTTTCTACGGCCCGCCCGTTCCAAGTTGGCGGTGGGCCGTGGGCGCTTTGGCGAAGCCTAGGCGTCCCGGCACCTAAAGCGACGGGCATTGCGTTAGGCTGGCCCAGCTACAACACTTACGGGCCATAGAGTCAATCTCTGCATTCGTGTTCATTTGGGCAGCCATGACTTCCAACAAGCAGGTCAATATCTGCAGCAAGTTTCAGTGCGTCTTCGGTTCATGGTGTGCTTCTCCAATGATCCTGTGACTTTTTATCTGGAACTGTTGTTTGAGTGTGGCAACGTAGGTTCTGAATTCCGACCCTACTACTCTTTTTGGTTCTATCAAAGGTCCATCTTTTTAGTTGTGCGGATGTGGACAATGTTGTATCGATTGAATGTCTCAGGCGCCGCATCCTTCCCTGAAGCCGTGCAGGACCCACCCTGGGCGAACAGAAGGTGGCCTCATTGGGCGACAAGAGGCCTCCAGGTAGGTCGAGGGCGGCTCATCCCCGGACATGTCACCATTGTCATCGGCCCATTAGGGGAACCGAGCCCCCTCCGTGGAACTCCGGGCGGAAAAGGCGGCGTCGGGAGACAGTGGACGACAAACTCGGGCGAGGGCGGACAGACGGATGAGGAAGGCGTCGAGGGCGTGAGGCAGCCGAGGCAGCGCTCACCACAACTATGCCATCATCCGCAACATCCCGCGTCGGGGGTGCCGAAGGCCCCCTGGCGGACGAATCCCGTCGTGGTCGCCGGCGGTCGTCGAGGTCCTCCTTGCCATTGCCAAGGATGTCATCGATGCTGAGTAGCGAGCCGTCCATGACACGAGGAAAGGAGCCAACTTGGAGGTGTCGACCGCCTCAACCCAGGCCGAGGTCTTCCCCGACCTCGAGGCAAAGCGAAGCAACCGCCTCGATCCGGGCTCCCCTCAGCTTGCGGACGGAGACCGCAAACATCAGCCACACCTAACCCCGCACGGAGGGCAGCGCGGGCGGTATGCGGTCGGGATGGTGTAGCACGCAGAGGGGAGGAAGCAGAGGTCGCCCGGCCCGGCCGGAGCCAACGGGGCTGAGCCTCGGATTCGTGTCGCCGTGAGCCGGATCGGCCAGGGGCACCACCATCCGGGTTGGCCCATCAAACGTAGACCAGGCCGACCAGCAAGTCATGCACGCACTCATTCATGTATACACGTATATATATACTAGATATATTTGGTTTTGTTTATGTGATTTAGGTATGACGGCTGCTAGACCATGCCATATTGGTGGTTACTGGCTCCGCCACTGTAAATGATGGGAGAATAAACACCTTACTCTTTTCTAGCATTTATTTTAGTAAAAATAAAAAAACTTGCTCTGGCACTACCCGAAAGACGGCTTTCCCGTGGCGCCGACGCTCACGGAAAAGACCCTTTTCCCCACGAAAAGCCTTGCAGTCACGGGAAAGCGGGCTTTAGGAAAAGAGCCTTTCGCGTGTACCCCCGGCTCACGGAAAGTCTCTAACGGGGCGTTTGGGGTGGCGGGGCACTAACGGGGGCGTTTGGGGTGACGGGGGCACTAACGTGGGCTAGATGGAGGGGCTCACGAAAAAAGGCCGACGGGCACCGACGCCCCGCCATGCCGGAGGAGTGGCCTTTCCCATGAGCAGGCCCTCACGGGAAAGGCTCTTGCCCGTGTGTGTGAGAGGTTTCCCATGGGCTGCCTTGCCTGCTCACAGGAACGAGGGTCTTTCCCGTGAGTTTTTCCATCTAGCTCACGGAAAAGAATTTTCCAACGGAAACGTCTTTGTTTCCGGTAGTGTGGAGCTCAATATAATGTCGCTGGATCATACTAAAATTGACTTGTGACCATACATACATATATACATACATACATCAAATGAAGTATAGGCAGGCATGCATTCATTGGGCAGCGGTCGTGCACCACATTTGGTGGTGCAACTCAATTCCTAGGCCGCTTGGCAATTCCAATTAGCAACAGTGACGGCCTAATAATCAAATCCATCGTCCTCCCTTCTTGTCTTGTCTCCCTCACCTTCACCTCCGCTGCAAGTTGCAACACCATCCATCACCTCCGACTCCACACCACGGTCTTGGTTCATGCTCTCCACTCCACCACTGCTCTAGCTTCTCATAATAAGCGCCCATGTCGGACGACGGCGCCGGCGGAAATGAAGCCGCCTCGCTGGCCAAGCGCCTCCGCAGGTCGCCGGCGCCGGAGCCCACCTCCGTGCTCTACAACCGCAGCCCCAGCCCGCCCTCCCTGGCCTCCTCCTCTGCGCCCGAGCCTCCCCCCCATCAGCGCCGAGGAATGGGAGGCCGTCCTCTCCGGCGACGTGATGGCCGCGCCACCACCCGACACCTCTTTCCTCCGCTGGATCATGGACGCCGACGCCTTTGATCCCTTCCTGCCTCCACCGCCTTGCCAAGAGACAGCCGCCGTCGAGCCCTTCTTGCTCCCGCTCCCCGTGGCGGAGGGGGCGGCGGTGGACGAGCTCCTCGAGGCGGCACGCCGCGCCGACGCCGGGGACTCCACTGGCGCGCGCGAGATATTGGCGCGGCTCAATCACCAGCTCCCCTCGCCGCCGGAGCACCCGCACCCTCCCTCTCCTCCGCGCCGCCGCTCACCTCCGGGACGCGCTCCTGCGCCTGCTCGTCACGCCCGGCCTCCCGCCCGGCTCCTCCGTCTCGACCCCGCTCGATGTCGCGCTCAAGGTCGCCGCGCACAGGGCACTGGCGGACGCGTCGCCGACCGTCCAGTTCGCCAGCTTCACGTCCACGCAGGCGCTCCTCGACGCGCTCGGCGCCGCGCGCCGCGTGCACGTCGTCGACCTCGACGTCGGCTTCGGCGCTCGGTGGGCGCCGCTCATGCAGGAGCTCGCGCTCCAGTGGCGCCGAGCGCCCGTCTCGCCGCTGCCGCCGCCGTGCCTGAAGGTGACGGCATTGGTGTCGCCGGGGTCAGCGCATCCCTTTGAGCTCCACCTCGCGCACGAGGGCCTGACGCGCTTCGCCGCCGACCTCGGCATCTCGTTCGAGTTCAACGCCGTGGCGTTCGACCCCTCAGAGTCAGAGCCGTTGCCGCCCACGGCGCTGTCCGTCGCGCCCGGCGAGGCCGTCGCCGTTCACCTCACCATCGGCTCCGGGACCCCGTTGCCGACGACTCTCCGGGTCGTGAAGCAGCTCCGGCCGGCCATCGTGGTGTGCGTCGACCACGGATGCCACCGCGGCGACCTGCCGCTGCCGCACCACGCGCTCAACGTCGTGCGCTCCAGCGCGGCGTTCCTCGAGTCGCTGGACGCGGCCGGCGCGCCGGCGGACGCGGTGGCGAGGCTAGAGCAGTACGTCCTGCGTCCCAGGGTGGAGCGCCTGTTGGTCGGCGACAGGATGCCTCCGTGGCAGACCATGCTTGCCTCCGCCGGATTCGCGCCGGTGGAGCTCAGCAACGCCGCCGAGGCGCAGGCCGAGTGCCTCGTCAGGCGCACGCCCACGCCGGGGTTCCATGTGGAGAAGCGGCAGGCGGCGCTTGCACTGCGGTGGCAGGAATCGGAGCTGGTGACGGTGTCGGCGTGGCGGTGCTGATCGATTCCGGTACTGGGAGAGTTCTTGTTGTAAAGATATATTCAATCTTTTTCTTTTCTCCTGCCCTGCAGTAAAATTAGCTTGGTAACTTGCTCATGTCAATGCAAGCTGTTTATTTTATAATTTTATTTGTGGTGATATATCAATTGGGTACTGGGATGTAACCGTTGTTGCCTAAGTGAGGAATGAGGATATATAAATGGCAGCTCCAAGGCAAGTTATTTGTACAGAAGTAAGTGATCATCATATTGTAATTACAGTAGGTGTCTATTTAAAAAAAAAGGTGCTACTCGTTTAAATTGCATGATGAAGTTATTATATATATTATATATGGTCGTTGAACATGAAGATGATGAAGTTGCGGTACGTACATGCAGCAGTACCTACCAGTGAACACGTACACGGTCGACCGGGGATGTACGTTCTGTTGGTGAGTCCTCATCATCTGGTCATCGATCTGTGATACGACAGTTAATTTGATACCGACCTTGGATTATATGTGAGCGATTTTCGTCCCTTGTCGTCAGTACCTATTTGAGGAACAAATTGCAAGCCACAAATTTGTAGTGACAGGTTGCTTGTTATTGGACGACTGTCAATATAATGAGGTGGTCACTCGTACATCATGCATGTAGCTGGATGCCTAGTGGTCATTTGCCATGCGCAATTAGTTGTTGCTAGGTCCATTAATTGTTAGGACTACTCTCGCATTAGTTGGGCATGCGTGTGCGTGGTCCATAATCTTGCATTCCAGATCTGTTCAGAGTTGGTGCAAAGGTAGTAGTTATCCCATGATTAGTGATAAGGTCGGTCTCAATGTAGCGTTTCACCTCCCGGTTTCTAAGATGTAAAACTTTGACATGAATAGGCGTCGGTTTCTAAGATGTGAAACTTTGACATGAAATAGGCGTCTCCCTCAATGCACAGTTTTATAGGCTCACGAGTCCCACAGCCTCTCTCATTGCACGGTTTCATTGCATAGGTCCACGGTGAAACGCTATTTTTGTCTCAATGGGGATTTCACCGCTTTCCTATGCATGTGAAACAACGCCCAAAGGTATAGATGCGCATCATGCCATCGTGCGGTCGTCAGGCCGCGCCACCGTGACCGCGCTCGTGCCGCGCCATCGACCCATGGCACGACCGCGGGGCGTGCACGGAGCACGCCGTCTTCTTGCGCTGCCACCATGCCGTCTTTGAGACGGCCATGGCCGGCGCGCAGCCGCGGGGAGGGAGAGAGCCGGAGGTGGCGAGGGAGCCACGCCGGCCCGTGAAGAGCCGGGAGATGGAGCCGCGGGAGGCGGCGCGAGGGAGAGAGCCGGAGACGGCCATGGCCGAGGAGCCGCGCCGTCCGGAAGAGCGGGAGGTAGCCGCAAGAGCCTGCCGCGCGGCGGCGCACCGACACGAGGAAGACGAGCGAAAGGTGTCCGACCATGGCCAAGAGCTCGGACGCCGAGGAGTAGAGTCGGCCACCGGGGGGCAGAGCGCGGCACTCGGCGGTGGCGTGGAGTTGCGGACTAGAGGAGCAGAGGAGCCGCCGCCGTCTGGGATTGGGAGTGAGAGGGGGAAAGTTAGGGTTAGGAGTCAAACATTGCACATATATATGGATTATGGTGGGTGGGCCAAAATTCATCGGGCCGTCGCCGTGCCGTCATTACACCATGCCGTGCCCGTCCATGCCACGGGCCGGGTGGCGCCCCAGCACCGTGCCTCGGTCGGGCCAAATTCCCGCGCCACGTCGTCCGACGGGCTGGGCCGCATGCACATCTATACCCAAGGTTTCACCATGGTGAAACTTTTTTCCTTCGTCTCTCTTGGGCGTTTCATGTAAAAAGTGAAGCTTCGTTGATTGGCGCTACATTTAATATGCATAAAACTTCTATTGAGACCGGCCAAGTATTCACATTTACAACAAGTTTCAGGACGAAATTAAGGTACCATATTTTTACCATGAACTGGGTGGTGATAGTGAATGGCTACTTGCACTTCAACTTTGAGAAATAAATTTTCATTACATCGGTGACAGTGAGACTCTGCTCACAGTTTTTGAAACGTCGATAAACTACTCTTGTAGTACTAGTGCTCGTGAAAAAAAAAAAAGAAACTAAAAACCATCTTGTAGTGCTGTCGTTACTTGGTTACATACTATATCCTATATCATTCTTTTGTTTTGTCCTAGAAGGTAGTAGTATTATTGTAGTAATCTTGAACAAATCTCCTTGCATCAACTGCTCGTAGTAGTATTTTAGTCAAGCATCACACAGTTACTTTGGCCCTATCCATATATACAATATCCAGCACTTTTGTAAGCTTCAAGATTTGTGTACCAATTAAGTATCATTACACACTACTGTAGTGTTGTGTCTCGCAGCGAGTTGAATCATTTGTCCGTGTCACATCACATGCGCGTTGCCCCCTCACCACATGCAGCCATGAATTTTCTTTTCTACGGAGTATGTGACATGCCTCATCCTATCCTAGCTAATTAATTAAAGGCACCTAGTTAGCATGACGATGCATCCGGCCAGCTAATCCATGATTAATTTCCTCTGGATTAGCATGATTATATAATATGTTCAGCTGACCCAGAAAACTCTAAGCTGAAAAATATGTACTACTATCTAATGATAACTACTATCTATAGAGATCCAAATAGGATCTTAATCTAATTTTATTTACTGCAGGAAGAGATATATATAGACGCATACAATGCATGATGTCTGCATCTCTGTTGATGAGGACCACTGCACTGCGTGACGTTTCTTGAGTGGATTAGTAGAGCTGCTAGTATTAGTATTAGTATTAGGACCACAGACCATGCATTATATTACATCGGATGCCAACATCTCGTTGAAAACTCAACTACTAACAAAGTTACCAACCCAACGTAGTACAACCAGTAGATGAACAGTAAATAGTACAGGTAATAAGTCCTCAATTGCATCCTGCAAATTAGTAAACACAAGGTGTCCGGCCGGATCGGAGCCTTGCAGGTGAATGAAATCCTCACCAACCTACCTCACAAGACAAAAAGATGGCTATATATGTGCTTTACGGCTTACTTGATCTCTTCTCTTGCCGCCCAGGAAAGGTATTTTGCACTTCTCAAGCAAAGTTCGCGCCTAGGCATCTTTGTCAGTTGTTTTTGTTGTTCAACGTGTTTCCAGACAGGCAACGATAAATAACATACAAATACTGTATGCAATACGTACTGTACAGCTGACGCTTGGTCCTTAAAATAAATACGACCTTTAATTTATCTGTCTAGCGGAATGATATGCCGGTGCCAATATGCAATGATTTGTTCTATCATTGAGTTCAATTGTACATTGAGTTCAATTGTACTAGTATGTATGTATGCATCTGATCGTGAGAGAAGGAAAAGAAGAAGAGAAGCCCAACCTGAAGAATGATCTGGGCTTGTAATTAGAATAGAATGGCCTATTTAGCTAGCGCCGACCGGCCCATTTAGGATCCTCTGTCCCCCACCCCAACCTTGCTTCATCGCATCTCATCTCATCTCGGTGGCCGCCGCCGCTGATAAAGAGGGCGCCATGAAGCGCGCTCGCAAGCCCGAGAAACCATCCAATAAGGAGAAGATCATGTCAGAGGAGAAGAGCAAGAGATCCAAGAAGAACAGGGCGCAGGAGAAGAACAAGCAGCCCAACAAGGTGCAGGTGGTCCATGACTTGAGCATGGAAGAGAAGATCATGGCCAAACTGGTGGAGATCGACAAGAAGATGGCAGAGGAGGAGAGCAAGAGATCCGACCAGGAGAAGAGGATGGAGGAGATGTTGATAAGGATAGAGAAGATTGCCTCCAAGATTGAGGAGCAGGTGGCCGGTGATGGCATGAAGAAAAAGAAGAGGACAAAAGAGAAGACGAGGGCGAAGAAGCTCGTGGTGAGAGAGATGGCGGACAACGAGGCTGGCGGGTTGAAGAAGAAGAAGAAGGTTGCGACGTGGACGTTGAGCCAGGAGCTCCTCGAGTACCTGCGCACCAAGGAGGTGATGGGCCTCCTAGCGTCGTCTAAGGCGCATCTCCCACTCTGGGGAAACAAGATGACACAAGAGCTGTTCCCCGAGGACCTCAAGGAACAAATCGTTGCTGAATTCCAGGAGAACAGAGAATTCGATGCCCACGTCCTGTACCAGTACCGCACCGAGGGATACGTTGAGATCCAAGAGGAGGTCTCGGACGAGGAGGTTGGTGAGAAGGTCTGCGACAAAGAGCATGATGTGGAGTTCTTAACCATGGAGGAGGAGATCAATGCTGAACTGGCGGAGGAAGAGAAGAATAACAAGAGGCTGCTGACAGCGGAATTGAGCCAGGATGAGATGCAGCACTATTTGTTCCATGAGGTCTTGGACTACATGGTGGCTAAACCCATTGTCACGGTTGGAGAATGCAACTTCCGGCAAGCCCTGGGGGCGTTCGATGATCCCTACAAAGGGGCCAAAGTTTATGCTTTTCATAGGAGGTGCATAGAACGTAATGCGAACCTGCTCCAGCAGTACCGCACCAAAGGTTCCGCGGTCCTCCAGTGCTATGTCACCGACGACGAGGCAGAATAATCTGTGTTGTTGGTTTGCTAGAAGCTGGCCGCAGGGTTTTGCTGCTAGGGATTTGATGATTCATGAGTTACCTTTGTCAGCTTCCTAAGCTGTGTTGTCTTGTCTGTGTGATGCACTATCGTAAGATCTGCTCATAACTATATATGATGTAATCATGCATCCTGGTGTGTTATATTGTCATCTCTTGGTACTGGTTACTTAGATTTATCACTCAGATGTATCAAGTACAAACCACTCTATGTTATATTGTCATCTCTTGGTACTGCTACAAATCTATATTATTATTGTGACATACATTTTGTACCTGTTTTTTTTCCAGTGCTCTCTATGTTTTTTTTTCTAGGGTTTTGGAGACCGTGTCGCTGTCTTAAATGTCTTTTTTTCAAGTATGAAGTATGGAGGGAGTATATAATTATCAGGTCCTAATAATGATTTTATCCTAAACCAATTTGCTAAAGCAGAGGTCCTGTTACATTATCAGTTTGTCTCACGGCAATAATGAGTTGTGCACAGACCAATGAAAAGACTTTTTTTTGTTATAATATTTCACTATCCTTACTCATGAGATTGATCCACATATTCTATTGGAGATTTCGTATGACAACCTTCTAAAAATCTTGAACCCTATACCAGCAGCACGAATGCTAAGGTGGTAGAATCATCATTCAGGTGCATCAGGTGTTGGGCCTGTCTCCGTGAGGCCGTGAATAGGCCCATCGGAGCCGGGCTTCTCTCACTGGACCGCGCTGGCCCATATGTCCTGTCCTGGAGCATCCATCCACGTTCGTTCGAAAACCAACGGCCCCGATCTGCTGTCGCCGATGCCGAGCTGCTGCCTCCTCCCCGGCATCGCGCTCCGCCCCCCGCCGGCCGCTCTCCGCCGCCTCCTCCGCCGCCGCAGAATGGCCTCCTCCGGGCCGACCCGCGCCTTCCAGCTCCGCCTCAACCCTCTCACTGGCGACTCCGAGTGGCTCGTCGTCGACGAGGCGGAAGCGGAAGCGGAGGCGCCTGCGCCTGCGCCGACACACCACAAGCAGCTACTCGCCGCCACGTCCTACCTCGACATGCTCAACGACGCCTCCCGCAACCGCGCGTACCGCCTCGCCATCGACGCCACCGTCACGGACCCCACTTCCCGCGTCCTCGACATCGGGTGAGTCGCCCGTCGTAGCGCCGCTCTCACTTATCTTTCAGTTTCTTTCAGCTGCCTGCCACCACCGAATGTTGGATTGGATTTGGCTGCCAAGGATGCTAATGCCCAGGTATGGTATGGTATGGAATCCAGAGCTGGGACGGGTTTGCTGTCCATGATGGCGGCGCGTGCTTTGGCAGCTGCTGGAGGTGAAGGTAGGGGAAGCGTGTCAGCATGTGAGTCCTACCTTCCAATGGGCAAACTAACACGGAGGGTACTCAGAGCCAATGGGATGGAAAACAAGGTCAAAGTATTTCACAAGCGTTCAGATGAGCTCAGAGTTGGGGTCGAGCTTGATTCTCGAGCTGATATACTGGTAACCTCTCTATCTTGGCTCCACTGTCATAGTATTATTCTACTGTAGAGCCATGCTCTTATAGCAAAACGCAATTTGACTCGAATTGAGCCATAGTATTGTTCTGGCAAGTATGTACCCTATATATGATGCTTCTTCAACTGTCTACTTATACCTGCTAAAGATTTGAATTATCAGCCCCTCTGCCACCCCAAGAAACAGATCTCAATTCTCACTAAAGGGCAACAACATTTCATAATCGTTCATGCAATTACCGATACCCAATCATTTGGCACCTCTCTGGTTTGGTTTGTGCAGGTAAGTGAAATTCTTGATTCTGAGCTGTTGGGTGAGGGTCTCATACCTACTCTACAGCATGCGCATGACATGTTATTGGTGAAAAATCCAAAGACGGTTCCATATCGAGCAACTACCTATGGAGTGGTTAGTACTTCCTGCTGCGTTTTTTGTTTAGAATACCATATGAGTGCTTCCTGATAATACCTGTGGTGTTAATTCAACCTCAACCTTTTGGTGTACTAGTTAGTTGAGAGCACGTACTTGTGGAAGATGCATGATCTGCACAGCAATGAAACAAATGCGGAAGATGGTGTGTGGCTTACTCCCAGTGGAACACAAAATATTCTTTCTGTGAAGTTACAACAACATGCAATGCAATGTGATGCGCTGGCAGATGAAATACGATTGGTATGGAGTTTTTCTTCACATGCTATTTTATATAATGTTGTTCCAAATCCTAATTCCTTTGCTTTAGCTGTCAGAACCCTTCAAAGTTTTTGAATTTGACTTTTCGAAACGGCCAGATAGTCATCGTGAAACAAAGATTGAGATAAAAAGCAACTGCTGATGGGCATGCTCATGCTATTGTTTCATGGTAAGCACAAGGTCTTGTTGTCTGTCTATCTCTACTCTCCTAAAATTTATCTGAATTTTGCTTGTTTTTACTGCAGGTGGGTACTTCAACTGGATTCTGCTGGATCAGTCTTTTTACTCAACTGCTCCTAGATGGGTGAGACAATCCAGCAATGTGGATTTACCACAATATGCCAATGGTTCAAAAACTATTGTGATTCTCACCTTGTGCACTATTTCTTCTTCGCCATTCATTTAAGGAATTCCCTGGATTAGTTCTTATACCATGCATGCAGAACTAGTAATCTATTGTTACTTGTAAGTAAAAAATTATTGACACAGCAACACAGTGCTGAAATGCATTAAATCATATGCTTTATTTCAAGGAAAAAGCACAACGTTATGTGGCTGCATGGCAATGATGCTCATATTGCAAACTGTACTGTTCAACCTAGCATCTTTGTGAGGAAAATTGATTTTGGCATATTATCTTTTGATGCGTGATGTATTGTTTTAAGAGTTACAATACTATTTTGATATTTTAATGTGTAGAAATCTTTTCGAAGTAGACTGTGGAAGTGGCAGTTTCTCCATTTGAAGCTTTCAAGACTTCACCTAGTTCATTTCTCTACCTAGAAACTGGAATAGAATAGCCTTCCAGAAGGGTAATAATATTAGGGCAGGGTGTTTGGAATATTGTAAGCTTATTTACACTTTGTTCCCTTTATTTCCTTTGCTAGGCACAAAGGATTGGTGTGATCATTGGAAGCAGTGTGTTTGGTTTATACAAGGGACAGGGGCTCCTGCAAAGCAAGATCAAACTCTTTCTTTGAGCGCTAGCCATAACCAAACTAGCATCTCATATCAGTTGAATTGGAATAGTGAAGGAAGTAGAAGCCCCAAAAATAACCATCTCACATTGTTGCCAGAAAAGGTAGCACTTTATGGTGATAAAGGTTGGAGATCAGCATTGATAAGTGTAATCAGGAATTATGTAAGTGATCCCACGATTTACTTGGTATAATATGTTCTTATCCAACTAGTATTCCATGAGTTTTTCCATCATACTATGATTCCTCACTGCAACTTCCTATGAATTATAATAAAGTATCCCAATATTCAAAAGCCTGTGCAACCTTACAATCTGTGATGCAGTTTCCTCATTTTTAAGAGTACAGAACCATATTGGTCAACTCTGCGATCTGACACTATTTGTAGCTATTCTATCCTGTGCATCTCCCCACCTTGACTTTTTCATGTTTAACTTTTCTCTGCTCAGATGAGTGAAAGATCCTCTCCAACCTGCATTGTGGCTGATGACAGCGTGTTCCTAGCTCTCATAGTTTCGTCTCTGTTACCGTCTTCAAAAGTTTTTACAATGTTTCCAAGTCTTAGAGACAGGGGCTTCAACTATCTTCAAGCTGTTGCAGATGCAAATAATTTATCCATGGACCGGATTAAAGTGATTGGTAGAAAAGCATCATCCCTTACTATGAATGACTTGAATCATGAAAAGGTAAAGACTGTTGAAGTCCGATATTTTTCATCCTCATTTAATTCCAAAATCCATACTATAGTGTTTTTGAATCATGAATAATCCTTGATCCTTTATCACTCTAGGTTAATCTGATAGTGGGGAGCCTTTTATCATGGAAGTGAAGGGATGCTGCCATGGCAAAATCTGCGCTTTCTGGTTCGTATAAGATACTTTAACTAATGGCTGCCACTTTTTATTTCCCCTACTTTCCTTCCCTTCCTGTTATATGCTACACGGGTCACCCATTGTAACACCCTGGTCCAAGTTGGCCCATGTTTGGCTGGAAGTAGTGGTCCGAGTCCCACATGGTTACTTATAGTTGCATATACAAAATTACAAACCATGGAGAACCATCCATACTAGCCGGGTTAACAGGTTTAGAGAGGCAAGAGCCCGCTTTCGGAATAAAAGAAGCGAGAGCAAAATTTTGAGATTTTGTACGAGCTGGATGAAGTCAGGGTGTTACACCTAGTTTGTAGGGTTCACTCGTCCCACATTGATGAAATTTCTTAACAATTCATTTTACTAATATGGAATTTCCCCTTCAAGTCAAAGGGCAACCTGAAGCTTATTTATCTTATATCAAACTCCTTTTCGTGTTTTTTAATTGTTTTTAGTTAAAAAACGTTGTTCTGGCACTAGGAATGAAAGGACTCTGCTTGATCCATTGCTATCTGAGGATGCATTCATCATGCCTTGCAAGGGAATATTAAGATTCTGTGCCATGTCACTTCCGGTTAGCCTATCATATATCTACCTTTCTGTTTCTATTGGCTCTATTGTCGTTGCTTGGGCACAAAATTCTTCTGTCTCCTGAGAGTTATGATATTGTAGGACTTGTGGAGAAGCCGTCGTGGCCTTAAAGATGTTGAGGGTTTTGACCACTCAGTTGTTAATGATACTTTAGGAGCCTGTGGTGACCTGCCTGGAGAGCAGCAAGGCCCTTGCCTACCTTATTATGTGTGGCAATGCGGTTATACCAAGGTAAAGTCACTTCCACATTTTAAACACATGACAAATATTTGTTCACTAAAAAGCAGTAATAATTGGTCATTCTTTTCTACAGCAATTAAGTGAAGTGTACTCTCTCATAGACTTCAACTTTTCTGAGCCTATTCACTCTTGTTGTGGCGAAACAAAGGTATCATTTAAATTTTTCTGGACAAAGTACCGTTTGCATTTCTGGCTGTGCTAGTCACTTCAAATATGCAAGATATTGAGTACTAACATGGGTGATTCTGATGGAATTGATAAATATTGTGAAAATTGAGTGTACGGGATTTCAGTTGTTCAGACCCTGATGCTGACAATCTGCTCGATGTCTTTTTGGTGTAATTCTGCTGTAATTGTTTTTATAGGAAAGGTTGCAGTCTTACCAGTGAAACCAGGACTGATAAATATTCAGACAGCAAATCATAATGATACCAAACCTCAAGGCAGTATGATTAGTAGAATAGTGACCATGCGCAAATTTGATACAGGAATGATATTCTTCACATTTTCAGCAAGCATGGAAGTTATTATTCTGTCTTTTCCCCTTAATACCAGATAACTGTATCCTTGGATGCAGCTTTGCTCTCTCAACTGAAATGTGCATGTAGTTTTCTTGCTGTTTTCTCCCCAGTCTCCTAACCCCATTATACATACCATCTTGCAGATTGAGTTTGCCCACGATGGAACATGCCATGGTTTTGCTATTTGGATCGACTGGGTACTTGACAAGGAAAATTCCATTGTGATAAGCACCGGACCAGGTAAAGATGATGCACATCAAAAATGAATAATACTATGTGGCCTGGGATTTGCAACGGAATCTGACGGCCACCTTCTATTGACGTGTGGATGTTGAGCTCAGAGAGCAGATACTGGAAGCAAGGAGTGCAGCTGCTTAGCAGGCCTGTACAAGTGAATCGAGAGAATTCGGTGATGCATGTGGAGGCCCATTTCGATGCAGATATGGGTGAGCTCGCGTTTAAATCCACCACGCTCGTATGATGTGATCTTGTGATGCAAACTGTAATGTGTGAGCAACCGAGCTCATGCGTGTGTTTCTTAGCGTGTTCTTGTTAAAGTTAGCATTTGTCGTTGCGTTTTGTTTGTCGATGCTCCTCAAGGCTCAAGCTCATGATTTTACCGGGACCTTGATAATGTCTACTATGATAGACAGGAATATAATGTTGGGACTTCATTATCAGCTCCTCCATTCTGGCGTCGCCGGACGTTTTATGTTGTTATGTACTCGTGCCAACACCAACTACTGCTTTCTTAATGCCTCTGACACATGATTATCGTACATGATCCAGCAACAGATGCTCCGTCAGTCAGTTCCTGGAACAAAGGAATGAAATCGCTAGAAGAATTCAGAGTGGACTGGAATTGCTGGATGCAGGATGTCAGTGCAAGACCGTTTGGAGAAAAGAAATACAAAATGAAAAAAAAAAACAAGAATAAAGTAGGCTGAATTTTTTTTCAAAAAAAAAAAGGAAAAACTACATGATAAGAGCGTGGACCTTGGCCAAAACGCTTATAGTGGTGCTATAGAATTTAATCGGGACCTTAAAATTGAAAACGCTTATAGCGGCGTTATTAGCGCCATTATAGCCAATTGCAACAAAGATGGATGAACATTGCACAGAAGACACAAGAGATGGGGATGATGAAGAAAATCACCCTGTGTCGATTGTTCTTTTAAAGTAGACCAACCAACATATTTGTTGCCATAACCACAGAATGAAATTAGGGAAGCAGTAAAAGAAAGTTACCTTGAGCCATCTTGAGATATTTGGATATCTTACTATGCTGATAGGCAATACGCAACATGGAGTATCTACACATCAGCCTGTTATTCTTCATGTCTACAGTAATCACCCAAACTTTATCATCATCTACCTCAATTTTGGCCATGAAGCAAACAGTATGATCAGTATCCAAGCTGAGTGTGGGTTGCGATATATACGTGCAAATTGAGGGCTGTCTTGAGTGTCCATCTTGATGGATTCCATGCAGCAGACCATTTCCCAATTGTCATCCAAAAGAGAGCAAGAGGACAGTGGCCACTGCAGATACCCAACCATCATCATATTGTTTACTCCCTCTGTCCCATGGACTTCGACGTTTTTGACTTTGATGGCTTTCAACTTCATTTGACCATCCGTCTTATTCAAAATATTTATGCAAATTATAAAATAAAATAATCAATATTCAAGTATCTTCATTGATAAAATAAGTCGTAAAAAAATAAATTATATTTGTGCAAAAAAATTGAATAAGACGAAGATCGAATAAGATGGCAAGACGGAAACCAAAAACGGTGAAAAGTCATTTGGATTGGGAAGGAGGAGTACTCTTGAGGACGTACTTAAAGCGACCTTCGACAACAGCAATGTCTCGAAAAAGGCGGGCATCCCTCAAGATCATCGCGGCTTCTTGTCGGTATGGCAGAAGCCAGGGCTGGTCTTGGACTCGAGACAAGTCACAGAGGATGATGCCCCTCCAGAGATCGACAAAGGCTACGGTGGCATCTTCCCCTCCAACCACAATAACCTTGGTGTTCCTATGCACAAAGTAACCTTGGTATTTTTGGTAGTGTTGATACGACAGCGAGAGGTTGATGGCGGTCCAGGTTTGGAGTTGTAGAGATGGAAGATGAAGCGACCGCATACAACCTCCATACTATGCTCAATCTATACATGTCCATTGATTGATTGGATTTGATTTTCCCCCACGATTTATTGCTACTAGATACATACGAGAGGAAAGGTTTAGCTGCGGCGGCGGTTCAGTCCGTTAAGTACTGCTAGCGATCGGGGAGATTTACCATTATTAAAAAGAATAACACTCGTTCGAATATCATCATGAGAATGTCACTTACAAATTTATGAGATGAAAAGAAGTTTTGACATCGGATTTCATTCCAAATATATTCCGCTCATTTGTCGATACAGGGAAAAAAGAAATAAGCATACACAAGCATATGAACAGGAGAGTTTCATCGAGTACACGAGGGTGGACGAACAGGATGCGAACCAACATTATTGAGGTTATGGGTTACTAGCCACAAGGCCTTATTTGTCCAAGTTTTTCCATCTTAACAATGATGAATCATCATGGTTTTAATCTTCAAGTGTTTAGCACAAAACAAAAGGTGTTGTCAGCCTTTCTACAACTTTTCCTATCTTGAACCTACGTCTCTTCTTATACATTTTCCATCTGGTGAACGAGTGAACTATCTGTACAATGTAGCGGCATCCACAGGCTTCTCATGTAAAAATTGAAAAGGGACACCACTCTTTTTTTTTCTTCCTTTAATTTCCTTTCCTTTGCTTTCTAGACACACATCCAGCTAGTAATAAATCACATGACGGTCAAAAAGGCAAAAACTGTGGCGAAGTGTCAGAGCTCCACCTCGTGAAGTTCCTCACCCAAACCATTGAACTGGGCGGAAGAAGTGCTGCTGGAACGGCTGTGCTGAGGTCTTTTCCCAGGCATCGATGGCGACTGCATGATCTGTCCATCAGGTGACCTGGTAGCAGCAGTGCTGCTCAACTGCTCTGGTAATGTTCCGCTCCATGACGACGCTCTTGACCTTGACATTGCGCTGTTAACGCTGCCTGAGGGGGACACAATGTTGTCCATACTTGGGTACCGCTGAATGTTGTCACTGCTTGGGCGCCGCGGAATGTTGTCACCGCTTGGGTACCGCTGAATGTTCTCACTGCTTGGGCGCCGTGGAATGTTGTCACCGCTTGGGTACCGATGAATGTTCTCACTGCTTGGGTGCCGCGGAATGTTGTCACCGCTTGGGTACCGCTGAAGGGTTGACTGCATCTGTATCAGTGGTGGCGGCGAACTGAATGCTGTCTCCATCGCTGGTGAGGATGATGGTTCATCCTGTCGGGTGGTTTCACTGTGGGCACCTGGCTCAGCCCTCTGTTCTGAAGCAACAGCAGCAGGAGTTGGCACAAAGAACTTCGCACCAGACATTGGATTCATAGATTGAGCCGCTGGTTTGCTATATGATGTCGCTGCTCCAAAGGCATTTGCACCGCCGCCACCACCACCCTTGTTAAAAGTATCCACATATCTACAGAAGGAAATGTTAAACAGTTGTAACCAGATGATACAGAGAGGAATTAGGGGGAAAGAACTAAACAAATCACCTTGATCGAACACCGATTCTTCCACGTGCTGAGAACTGGTTCTGGGTGGGTGGCATCGGTGGCATCCCGGAACTAGGCTCCGGGGGATTTGAGGAATAACCTCCACCAGTGGGAGGAGCATTCGAGTTGGGATCTGGAACACTGCTCTGGAATGGCACTTTTGACGGAGGTGGGGGAAGTGGGGGCTGCTCAGCAGGGATCTCAGCGCCTTCTTCCACCCACCGCTTCAGCTTCTCATCATAGTAGAACTTGTTCTGTTCCCCTAGCTTTGCCTTTAGAACATCAAAGGAGGTTAACCATGGAAGCAGAGAACCAGAGGCATAGACGACAACAAAACCTAGTACTTAATGTGCTAACAAGTACCTGGCGGTGAGATTTCGAAACAAGCCCCATTGTCTTCTGCACCAACCATCCAAAGCGTGAACTGCCTGAGCCTGATGTGCTTTGTGCCTTACTTGATACAGCACTCTGCTGCATTATCATATGTATATATATAGGTATAAAAAGATTTTTTTGTTTTGTTTTTGTTTTGACAACAGGTATAAAAAAGATTTGAAAAATCGAAAAATCTTCAGAAAACAATACCAAGAGACAAGTACCTGTTGGGGGGTTTTGCCAAAGTCTGGCTCGGAAATACTTCTGTTATGCGCAACTTCCCTGCCATAGCCACTATTTCCTCCAATTTCACTCATAGACTGCTCTGAAGCAGAAGACACTAAAGGTGCCATGGACATCACTGACTGACTATTCACAACTTTTGTATTAGGAGGAGAATAAACATCTCTCTCGTTTGCCGCACCCTGTGGCAGTTGAGGCAATGGTGCAGCTTGTGTACCCATCATGCGGGACAAAGATTTATCAAGTGATGTGAAAAGCTTCCCAACAATCTTTCGGGGGCAAGATTTGTTGCATATCCACCCTAAATAGCAGTGAGTCAAACTATCAGTGAAAAGAGAAAAAAAAAATGCTAATTAAAATAAAAACAACTACAATATATGCAAACCTGTTGATGTGTACGTATCCGGTCCTCCAGGGTCATAAACAATTGCTTCCATGCTTCTAGTTCAGGTGCACGACCAGAGGACTTCAGAATCTTCAGAGATGCTTGACAATACCTTCATAATGCAATTCATTAATTCAATGTCAACTAAGAACCCCAGGAGAGATAAGGAAATGAACCAAAGGACAAATATGGAAATGATAATTCAACAACCTACTTTAGTGAATCAGAAATCTTCCCAACCTCCGCAAGCATATATGCATATATCAGCTTGTACGGTTGAAATGGCAAGAGAATATACTGAGAATTACCAAGAACCTTTGCATACTCATAAACCTCTGTTCTCTGTTGGTTGCATAAGGAGGATATTAATCAGGGAATGAAAAACCAAGAAAAAATACAAGAGTATCGAAAGGAAACCAGTAATGGGGCAAAATAAAGATATGGACAAAAGCAGAGTCCCAAAATAGAACAAGAGTAAGATAGAAAAAAAAAAAACAAGTTATTGGAGTACATGATAAATCCTATTTGGCAGATCTGGTAATATATCTGTTTACACCTATAGAGAATTTGAATTTTGAAGCACATAAAGTAATGCTCATATCGCATTATGTCATGAAATATCCTTCACATGCATCTGCGTGATTGCCTAAGGGCTTGTTTGGCTGCACACCAAACCACCAATCCACATGGGTTGCCCAAACCATGTGGATTGGGTGGACTGGTGTGCAGCCAAACAAGCCCTAGGGGTTAATTTGATTCATGCCATTAAAATTGGCACCAAAGCATGATGTTATCCATAGCATCCTCAGTAGGAACCTAACACTTGCACTACCAGAATTAGATAATCTTCAGAGTAAACTACGAAATAAATGGTGCAGATTTGATATTGAAAAAGACCTGGATTGCTTCAGGGCTAGTAAATGTGCGTGGACATCTCAAGTGGTCTGCACCAATAAGGCACATCCTTGCATTTTCAGAGTACGAATCAATATTTAGTTCAGCAACTAAATAACATGAGTGAGCAGATGCAACCTGCATAAAATCAATGGTCCATTAGACTCAACCCAAAACTGAAAAGACGCTGTATTCATTACATCACACAAGACGCGAACCTCATTTTTCTCTTTCCAAAGGCAATCCCCAAGGTGGGTAATTACAAGGTCATCACCTTTTGTCCTGTTTGCTGTTATAATAGCCAAATTCTCTTGCCAGTCATCCAGCATACCTTTGGGAGCAGCCTGTCCAAACCCAAAAGCAAGTTACAAATATTACAATGAAAAAAAAGGGGGCAAGTCTAATGAGATTTCTCAAAATATGAGAATCAAAACAAAAGAGCAGGGGAGTGGTGAATCAAAAAAAAAAATTTAAGGATACATACAAGATGTGACTATAATTTTAGATAACAGCACATGATTAGAATACAGAAATGTAAGAAATGTATATCATGGTACAAAAAATGAATGTAGATGCTCCTGCTTCAAAGTAAATCACTAAAGTCATGGATGCCAAATTTATTTTAAATTGCATCATTTATTTACTCAAGACTTTCAATTACAATAACTCCATATGCAAATAATTGGTCAAACCACTCTAACTCTGTAATTTTGAAAGAACAGTTCCAATAAATAATTAGAAAAATAGTTTTATGATAAAAGCAGCTTTACAATCTTTGAGAAAAAAAGTCATATAAAAAAACTAGTGATCAAAGTATAGTGCTATAAACCACATTGATGCTCAAAACAGAATTTATGGACAGGAGGAAGCATTAGTATAATACCTCTACAGGCTGGTGGGGAGAATACAAAGAACCACTGTTAACAGGATTATCAGAATTGAAAACATCTGCAGGTTGTCCAGCAATAAGAAGGCACAATGTCCTCAAGGGTGATCCGGAAACAAAATGGCGGTGAGCCATTTTCTTCACAGTATCCGCATAAAACTGCATTTTTAGGTAGCAAGACAATGAGAAATAACTCAGGAAAGAGAAACCTACATGCCATCCAACTAACTAGAGTGAAGATTTCAACTCTCTGCAGCAGACCTTATCACCAAGTTGTAAAGCAAGGATCAGTGCAGGACCCCAAAGCTGACCTTCCTGTGCATGCTGAAGAGCCTCTTTCCTTCTACCAGAAACCAAGAGATTTTGAACCTCCTGGGCAGTAGTCTGCAATAGGGTATTTGTCTAAATATGGGTACACAGCTATACATTGCTAAATAACGCACCACAGACGAAGAAAAATTAGAATTACCTGAATCTGGCTTTCCAAGGGAAGATTTCTCATGCAATGGACAACAGCTCCATATCCGTTCATATTAGCACTGCTCTTGCAAGATGAAAAAAGTTTCGTCACTGCCATCTCTGGGCCATCTATACCCTTTAGCAAATAGTTCAAACAGAATCAGTATTCCATTAGAAAATAATCAGAATAGAGTGAAGCATCTTGTTAAAAAGAGTCTTTCCCACCACATGATTGATCAGGCTGGATTTAATTAAGAGAATAAAGAGAGTAATATATCTTTTCATTTCTGATGTCATAATATATGCATAAACACATTATTATATGACTTAATTTGCATACATGGCAATATCATACTTTATATGACTTAATTTGCATGTATGGCAATATCATACTGAATTAATGATTAATAATCATCTTCCATAAATATTTCTGTTATTTCGCTATCATAGCTCAATCAATTTCTATTTAAAACTGATATTTTGGTGGTCAGTCAATAAACAAAGCACAATCATGATACAGAACACATTAAGTATTTCTCTTACGCGGCCAGCTTAAGCATCAAGATACTGTCATTAAAGCAAGAATGCAAATCCCAGTTTAAAGATTAGACTAAAAAGAGACGCAAAATGCATTCAGAAAAATGACATCGAGTAAATCTTCAAGTATCTAGGAGTGACACCTTAACATACTAATGTTGAACATACCTAACATGTCTCCTTTCAAGTTATCAGAAACCAGAGTATCACTGATGTGCAATCATAGAGAAGCACTGAGAGTGAATGACAGTGGTGTCTGGTATATATTTCACTTATTGGAGGATTTGCAATACAGAAAATGAAAAAATGTTGTTCTAACAAAATATTAATTCCAAGGAAAGGATCATTGATAGGCAGAAAATACCTCTTGTGACGGGTCAGACCCAAAGGGTGAACGAAGCTTTCCATAGTGTTGACACAATATTTTCAACAACAAAATAAGCACCTTTTGAACATCCCTCCCTGGAATTCCGTCTGAGAAGATTCATATACTCCAGTCATATCATCAAGCCATTTATTCACATCCTTTGATGCAGCACTTCCACCGGCAAGAGGGCCAGGAATAGGATGGCGACACAAAGCATGGAAGTAGCTAAATGCACCACCATTTGTGGTGCTTGAGTGGCCAACTTTATCAGCTACGATCTCTGGAATATTAAGAACTGATACCGTTCGACCAGAATTGCCCTTGGATTGCAGCAACAAAAAGCTTTTAGTTACAACTCATTACAACAAGAATATTAAAAGGAAATAATTTTGTGGTACCTGATTTCCGCTGTCAAAGTTTGCAGCCATGGAGCTGGTTTCTTTAAGAACTACAAGCTTCCCCCCAAATCCAAAGGATACCACAGTGTGTGGTGGACGTCCAGCTGATGATCTCTGCTCATGTGGTGAGAAACCAAACTGTTGGGATGGACCGTTTGTACCAGTCAGTTGTTGCTGAGCAATGCCCATTGAGGTCTGAGTGCCCCAATAGTTGCTTGCCGCATGAGTATGTGCAGTGGAATCATCATGCATTTGTGTCTTGTATATGCTTTCTTTTGGTACGAAACTTTGTGTATTGGCAACCCCATTTGAACTACCATATCCATCTCTTGTCAAAGGTTCATCTGCCATGTGGCCAGCCTGGTGATCTTTAGGAGGCTGGAATTCCTTGCGACTATTCTGGAACCCTGTTGAAGGTTCAAACCCTTTGTACCTTAACTCCTTACTTGTCGAATGCTCTAAACCCCTGTACCGACTCTGGTTCCCTGTAAAAGGTTCGAACCCCTTATAGCTAGCCTGATTTCCCTCACTACCAGTGTATTGACCAGTAGAAGGCATAAATGTCTGTATATGAGACTCATAATTTATTGACGGCTGCAAAGACTGCATTGGCCTGCTGCCCAATCTGATTCCCAGCCTGCTGAATGGAACTATAGGAACTACCTAACAAGCTATTGCCCCCCGAAACATCAGGCTGCATGGTGTTACCCAACGAATTTGGTTGCCACTGGCTCTTCTGGTTATAGCTACTTGCATAGGAATCCTCGGTGTAATTAGCTACACTATGGCCTGCCCCTGCAAACCCATCTGAGGCTGCTGCAGTAGTTGCAACCTGTGCAACACTTTGCTGGTATGACTCAAGTGTTTGCCATTGTTGAGTGTTGGTGTCAAAGAACCATCCTGGGTATTCTGCATAGAACAGCATGTTCGATGGGTATTCTGCGGGTCCTGGGTTGGTCACACCCTGGGCCCAGCTCGTGGCATTGGTGCTGCTCTCCTCCGCAATGGTCTCAAGTGCTGCATGTAAATTGTTTTGCAAGTATGATGCACTCAACTGCTGTTGATGTTGCTGGGCATTATCGCTCCCAACGGCTACAGCAGCACCAGTATTATCAGCAACGTAACTCTGTGCACCGTGGGTGTCTACCTGATACCACTGCTGCGTCGCCTCGTCGTACTTCCACCCAGGGTAGAGGCTCTCCAGGTATTTGGGGTCAGTGGAATCCAATTGTGCATTAGTGCTCTGATCCCCGTATCCTGCACTACTTCCACTGGAACTGAAGTGAGAGTTGGCATTTTTATCGACTCCGCCAGAGAAGTTGAGTCCAGCACTAATCGTTGCACTGTTATTATCCAGTCCTGCAGAGAAGCTGTGATCTGGTGCGCTAACATTTTTAGCACCTACCAAGGATGATTGGATGCCTTGGTTGCCAGGGACAGTGCCCCCGAAGAAGTCATCCTCAGCTCCGTCCGGCAGGAAATCCCCAAACAGATCCGCCTCGCCACCACCAGTGCTGGCACCAAAATCGTTCCACTGCACCTGCTTGATGGAGGTATGGATGCCTTTCTCTGACCCTGGAGACCCACCCTCTGTCGCTACGGCAGTGTCACCAGAATTGGCAGGAATCTCCTGAGCTTCAGGCTTAGTACTCGCCAGCACGGGCTCATGCTCTGCCTGCTCCTCTTTATGTGGTGGCACTGCAGGCTGATTATCAGCCTCAGTTTCAGGAGGGGCCGCTGAAGGCTCAAGCTGAGGCTTGGGCTCAGAAGTCAGCTCTGTAGGTTGAATCACAGGCTCTGCTTGTGAAGTGTTTTGTAGGTACGAACCACTAAACTGTTGCTGCTGCAGAAGAACATCATCACTCGCAAGGTCTGCCACAGCAGCACTAGTATCATGAGCAGCATAAGCCTGTGTGTTGAGAGTATCCACCTGATACCACTGCTGTGTGGCCTCGTCGTACTTCCAGCCAGGGTAGAGGCTCTCTAGATATCTGGGATCGGTGTATTCCAGCTGTGCATTGGCGCTCTGATCCCCATATCCCTGAGCAGTTGTGCTGGAATCGAACTGAGAAGTGGCATTGCTCGCCCCATATCCCACCTCTGTATGAGCCGGCACAGGTTCATGCTGTGCCTCCTCCTTTTTCTGTGGCGCCACTGCAGGCTGATTGTCAGCGTCAGCCTCAGGCTCAAACTGCTGCTGCTGTTGGTGAAGAAGAAGAGCACCGTCACTCCCATGTCCTGCCACAGACACACCAGTACCCTGAGCATCATAGCTCTGCGCGCCGAGCGTACCCACCTGATACCACTGCTGTGTGGCGTCGTCGTACTTCCAGCCAGGGTAGAGGCTCTCTAGATACCTGGGATCGGTGGATTCCAACAGCTGCGCATTGGCGGCGCTGTGATCCCCAGACCCCTCCTCCGCAGCAGCTGTGCTGGAATAATAATCCAACTGGGAACTGGCATTGCTCTCCGTGTGACCAGAGACGGTGTGATCCGGCGCGCTGACGACATCGCCGGTAGTACCTGCTGAAAGCGACGGCGACGGTGACGCCTGCAGACCCTGGTGATCCCCGGGCACAGCCGCAGCAGCCCCGAAGAAGGCTTCTCCGTCTTCCGGCAGAAGGTCCCCAGACGGATCTGCCCCGGCGGTCGCAGTCGCAGCTGGGTCGGGGACCTGCTCCTCCTGGGCCGCCCGAACCTGGGTCTCCTTCGGATGCTGCGGCTCGGCCGTAGGGTCAACCTCCGGCGAGCCGGGCGAGGGCTCACGCTCCGCATCCTCGGTCGGTGCCGCCGCCGCAGCGGCAGCGGCAGCAGAAGCAGCAGGCTGGTCACGAGGCTCGGGCTCGCGAGGCGGCGCCGCGTCGGGTTGGTCGGTCAGCGATAGCGCGGCGAGGGCGGCTGCGGCTGCGGCGGCGGCGGCGGGCGGGGGATCGTCGTCGTCGTCGTCGGAGTTGACTAGCTTGTCGAAGAAGGCTTCGTCGGTCTCGTCAAAATCCGAGGCCATCGGCAGCCCCCTAGGGTTTGGTTGGATGGATGAACAAGGTGGATCTGGTCCCTCTCTGGTGGTGGTGGTGGACTTGCGCTCCCCCCTGCTGCTTCCCCCTGCCTGCCTGCAGTGGAGAAGATTGGAGGCGACGCGTACGGTGCGATGCGATACGCGCCGACGTCACGCGCGCCTTCCACAGTTCCACGGGTTCCCGGGTCGGGTTTTCTTCTGTTTTTCCTTGTTCCACTCGAATACTAATTTTGTCTATAATAATGATCTAATATGCTACAACAGGATAACTTACATACACGCTACACTAATCACCCTAACAAGTTGTAACTCGTTTTTGTTTAGTTGAGTACGGTGCTGCAATCACAAGAATACTTTCACAAGTAGTTTTGAGGAGGATGACATATATACACAAGAAGATACACCCTAACAAGTTGTAACCCATTTTGTTTACTTGAGTATATGGTGCTGCAACATCACAAGATAAGAAGTTTTGAGGAAGTATGTGTCATTGGACTACAGCGAATAGTTGACGAGTTATGGTTTTTCATATCACATAGCTGTTGGAATGCGAAAACATGAGTCACAGCCCAAAATAGATGCAATATATCGAAGTTTCTTCACTTTGCACTGGCTATTCTTGTGCTTAAAACATGCTATATAGAGACAATGTTGTTTAGTTTCTAAGTGAAAACATAGAATACTTTAGTTGAAATATGATTATATATCTCGAGTGTTGTGCCTCTAGAGCCCAAATATTCATTCACATTTTGTACCAGGTAGCCTAAAGCTAGGCCCAACATGACAACGTGAGTAGTAATCTCGACCTCTATATTTGCAAGTCCACATTAAGCTAGATAAAAGCCTCAAAGTTAGATTAGCTTGCAGATGTGTCCAGTGTTTCATCTAACAAAATGTTGAAGCACTCTCAAGGACGTGCGTTGCATCAAAGGTAGTGACCTCAACAAGTTTTATAGGAGCACGATTACCCAACAACCCAATACCAACACACCATAGAAGTAAGGGTAGAGCAAAGAGGACATACACTAGTAACTAACATTATATTATGAAAAGTACGCATCTCATTTTTCATGTAATGGACTTTTACTTTTGCCTAGGGCTAACAAGCATATATGCATTAGTTGACGAAGCCCTAAGATATTGTTGATATTGCTTTTGCATTGACGTGTGTAGCCACGCTTTTGCATTGACATGTACAACCCCTAAGGAGAGAAAGCATAAGAGGATTCTAGATATAAAAAAATCCTAGCCAAAGAAATATAAACAAACCAATGACATTGTAACCACACCTTTAAGGGTTGATTTAGACCTTTAGACTACTCTAATTAACTTACCTATGTGATCCAAAGTTTTATGAGATGATCTAAATTGACAACACTTTAAACCTCCTATTTGGAGCCTCAATAACCTAAGCGACCTAAACTTTGGACCATAAGAATCAAACAAAGCTGACACTTTAAACTTCCTATTTGGAGGCTCATTAACTTAAGCGACCTAAACTTTGGACCATAGGATCAAACAGACTAACACTTTAAACCTTCTATTTGGAGCCTCCATAAGTTAAGCGACCTAAACTTTGGACCATAGGATTCCAACAAAGCCTAATTAAGCCATCATGTAGTTCATCCTCTACAATGGCCACTAAGGCCTAATCTTTGGGTGCAGCTACGGAACATGAATGTAGTGGAAGGAGTGGCATAGCGCCACACACATTCTTAGTAAAGTCAGCTCCGTAGCTCGTCCAAGCTCTTGAAAAATTCTAGGTCCGCCATTGCATCGCATGCTTTTTTTGCACTTATATCAGTCAATGTGACTGTCCTTTTTCATACACATTTAGACAATTAGAACAATGTTATATTAATTAAAGTAGTTGCTCGTATAAATTATTAACGAATTTAGCCGTGGTTTTTTCTCTCTATCTCGAGTATACTATATTATGTATACACACACACATTGAAATTGGCACGTAGACACTTGTAGTATGTATGTCATACCCTTTTGGGTTAAAATTTTAAAAACCAAGCCCTTTTACAAATATAGAGCGTGACATTCACTACTACCAGTAGCTATATACAAACATTTGGAGAAAAAAAAAAGGATTTTGCTAGGCTAGCAGGGCCTTCTCGGCGTCGTGAGCGTCGCCATCTTGATCCTCGTCAGTCGAAATCTCGTTGCTCTTGGCCCATAGCACAAACGTAGAGTCCACTAAACATGAGCACGATCCCGGCGAGGCTTCCTCCGCTAAGTTCTTGTCGGAGGAGAGCAGCAGAGAGGACGGCGGTGCAGACGGTCTGAACGGGACCAAAGACGGAGACGAACAGTGGTCCCTTCCTGCCAAGGCACCACGCCTGGAACGCCGTGCACGCGCCGACGACCCCGCCGCCGAGGACGACGATCCCGGCGACGAGCGTGGCGTCGATGTCAGGCGACCCCATGTCGAGGAGCACGGCGAGCTTGCCTTCCAGGACGACCCGCAGGACGGCGGTGAGAACGGCGCCCGTCGCGGAGGTCACGCAGCACATGGTCAGCGGCGTCGGGAGGATGGTCAGCGTCGCGGCCTGGAGGATGGTGACGAGTGAGTAGATGGTGACGCCGCCGACCAGGCAGCAGCAGCCTAGGATCCAGTCGTAGTAGTCGTCGGCACGGCCTGCTGATGCTGATGATAGAGATGACGACGGTGAGGAGGGAGGAGGGGCTCTGGAGGAAGCTCATGGCTACTGCTCCTGCCAGGCACACCACTGTCCCTGCGATCTTCGCCTGCGTGTACTTGCACGCCTTGTCGAACCTCTCCAACCTTTTTTTTTGGATTGAAAGGGGAGGAGGAACAATTCAGTTTATTTTCCAAAAACAAAAATGATTCCAGATGCTCACTGAGAGAATTAAGCTGCTCTGAATGATTCAACGAAGCTATCTGCTTACCTGAAACAAGCTG
This sequence comes from Hyparrhenia diplandra, assembly GCA_015847255.1. NCBI lineage: Eukaryota > Viridiplantae > Streptophyta > Magnoliopsida > Poales > Poaceae > Hyparrhenia > Hyparrhenia diplandra. Next base: position 529,910 of record JADLZK010007531.1, on the reverse strand, counting down.
CGACGATGAAGATGAGGCCGGGACAGAGGTTGGGCATGGCGGAAGCGATCGACGGCGTCGTCTTCTTTATCCCCAGAAACATCAGCTCTTGGAACACGGTTGTCCTGATTCACGAATACACAATCAATCAGTCTGTTGGTCAGCAGCACAGTCGCACAGTGCTTGCGTATGTACGTCTTGAATCCTAACTGACTGAATTGCGTACGCGTGCACTTGTTGTGCAGAATTTATGTTGCCATTTTCAGGCTTTCAGGTAAATGTTGCCATCGTCACTCAACTGCCACTACGTACTAGTTGTGCAGCTAAAAAGAGAGCAGCCGATGGCGACGGACAGATTGGATTCAGCTAAGCCTGTTAAAGTACTGAATCAATCAACTGACCTGTCTGATTTCATAAACTTACTTGTTAATCCACCACGAGATAATATATGAAGATGATCAATTCGCAAGAGTGATAGCAGTAGTAACTACTGTACTGAAAATGAAGGAAAGCATGGCACTGGCATGGGCATGGATGCCATGAATCTTTTTGTTCGTACCCTCCAAGACCAATGAGCAGATATTGCGCCACCAAAGTCCCCGAAACCTTGGAAGGCCATCGCTTCCTGTACCAAGTAGTTAATTATTATAAGTATAATAATATTATCATATGCAAGAACGACGACGGAAAACAGAGGAGAGCGGCGGTGGAACCAAGAACAAGAACAACGAATGGATAGAGACCTCTCGAAGGCGACGGCGAAGGGAAGGCAGAAGGCGGCGTAGGAAGCTCCGGCGACGACGATGACGGCCAGCGGGTCGGCGCCGAGGACGAGGAGGTGGTCGGTGAAGAGAACGTAGCCGGAGAGGAGGCACTGCACCAGCAGGAGGCCGCCCACGATGAGCACCTCCTCCAGCAATCTCACCCCGCCTTGCCCTTGCCGCCGCAGCATTTTATCTCGATCGGCTCAAGAACATGGATCGGAGGAATCGAAGAAGCAGGTGGATGGTAACGGCGAACAATACGCACTAGCTTGTTCCTTTGCTTGCTCAAGAGAAGAAAATGTGAAGCCTTTCTTGGCTCTCAGTTTAACCTACCTACTCTGCTTCTCTGCTAGTGCACGAAAGGTATAGATCCATTGGCTCATTGAAAGCCGAAAGGGCGTGATGCATGTACGGGTCTAGTTATAGCCGAGCACCGTCCATCCATCCACCATGCACTCTCTCTTAGTAACTCTCAAGTAACTGCTCCTCTACGTCCCCTAAATAGATGTCATTCTCGCTTCCCGAAGTCAGCGTTTTTCAAACTTTCCGCGAATTATATATTAAAATATATAAATATTTATGCTAAGTAATTAGTATCATCGGAAAGATCTTTAAGTCTAGTTTTTTAATAAATTTATTTAAAAATATAAATGTTGCATGTATTTTCTACAAACCTAGTCAAAGTAAAAATTTGAATTTGACCGCACGCACCCCATAGTGACATCTAAAAAGGGACGGAGGGAGTATAGTGTACTAGTAAATTTGAAAAAAAAAAAGAACTAGCTGTGCTACAAGGCTAGTATTGAACGTACTAGGTAGCTATACCACATAAATAGATAAATAAAATGATTATTACAGCAACTCCAATCTGTCCATTCATACTTAAACCAGTATCAATAGTATATTTTAAGAGACAGAGTGGGGAAAAAAAAAAAAAAAACTCACCTCCGTCATGTTTCTACATGCAAATTCTCATGTTCCAAGGAATCAAACATGACGAAATTTTGACTAAAATTATATGAAAAAAATACTAACATTTATGAGACAAAATAAGTACTTTTAGATTAGTTTGAAATATATTTTCATATAAATTTATTTTGAGACACTAATACTAATACTTTTACCATAAACTTGGTTAAAAAAATGACATAGTTTGATTAGCAGGCTTCCTACAACGCCTCCTTTGATTTATGATGACGTTTATTTCTACTTAGTACTAGGTCGTACCACTGTAGGCTTTTACTTTTTCTATCTACTGTGACCGACCGTTTGAGCTTGGTCTTGCCATTTCTACTTTGACCGTTTGTTTGTGCCCTTTCTTTCCTCCTATCCTGTACTCTGTAGTAGGGTCGACCATAACTTTCACGCGGCGTCTTTACGTCAGGCTCAATCCAGCCGGCCGCCGGCCAAATCGGCTCCGATCCGCTACCTTCCTCCTCACGAAAATGGAACAACCAAGCCAATACAAACCCTAGCTAGCTCCTTTATCGTCATCATATTTAATCCGTTGAATAGCTAATGGTGAAAATCCAAGGACCAGACTTGTGTTTCTCTTTTCTGCTACCTTTACAACAACAAACAGAGATTAATACTAGTTTATAAATCTCGTCAAGGTACGGTGGTGCATATTTTCGTGACAATGAGAGGTATGACCGCCACACCAGAGCTTGTCAACACACACTGCATTATGACTTTATACAGTTTATATTCAAATCTGACCAAGTTAAATAAATCCATAATTTAAGTGGAAACTTTTTAGTTAGATCTAATTAATCTATATTTGCACGCATTGTTTATTTAAGTAGTATGTTAACATTTGAAATGTGTTATACCATTTCCTATTTTAGGACGGAGACTTGGGGAACCCCCCAGTCTGTCCATCCATACTTAAACCACTATCAGTAGTAGTGTTATTCTCGCTTTCCGTCTTGGTAAAGGATGTCGTTTTAGGCAAGATTTAAGTTAAATATTAAGAATATAAATTATTAATAACTTAAAGTTTGCAAATGTGAAAATTATACACGTCGCTGTCTTAAACGACGTACTTTGCAAAATATAACTTTATACGAGTACAAAGGAATTATATTTTAAGAGCCAGAGTAGAAAAAGAACTTCTACCATGTTTCTACTTATTACTGCTAGTTAAAAAAAAAAAAAGGAGGACGTCCTTTTATTTGGAAATCTTCCCACAACGCCTACTTTCATTTACTACTAGGTCGTACTCTTACTTTTCTACTGTGACCGTTTGTGCTTGTGTCCTAGCCCTTTCTATTGTGACCGTTTGTTTGTGCCCTGTCTTTCCTCCTATCCTGTAGTAGGCTTGATCTCACTCGCGCATGGAAAGCTGCTGCTGCTGCCTCTTAGCTTCCACGGCGTCTTACGTCCTCAAATCCGGCCGGTCGCCGGCCAAATCGACCCCGACCGGCTACCTACCTCCACACCGGCGCAGTAGAAAATGGAAAAACCAAGCCAATGCAAACCCTAGCTTGAGGGCAACTAACCTTATCGGCGACGATACACTAATTAATTAACTTTCCTGACTTGATGATGAACTCCTGTATATTTTAAGAGCTCCGGAGGAGAGCAACTCCACTGTTTTTCACAACCTTTAGAGAAGCCCTACCAAACAGACCCCTGTCTTTATTAACTTCTCTTTGTTTAGCAAATAATATATACCGTATAATAGCAAAAAAAAAACATGTTACAAGCTAAGCACATATATATGGCCATATTTGGAAGAGCGTTTTTTATTATGAGATAAAAAAATTCACCCATATACCAATTAGAAAGACTAAACATGGGTTAATTCTATCTGAGCTAATAAGAGCTACCTAGTGGTTAGAGTCAGTTAGTTCTTATTAGCTCAGAATTATCTAATAAGAGATCATAGCTTAGTCTTTCTAATTGATCACTTATCCCTTATTTTTCGCAAGATGAGCTGAGACATACTGTAGTAGTAAGAGCTCATAGCATTGCGTGTGTGCACACGCACAACACCATCTTTCTTGGCTACTTGTTTTCCTCGGCGCACCTACATGCATGCCACGCACTCCTTTTTTCCGCTCTATCGTCATATTTAATACTTATGTTGACTAATGGTGAGACAAATTGGACAAAGCTTGTTTTCCTTAATTTTCTGCTAGCAGGAAATAGAGATAATTTAAATCTCGTGAGGGACCGGGTACGGGACGGTGGTAGTGCATATATATTTTCGTGTGAATGAATATTCCTTTATCTAAAAAAGTGCATATTAATTACACGAGACTTGTTAGCGGTGCCAAGAAAGTCACGGTGTTACTGTTGGACCGGATTGTCGTCGTAGCTGCTTGGAACTTTAGAGCTGCTCTCGTGTTTCGTATACATGTGTAGAAGCTAATAATTAATTATAGATAATTTGACCACTCTTGAGCTTGTTAAACATACAGTATCCACTACTACACTACACTAGAGTGTGCTGGGCCAGGCTGGGCCCCTACTTGCTGTCGCAATCCAATCCATACATTGCTTCCGTGCTTGGCATATGTGAATCCATCTGTTGCTTGCACTCCATGCATGGTTAGGCTTATCGTCACGCTTCTGGCTGCCCAAGCTAAGACATTGTGTCACTCAGTCTCAGACAGGTATCGATCCAGTGAGCCACACGGGGTGACAGACAGATTGGTGATGTTGCAGCTACCTCCAAGTCGTCTTTTACAAGACAATGATTGGTGATGTTGCCGGCAGGCATTACTTACACTTCAATTTTTTACAATACATTTCAGCCAAGCAACCGACCGCAGGCACAGATGCAAAAAGAGTTAGAAACTTTAGCCAACTATACGAGGCCACTTACAGTTACTTCAATTGCAAGCCAAGCAACCGACCGCAGGCACAGATGCAGTATATACTGCTTGCTTCCAAGCAAAAGCAATCGCATCACCCATGCACGCATTTCGGTATTACTCCAATGATTGATTGATTACAGAAGTACGACGACGGCAATGGAAGAGTAAAAGTAATAATCTCAGATTGGCGTGTCCGTGGTTAGATCTAGTTCAAATCTACCAAGGACAAACTCCAGATCGATTAACAGCTACCGCAACCATCGATCGGCAAGGGCAACTAAATTTTATTCCCTCATCATATACAAAACGACAGTATTTTCGAGGAGTTACTGCCATGACCTGCTGTAGCCACCTGCTATATACACAGACGGCAAAAACTACATGCCACCAATTCATCTTGTGAGGGAAAAAGGAAAAGGTAAGAGGCATCAAGCACGCTATAAGTTACAAGGCACGCCAAGTTACAATGGGGCAAAACTAGAGGGGCAAAGAACCAAAAGGAGCATAAACTACAACATGTTGAGCAAATCTAGCCTAAGGTGGCTAGGGGCATTACTAAGAGAGCCTTCCGCAGCCCGTAGAGAGCCTTGTGCTCTGTTCCCTTCTTGGTGAAGCCCGGCGCCTGCTTGACGAAGGTCTCCGCCAGGCCCCCCTTTAGGAATGCCAGGCCCCCCTTTGGGAACGCAGACTTGACGTCGAGGTGGTGGACTTGCCGGTCCTTGACCGCCGCCAGCGCCACCAACAGCCGCACAAACTCCATGCGGGCGCATCGATCCCCTCGCGCTGGACGAAGCCACGGACTCCAAAAGTACTTATGTGCATGACTCCTGATCTGTTAAAAAATCAGCAACCGATTTACATCTTGGAGTAGCAAGTTGACAGTGGTTAGGGAAAATATTAGTATCGAAAAGATCAATTTTTTTAGTCTCCCAATACCACAGGAATTCGGTGGCAACCAGTTCAAACTCAAACCCACTAGTATAAAATCTTTGCAGTAACATAAAAGCAGCATGGTTGGGATGGTATAGAGAAGAGAAAGCATGAGGTTTAATGTTGCCTGAATGATCCCTTATCCTATGTTGGTAGTAGGTATTTCAAAAATGTAAATATGCCTTATCCCTTCTTTGGCCAGATGCTTCTGGTTAGATTCTAAGGTCAGTCACATGATGCATAAGAACAAAGGACATCATTAGCATCAATCGACGTCACGCTGACTTGCATTAAGTATAGTGAGTTATTAAGGTCCGACTTCTGGAACAGGTCCACAAGGTTGCTTTAAGGGGTGGTAGAAAAGATAAGGCTAGGAAAAATAGCCAATGGACAAGGATGTTAGTATGCGAATCTTATCTCTATTAGACTTGATAGGAAAAAGTTCAACTAAAACTTGATATAAACTGTGCAGCGCAGGATGCAAGGACAGCAACCTACAAAACACTTTAATTCTGCTCCACTATCGCGACTATGTCCATGATTTATAGCATCATATAATGGCATAATGCACATCAGCTTCCCTATATTTAGTTTCATTGACCTATGAGAACATATGTCATGCGTGGGTTTGATCAAGTCAATTGCAACATATAGGACTCATCAGTCAAACATTGTGAATAAATCATAAATTTGTATCTGCACATGGCATAGGTAAATAGGTAGTGGAAATTGAGGTGCAGAAGATTTCGTTATTATGGAACATGAAACTGAAATGCATAACCTGCCATAAAGTAATAAAGGGAGACGTGTGCCAGCATTTTCAGAGGTATACTGTTCGATGAAATTTCTCACATGACAACAATCAGTAGGAAAAGGAAATGATTAATAACCACATTCATATACCAATTTTCTTCTTTACTACTTTTTTTGTTGTAAACAAACAGTAAAGAATGTGATTATCAGTTGAACAAAATATTCAGAGAGTATAGAGTTAAGATAGGCAGCTAATAATACCTATTTTGTGATAACTTCCTTGTGAGCTTTAAATGACAAAATCACATTCCATGCAAGGGATACAAAATTAGCAGCAAGGACCTGAAAAACAAATGGTAGTAAGTTGGCAAGGGCAACACACGCAACATGCTAGTATAACAACTTTTGAAAATGAGTGTCTTCAAAGACCTGAAACTTCTGAGGGACGAAGTAAAAATTCAAAAACTGAAATGGTATCCATAATTGCCAATTTGCCACCACTGATGATAACCACTCCTGCAGATGTCAGAAACAAAAATTAAACGGCAAGAAAAGAGCAAATCCATGTCATAGCAGGGAGTGAAAGAGTACAGATTGGTTCACCTCACCTGCTTAAGCTTTGGCACTACAAGAGAGGGTTTTCCCTCCAAGGTGACTAGTATGCTCATAAAAACACCAATGAAAATGGGAGCGAAAATAAACTGAGAAGATAAAAAAAATAGTCAAAAGAAAATATGACAATTGTAGACAAAAAGTGCAGGACAGAGAAACAAAATTCAAGACTATAAATCTGTCCTTGGGGTTGCAAGGGAGAGAAAGAAAATGCAAACCTGATCAAGTATCAGGCGAGCAATGGCACCTGATGCTCCACTGATTGTCACTAATTTACTCAAATACAAGTACCTGCACATGGAGACTAATTATCAAACAAACAGCAATGGCAGAGAAAGCTAGCTACACTACATGGTACTGATAATAACTCTTGAAGATCATAAGAGATTACCAGACATGTAAAGTTGGTGCCACAAGTGCGAGGCCCAAAAATGTGAATACAAATGTTCTCCTCAAATCAAGTTCTGGAACTCGATCAATAACAAGCTGGAACAGAGAGAAAATTAAAATTAGGACTACACAATGGAGGTGTCTAAGTAGCAAGCAGCAGCAATAGGTTATCAAAGGCCATCGATAACGATGTAGAACTATTTATTGTTACAAAAATAAACTTCACATACTTCAGGGCACATTGTGCTTGGAAACAAATCCAATTTCAGTGTAAGTCAGATTTATTTAGGATTGACATTGCACTGGAAAATAAATCTGAGCTAATTAGGTTGAACAAAGTGTTTGGATGTCCATGAATCAAATGAAGCAAAAATTTGACAATAGTTTCGTGGTCTACAAAACAAACAGTAACATACTAACATAGTAGTACTAGACTGCCTGAGAGCCATTACTGACTAGGAAATCCTTGCTGCAGTGCACAAGGACTGAAGCCAAATGCTTGCTGCACTGCATAAAGACTGAAGCGAAACGGCTCCTGCAAGTATACCTGGCAGATGAGGTCCCCAGCCAGAGTCAGGACAGCAGACGTGACCGCCTTAGTGGCAATCGGGTTCTTATCTAGAGCCATCAGGTACCTGTCACAAAGCACAAGGCCCAATTTGAAATTTCTGTACACTTGGATTCTGAATGAAGCTGTCAGGGTGCCAATCACACACGGCAGAGCAGAAGCACAGAGCGCGGAATCGAATTACCATGCCAGGAAGACGCGCCAGTCCTGGCGCCTCCTCCCGTGCTTCCTGCAGCGCTGCAGCAGGACGCGGCGCGGGGCGGCTGGACGCGCCCTGCCTCGCGCGGCAGCATGGAAGCTGGGGCGGAGACGGCGGCGGGTCGCGGGGAAGGGGGGAGACGCAGCGCGAGGCGGCGGCAGCGGAGATGGGCGAGACCAGCCCCGCGGAGGTGGAGGTGGAGACGGCGCGCGGCACGGGGACGTGGAGCCGGAGCGCGGACGCCATGGCCATGGCTCCTGCCTGCTGCAATGGAGGATGACGTGGCCGCCGCGGAGGTCGCGGACGGGGTGCGGGGAAGGCCGGCGAGGTCGCTCGTCGTTGCGGGGTGAGTGGCGCACTGGCCGATGAGCAGCCGAGCGTAGGTAAGCGGCGCGGGGGTGACGGTGAGCGAGATGCGAACGCCCGTGTGTGAGGTGTGCGAGTTTGACATTAGGGTTACTACATGGGCTGTTAGTGGGCCGAACAATTTTGGGGCTCCGTTGGTGAATCTTGGGGGGACAATGAGGATCTGCCCCAAAACCCAAGTAATGGGCTATCTCTTTTTCCTTTTTCTTTTTTCTTTTGGTGCGGATAATAAAGGAGAAGTGAGCCTCTCTTGGCACCTCTTGGCACCAACTCCCCCCAAACTTCTCAAGGTGACGGGCGAATAAAGGCCAAGCGAGCCCCTTGGCTCTCTTATGTTATTTCGACATCACTCCCCCAAACTGTTTGAGGCGAGGAGGGAATAGAGGCGTGCGAGCTACTTAGCCCTTTTATGTAATTTCGCACCAACTCCAAAACATTTTGAGGCGAAAGCTCTCTTTTATGTTATTTCGATGTCACTCCCCAAACTGTGAGGCGAGGAGGGAATAGCTCGCTACTCAACCCTTTTATGTAATTTCGCGGAGGCTAAAGGCGAAGCGAGCCCGGCTCTCTTATGTTATTTCAATGTCACTCCCCCAAACTGTTTGAGGCGGGGAGGGAATAGAGCGAAGCAGCTACTCAACCCTTATATGTAATTTCGGCGCCAACTCCAAAACATTTTGAGGCGGAGCGAATAGATGCGAGCTTTTTTGAGGCAAGGGCGAATAGATATGTGAAGCGAGCCAACTTCAATTGCAAGCCAAGCAACCGCGGGCACATCCATTTTCTTTCTCGAGTAAAAGCCGAACTTGTCAGGTAAGCGTCAAGCCGGTCCCTAAAGTCACAAAACGGGCGTTTAAGTGCCTTATCTCTGTTTGGGTTTTAATCAATCCAATCGGGTCCGGATGCACATGCACGTTATGCAATAACCCCCTGTGGGCAGTTTAGATACATTTGGACGCCCGTACAGCTTACCCGGCCGCCGCAATTCGTCGTCGCCGCCATAATTCGTCCTCGCCGACGCGGTGTTCGCCTCCAGAACCCTCTCCGTGCAGCCATCGTTGACACACTCACAGAGGTGCTCTCTCCGCGCGGCCAGCGTCGACATCGATTGAACTGACTCGCATATGACTAGTACTGAATCGACATGAGGATGCATATGACTGCATTTTTAGATTCAACAGAAGCATATCAATGGACCTTAACAGTACGTGCATCTTAAAATAAAGGCCCATCATCGAATATTCAGCACTGATTAGAAATTGACAAAATCTGCTCGATCATCGAACAAGCAACTGCTAATCATGACATCAGACAACTATTCTCACTCAACTCAATTGACCAACAAAATTCAGAGCTAGGAGGCGGCTCGCTGGACACACACACTAGCAGGATGCATGTGACTGCATTTTCAGATTCAACAGAAGCATATCACTAGACCTTAACAGTACGTGCATCTTAAGTTTTGATGCTTACAAACTTAATGCCAAAAGACACGGCAACCAAAACTACACAGTTGGAGGACATTTCAAATGCTGGTGCTTTCCTGTCCTTCAGTTTGGAATTTCCCATCTTTTCTTGTAGCCCTGGATTTCTTCTCAGCTGCTCCCACATCAGTTTATGTCTTCCATAATATGTCTTCACCACAAAAGAATTCACTCTGCTATCCGAAGATGCATACAAATTCCAGGGGCGCCCATCTACACAATGAGCCCTTACTCTTTTCTTATCATTCCTAGGAAGCTTATTTCCACTCTGTTCCTAACCGAGTACTCTGTAATTGCTTTTCTGACAGACTCAACTGAAGGGAAGACAACAGAAAAGTTGGGTTGTTCATATCCTCTTGATTCCAAGAATTGAATCTCATTCTCTCATCTCCTTCACCATCAGACTCAGGAAGATCCAAGCCATCATCTTCTGTGTCTACATCATCAACAACGTCGGTAGGTACTCTGATCTCAATAGCCTTCAGCTGGCTGCCCTTGGCCTTCTTATTCTTCTTCCCTGTAGCCTGTGGCACAGTCATATCAACAGCATCCTCGAAAAGATCTCCATCCCCATTGCTGACTTCATAGTCACTGTCAATAAAATGTTGTTCATACCCACCTACATCATCAGATCCGTTGCTTGATTCAGCTTGGTCTACTCTGCCTTTGTTCAAATCAGTATAGAACACAGGTAACTTCTCTGTTGGGTTCTTGTCAACATACACATCCTTTGGTACCTCATTAACAGGATTGGCAACAATGTGGATGAAATGAAACTCGGATGAAACACCCTCCCTCAATGCAAAGTTTCATTTTAAAGTTTCATATGCATTTAATTCCATGACAAGAGAGTTGGTATTCGTCAAGATGAAACCTCTCTCCTCGTAGTTTCAGTAAAAAGTAGACTTTTACATGCCATATTTAATGTGCATTTTTCTCATTGAGGCCGCCTAATGAAACCCAAACAGCATGTATACTTTAGGGGCCGGGCATTGACACCATGTATACAGTATACTCCCTTGCTTCCATGTAAAAGCAATCGCATCACCCTTGCACGCGACAAAGCATTCAGTATTATTGATTGATTGATGATGCAGCCAATTAGTCGCAAGCATACGAGATGTACTCTAGCATATTACTACATATAATATATGATAGCACTAAAGAAGTACGATGGCAATGGACCCGCACAGAGTAAAAGCAATAATATCCGATTGGTTTGTCCGTGTCAGATCGAGCTCAAGTACACTCCTACAAGGACAAAACTCCAGATCGATTACGAGCTACAGCTACCACAACCAGCAGGGTGATCGGCAAGGGCAACTAAATTTTATTTATGGTACACGTGCCCTCATCATACAATACAAAACAACAGTAATTCGATTAGGTATCTGGCATGACCTGCTGTAGAATAGAACCACGCACTATCAGCTTATGCCTTACAACAACAGTTTGCTATAGCCGGCTGCTATATACACAGACAGCAAAGAAACTACATGCCACCCATTCATCCTTGTGAGGGGAAAAAAAAGGTAAGAGGCATCAAGCACGCATATAAGTTACAATGGGGCAAAACTGGAAGGGGCAAAGAATCAAAAGGCGCATAAACTACAACATGTTGAGCAAACCTAGCCTAAGGTCGTTAGGGGCATTACTAACAGCTATATACAGATGCCGCACTACAACAGGTGGCTAGTTAGCAAGCACCCCCAGGGACGTCGCCATGCTCCAGACTAGTAACTCCAACGCCCCTGGCTTGAGGGCAGCTCCTCTTACTTGCTTGTTATCCTGGATTGTGGTGATACATAGTTTTAGTGAAACGATTGAGCAGATATTTTGGAGCACAGTTGGAATTGAGAAAGGGAACTGCTAGAATTACATGAACGGAAGATGAATTGTTGAAGAGCCCATTTCTTGATCCATGCTTGAGGCATGTGAAGAGAGCAACCTCCTCTGCAGCAGAAAGGGGCAGCCAGTAGGTTAGAATCCAAGGAACACCATTTATTTCAGGGAAATATTCTACAGGACTGTTAATATGTGCACTTCATTACTAATGGGTTAAGTTATTATGCTTTCCAGGCATTCCACCAGGTTAATTGGATCGGTTAGAATTATGGGATGGAAGTACTAACCAGATACTGGGATTAGAAATGAATCATGCTCTAGCATCAGATACTATACATTCAAAACTTGTTGGGCATACAACAATAAATAAACATACTGAGGTAAAAAGAACAGGTACTTACATGTTCCTCAAAGTTTGGGCTAGTTAGGTTGATTGACAGGTTTTTCATCAGCAATAGTACCTGGACATAAAGACCATCAAACACAGCAAGTTATATCCTTAGGTGAACTGACAAGATCAACAAATGCTGAATGTATGTGTCAATAGAAGAAACTGTTTTACTAAGTAAAAGTGTAATGCACAATGAGAAAACCAGTCCAAGATAAGTTAATTATTAATAAAAATAGCAACCCTATAAACTGCATGCCTTACTTTACTATGAAGGGTAATGAGAGAGGTAAAAACTTTGGTCTCAGCAGGTATATACAAGAGACAGAAGCATGAAAAGTGCAGTGATGTCCAAAGATGAGACAGACATCCTTTGTTTGTGCTGTCCAAAGATGAGACAGACATCCTTTGTTTGTGGTAGAACGATATCCATTTGCCAATGATTTTTATTTTATTCCAACACTGTATACTAGTACGCACAAATTACAATAATTAAGATGAAATGTATTAACACTACACTAGACTGCATATGTAATAGATATAACATATCTACTGCACAGCTCATTTTTCAAAAAAGAATAAGAAAAGGAAACTGCCAGAATGATGGTTTTAAGAGGAGCTTATGGATAATTTTGCACTAGAACCATAGCCAGGTCTTCATTCAATATGTAAAACAAGATTAAGTATGCTGTCCATGTAAAATGAGATCTATACAGAAAAAAACTATGACAATATGAGCTTCATGCCTTCAGACAAGAGTAACAAAAAGGACATCTGGGTTGATTTTAAACGAGAACTGAGTGAAGAAAATACCGTTTCAGCATCAATAGGATCCATTTCCTTCAACTGTTGCAAATGACCATTTGTTTCTGGATCAAATATGCTTCCCAGGAAGTTGTATACACGAGCAAAGTCTGGCATGGCTGCAAGTTTCACCAGAATCAGGAGGGGAGAAAGAAGTCAGTATGCGTCAGAATTAAGGGGCACACATGACGCAACTACAATATATATAAGGGTAAGGATCCCATTTGCACTGTAATGTAATGAGGTCATAAGAGCCTGTAGACCCTTTACCAATCAAACATCAAAGCATTAAGGTCACATCTAAAATTTAAGGACCACATAATAATTCTATTGTGAAGACGGAGACTGCGTAAAGAAAGCTATTTTGGCGTAACTTAACTTCCCTAAGAAGACCCAAAGGTTCTGACTGACAAGTGCCTAATATGCCAATAACTATCCTAAATCCTAATAATGTGCACATGCCAAGTTGCCAACAGTTGTCATCAACCAGTAAGGTAAGAGTGAGGATTGAAATAGATGAATGTACAAATCTGCCATGTTAATATACGCAGAACGAAAAGAACAATCTTAAACTCTTCAAACTATCATGGTTGGTGGAGATTAAGATAGCAGCAAGGCTGCAATGAGTGCAAAGAGGTTAAAGCAAGACTGCAATGAGTGCAAAGAGTATAAAGCAAGACTGCAATGAATGCAAAGAGTTTAAAGCAAGGATAAAATAACTTATGGATACAACAGTGCAGTGCATAGAGCAATAAGTCCTTAAATTAAGCACATTGTATTCACATCTGAAGTAATGATACATTGGTTCAACTTTAGATTATAGACCTTAAAAGTATATACCAGCAAAAGAAGTAACAAGCTCAAGTAGTACATTCCATTTGACACAAGAAAAAAGGAATTAGGTTTGTTCTCATAGGTTATCAAACACAAATTATACTATACCACCCAGTCAGGGTAAAAAATTGGAAACCAATCTGCACTGAAAATGTGCAGTGTGTCCAAGATATTTAGGAAGTAAGGATCCACAAGATATTTTACTGGCACAGAGTTGAAAGAGAAGCTCACCACTCAGTGCTGGATGCCTGATTTCTTGTTCTGTGCCTTCAGAAGCTGGCCAAGTTCCAGATTGGCTACCTATGCTACTAGAGTTATTATATGTTGCACCTGAACATGTAGCATCTGTGATAAGTATCTCCTATAAAGAAATGATCCGAAATGGAGTTCACAACAGGAACAGTACAAACCTTGTGTATGCCTTGGACTGAAATGTTGAACAGGAAAAGCATCACTTGCACTTGAGTCCGTAGCAACAGTAGCTGTATCCATAGGTGTACCACAGCCCTGCTCCATTATGTGCGAAGCTTGTTGTGGTAAGACAACTTGAAGGGCTGCATGATCCCCCCATGTTTCTAATTAGGTATATAAATATAATTTCATGGCAACCAGATGCAAAACAAAGAAAAATGCTTACCCTTTTTTGAGGCTTTGTGTGGATATGGATGGGCAGCCTTTCGCTTTGGCCTAGGCGGGGGCAAATGCTCACCTGTTCCATTCCTTTGAACCTTCAAAAAGTACTTCTGTGCATGACTCCTGATCTGTTAAAAGAGCTGTTGTTTAGATCATGCACAGTTTGTCAGACAGCATAACAAAAAATCAGCAGCCGATTTACGTCTTGGAGTAGCAAGTTGACAGTAGTTGGGGAAAATATTGGTATCGAAATGATCAATTTTCTTAGTCTCCCAATACCACAGGAATTCGGTGGCAACCAGTTCAAACTCAAACCCAGTAGTATAAAATCTTTGCAGTAACATAAAAGCAGCATGGTTGGGATGGTATAGAGAAAGCATGAGGTTTAATGTTGCCTGAATGATCCCTTATCCTATGTTGGTAGTAGGTATTTCAAAAATGTAAATATCCTCACCTAAAACAGTGTGACTAAAAATGGTAACTAACCTATAACCCTGTTTGGCAAAGCCAGTCAACTACAAAGGGAAACAATGGCACAGATTTGAGGATCCAAGGGCAGATAGATTTAACTATACCTGTATTACTGTCTTGGAGCCAACATATGCTTCTATCTTTTTCCAGTCACGGTCAAAGCTGTTACAAGAAAAAGAAAGGTGGATTTATAGCATATAATATGGAAGAAAGCTGCTCCAGATGTGCAACACGAAGGCACTCCACAAGTATGAAATGTCCTTAGACTCCTAAAGCATCTGTTCAGGTGATAAGTCATCTATGTGACCAGGATCCATATTCCATAATGGATTAGATATCATGTGCCCAAGATCCTAGCATGTATCCTTAGGGTAAGACATTGCCATTCAGAACAACTTAGTAGGGTGAAATCCTAAAAGGCAACTAGGCAGAATCTAACTATGGGAGACAATTTAGGATGTCTGTCAGTCATGTTCCACAGTGGGATGAAGAGAAATTGCCCCCAAAAGAAGAGACTTACTAGGCAATAGACATATCATATAACTCGAGGCACTTGGGAACTCAACTGCTACATCAATCCAACAAGTATCCAGAGCGAAAGGAAGTACCCTAACTACTCCTACAGGTGGTACAGAACTATATATGGTAAAACATATACATGGATCCAGTAACAGTGGAACGGTGCATAAGGATCGAGTTCTAATAAGATTGGATTCCGACTATATTTATTTATTTATTTATACAAATCCAGCAGCAGCTACTGGGAACACAGGTCTCACTCACTTATTAACCAGCCACACTGCAGGATTCAATCAGTGAGGAACCTCTGATGTATGTATCATAACGATTTTGGATGAGCTCAAATTAGCTGAGGTCAGCTAGCTATTTGGCTTACAACTGGTTGAAGATGGACTTGGGTAAAAAAAATAGCCCACCCCAGCTATACGGATGAACTAGAGCTAATTTTGGTTAATTTTTAGCGACCTAGCAATTCGCTCTTGTATCCAAACAGGCCCTTAGATCTACCATTTGACCGACGACTAACCAACAAAGCACAGGAAGACGCAAACGTGGGCACAACTCGCAGATTAACGAACCCAACCAGGCTCCAGCGATCTGGAGGAAGGAAGAGCGGACAGTGAGACGGAAGGTAAGCGGCGCCGCCGGAGGTGGGCAGGAATAGGATGGGATGATGACTCACAGCTGCAGCGCCTCGAGGAACTTGTCGTGCTCGGGGTCGGTCCAGCTCTCGCGCGACTTGGTGATGGTGTAGGGCTTGCGCACCCTCCGGGGGCCCTCGTCGTCGTCGATCCCAACCGGCGGCACGGGCACAGCCGTGGGCGCCGTGGCGACGCCCGGCCGCGCCTCCTCCTCGTCCTTGCCGCCCCCGGCGACGGCCGGGACCGACGGATCCAGCGGGTGCGGCGTCGTGCTCATCGACACCATCGACCTGCCGCTGCGCTGCTCCCTCTTCCTCCTTCCTTCCTCGTAGACCCTAGCTAGGGTTGGCGGCGTGGTGGTCCGCTGCTGCTGGTGCGAGACGTGAGGCAGGAGAGGACAGAGGAGGAACAGTAGTGGTGGTGGGGGAAGAGAGCAGAGCAGAAGATGATGACAGCCGGCGACCATGACTCGCGGCTCTCCTCCTGTCCACAAGTTTCTACACACACTGCTACGCGGGGTCCCACACAGCCTTTGCTTCTCTCTCTTTCCCGGGCCGGGCCGGGCCTGCCTTGGGCTTGTCTCGTCTGGCCACGGATTGGAATACTCGGCCCATCACGTAGCCTTCTTCTCGTTGCTGTGGCAGCCAAGCAGCTGTCCCCCCCACCTGGTACTGAAGCATCGGCCATGGTCGCGGCCGCCGCCACCACCTCCGCCTTGGACTGACCTCCCAGCCCCCACCTCCACCTCCCAGACAGAACCCTAACCAACCCACCCTTACCCCGCCGATGGCGTTCGCGCCGCCGCGCCTCCTGCCGCTGCCCCCACCTCGGCCGGCGGCATCCACGCGGGCCGTCTCGGCGCGGCACCACGGGGCCGCACGGCGCCGGAGCTCTCAGGCCCGACCCCACGCGTGGTGGTGGTCACCTCCGGAAAAGGCGGCGTCGGCAAGACCACAACCACCGCCAACCTCGCCGCCTCGCTCGCGCGCCTCGGGCTCCCCGCCGTCGCCGTCGACGCCGACGCGGGACTCCGCAACCTTGACCTCCTGCTCGGCCTCGAGAACCGCGTCCACCTCACCGCCGCAGACGTCCTCGCGGGGACTGCAGGCTCGACCAGGCGCTCGTCCGCCACCGCGCGCTCCGGGAACTTCACCTGCTCTGCCTCTCAAGCCACGATCCAAGCTGCCCCTCGCGTTCGGATCCAAGACACTCACCTGGGTCGCTGACGCGCTTCGGCGCTCGCCTAACCCGCCCGCCTTCATCCTCATCGACTGCCCCGCAGGTCTGCCACTTCCTAACCCCCGCATTTTCTTTGCTCCGTCTTACATTGCATTGCTCGCGTCCGATGCTGATTGTGATGAATTATTATTATCTCGATCCAGCAGATTAAGGAGCCATTGGTACGGGTTTAATTGACCTTTTCACCTAATTTTACATGCTTAGTAATTCCCGCAGCCAAGAATGCATGTATTCTTGTCTATCATGTTAGTAATTGTCATACACTGAACTGAATTGGGATGTTCCAGTAGTATAGTAGCCTTGCTATAATCATATTTGGACATTTGATAATTTCCATTTGTTCTAATCAAACGTATGGTCCGTCTAGGATATAACAAAGCCAGCGTACTCATCGGCATCATAGTTTTCCCACATTTTTTCATAATTCAGAATTAGGATGCAGGTGGTGTCATGTTTGTGATGTTGTGTTCAGAGCCACAATAAAGTATTTATGATGGTCTAATTTTAGATACTTGGTAATTTTCTATTGAAGAAAATCTAGATGCTAAGTATCCCTTAGTTTGCCTGGCATGTTGATGTCAACTCCTTTTACCCCACACATTTTGTTCCTGACCATTGCCACAGATTAAGAATTCTGAGCCAGGATGCACATTGTATCCTTTCCATGATTGGAGTCCATTCTTATAGTGGGATGTTCCCGTCCTATTACTGTGTAATAGAATATCAAAAAATACTGTTTAGACCCATTTGCCAAGATTGTGCTCCTAGTCTTCTAGAATGACGTACATTTCTGAACCGTGGAGCACAGACTTTGTTAGTATCAGGCTATCAGCAGTGAAGATGATGCCTAATTTGGTTTTTGATTTCTGCTCACTGTCTTAAGTGTCATCTGTGTTCACAGTAGAACCTTAAGCACTCCTATATTTATTCCAGTCATACAGTGTGCTGCCTAACGTCATTTGTATCCCTCCCTCCTCCCTAAACAAGTGGTGGTGTTGAAATTAGAATCAGCAACATGTTCTACTTCTGTTATGTAATGCTGCTTGGCATTTGTCTTGTAGGTGTTGATGCTGGGTTTGTCACTGCCATTGCACCTGCAGAAGAGGCGGTGCTCGTTACCACCCCTGACATTACAGCTCTCCGCGATGCTGACCGTGTCGCAGGACTGCTGGAGTGTGATGGCATCAAAGATATCAAGATTATTGTCAACCGAGTGCGACCAGACCTGGTGAAGGGGAGGACATGATGTCTGCACTTGATGTGCAAGAAATGCTGGGGTTGCCCTTGCTAGGCGTGGTGCCAGAGGATGCGGAGGTGATCCGGAGTACAAATAGGGGTGTGCCATTGGTGCTCAACGATCCACCCACGCCTGCAGGCCTTGCTCTGGAGCAGGCTACTTGGCGATTGGTGGAAAGAGATGCGATGACAGCAGTCATGGTCGAAGAGCAGGAGAGGCCCAAGAAGAAAGGCGGCTTATTTTCGTTCTTCCGGTAGGGGAGTCTAGAGTTCAGCTGTGGAGTTTAGGCTGTAGATGGTGTACAGGCTCGCGATCTGGAGTTTCTGAATGCTTTATGCTTTTGCTTTGCTTTGTTCTAGGTTAGATCGATTTTATTTGTTGTGATGGTGTAGAAGAAATATGTAACTCTGGATTGATGGCTTGATGCTTCTAATATTGGAGGACCTCATTCGACGTAATGTGTCAGACCCCAAAATAGATTTTCTTGAATTTAATTTTTTTTGCCACCTTTAGCGATAAATATTATTTTCCAAATCGAATTAAAGAGCCATAGGCTATATAAATAGTTGATCCACTGATGCTGCTGCCGGTTGTTTTTAATTGCCAAGAATATTTTTTTATTTGTTTTTGTGCGTAGAGAACGTTAATGCATGCGGCTATGTAAGTGTCAAGAGGTTTTTGCTGTCCTTGTGCAAACTATTCTTTTCGTTTTGCCTGTCTGCTTCTCTTTCTAGACACAGCTCCTGTTTTTCTTCTTCACAACTTTGATTTGAAATCATCTTGTCAAGGAAAACTACGCTTGAATTTTTAAATTTGAAATTTAAATTTTGTAAACGACCTCGAATGGAGAAATATTATTGTTGAAATTTTTTTATTTGAAATCATCTTATTAAGAAAAAACTATGTTCAAATTTTCAAGATTTAAAATTTGAATTTTTAAACGATCTCCAATCGACAAACATAAAAAACGGAAGTTGTAGTTCTCGAAAAGTTATGGAACTTTGTAGTTAGCAACTTTTCGATTGAAATCATCTTGACATGAAAAACTACATTTAATTTTTTTTTAATTCAAAATTCAAATTTTGATGGAGAAACAAAAATAAAAGTTGTATATATCTTAAAAGTTATAAAACTTTGTAGTTGACAACCTTTTCAATGAATTCGTTTAGGGTCGTAAATACTCATTCAAAATCAAATAAATATAATTTTTTTGGTGCAATGTTTGTTGGGGGGGCCCAACTCGGCCACTGCGTCGCTTCATGTCATCATTCCGTACGCAAAAGAAAGAAAAGCAAAAGTTGAGGTTGGCTCCATGTCATCATTCCGTACACAAAAGAAAGAAAGAAAATTCAGTCTCACAGTACTACATGATTGATTTTGTATGGTGTTGGATTTTATTTTCCGTGACGGGCATTTGAGAAACCGCCACGGAAAATAGGTGGCCCGGCAAACCCCCTCCCCCGGCCTGGGGGAAAAACCGCCACGGTTAATCCCTATTAACCGTGGCGGGCATTCTAAAAAACCGCCACGCGTTAATCGATTAACCGTGGCGGTTTTTTAACAATGTCCGTCCGCGAAAAAAATCGTGGCCGAAATATATATACCAACACTTCACTTCTCTCCCTCACCTCTCCCTTACGGTGCCCATCCCCTCCTGTCGTGGTCTAATACCACCGTCACAGTAAATGTCTGGCTAATGCGTGCTCCGATGGCCTAGCCCTAGAGACAATGACACAGAATGTATACTGGTTCGGGGCAAATCGTGCACCCTAGTCCATGGTGATCACTATCCGAGCTCAAACGCTCATACCGGGGCGGTACAAGGCTGGGCGAGAGAGGGAGCGGGCTCCCAAGTCTCTTTGATTGAGGCTAGTGCCAATATCGTGGGTGTTGTGGAGGTGTGAAGGCTAGAATGCTATGAAGCTTGAGCTCCTTCCTTCAACCCGGTGGCTTGGTCCCCCTTTTATAGTCGCAAGGGGGAGGGATACATGAGCTCTGCCGGGGTTGAGGACTAAGAGAGATGAGGGAATACAATCTCAGGGGTGAAGATGTGGAAAGGAGCCGAACGATGAGCACGTCGCGCAGGAGAGAGCTCGTCTCGAGGTCGGGCGGAGTCTAGCGTTGAAATTGGTCGTCGTCGTATACGGGATTCGCGGGCTGGACGGTGGCCAGTCGTCGCCTTGTCTTTAATCGTAGTTGGAATGCGTCTTCGGCATGGGCGCGGCCATACCGTGAACGGGACGGGCGTGCGTCATGCGTACCCGAACGACACTGTAGCGGAGTGGTTGGAGGCGACGGAGTATGGCGGGATGAATCTTGTGATCGCTTCCCGGTCACTGTGACCCCGCATGGCTACAGTGCCCGTCAGGGAGTAGTTGAACTTGTCGAGAGTTGTTGACCAACTCCGTACCGCGAGCTTCCCGGAAGGTTCACGAGATGAGCTCCCTGGGACTTCCTGCGAGCTCGGGGTCGCAGAGTTCGTCGTGGTGGGAGCTCGAACGAGGCGAGAAGAGGTCCTCGGGGCTCGCTTGCTCGTTGCGTTGTCCGAGGGGCTCGTTGACGGGCGAGCTCGCGGCGGAGATTGTTCTCGTTCTGGGAGCTCATACGGGGGGAGAGCTCGATCGAGGCGGGGAGTCGTCTCCGTCTTGAGAGCTTGAGCCCGAAAAAGCTCGAGCGGGCGGAGTCTACTCTTGTCTCGAGCTCATGTCAAAGGGAGCTCGGCGAGGCGGAAGAGGGGCCTTCGGTCATCCGCGTCTCTGTTTTGGGATCGAAGAGCTCGTTCGCGCGGGCGATTTGACACGTGGTGACGAGGCGGTTTTCCTCGTGCTGCGCGCTGGGCGGTCTCATGTGCTTTGCCTTGAGTTGGGTCATACTTATGGAGTGTCCCGAATATCGATCCCCCACACCTCCCGCCTCCACTCCAACTCCCGTCAACCCTAACCTAACCTCCGGCCCCGCTCCTCCGGCCTTGCGGGGGCGGCGCGGCAGCGGCGGCGCGTGCGGGGCGGCGGCAGCGGCGCAAGGGACGGCGAAGCGCGGACTGCGCGCGACCGCGGCGCTTGAGGGCCGGTGTCGCAAAAAGCGCGGCGCGGCTCTTCCTCTTCCCAAAGCCCGGCGCCACCCATCCCAAGCCCGGCGGAGGCATGGCGCGGCGGATCCACGACCCACGGCGGCGGATCTCGGCCACCGGCGCGGGATCCCGCCATCTAGCGGCGAATCCGGGGCTCCAGCCCGGTCGATCCCGGCGTGCGGCGCAACCCGGTCGAGGCCCATTTGGGCCTGGATCTGTTTTTTATTTTTCCACGGATTTTCCGTGGCGGGCATTGTTAAAAAAACGCCCGGGTTAACCGTGGCGGTTTTTAACAATGCCCGCCACGGTTAATCGATTTTCCGTGGCGGGCGAGGAAACCGCCCGCGGTTAATGTGAACCTAGCTGCGTGGCGGTTTTAATGCTCGCCACGGAAAAAAAAAAAAACGCTAGAGAAAATCATTTCAGTAGTAGTGTCACACGCGTCTTTGTGCGCTAAAAGAACAACGACTCCATCTTGCGGATGCAAGGTGTGGGATCTTCGCCGCCGTCGTATGCCGGGGCTGCCAGACGCATACCGTGAATCGTGGGTAGGGCGCCTGGGCTGGTGTCGACTGTGTCGGGGTGCTTGCCGTCTTTCCCCGATGTTTGAGGATCATTTTGCAAGAATTGCAAATTAATCTCATCCATCATCCGGAACGAGTTATCGTGGTTGTCGGTGTGTGTGCCCGTGGCGTCGGCATGATCGGGTCGGCGTCGGCATCGGTGGTGTCGTCGGGGACGAGGGGCGGCGCCCATGGTGGCGCTTTTTTTTGGGACGCCCGCGGCCAATGGCAGCGACCATGGCTAGGCTGTCCTCGGGTGTCGTCGTCAAGCGTAGTGGTGGAAGACGGATCATGTTGTTGACGTTGATGCTCTCCATGCGGCGAAGGCGAGCTTCAATCTCGTTGAAGCGGCGGTCGATCTTCTCGAAGTTGTCCTCGATGAGATGCTTGAGGGCCATGAAGAAGTTGTTCATCTCAGAAGCCATCGGTGGTGGGAATCATCCTGGTCTCCGGATACCACGTGTCCTGGCCGCCTTAGGGAGGGGCGGCGATGACGGTGCCGGTGGTGGCCTTAGGCGGCGATGACAAAGTGCCGATGGTGGCCCTAGGCGGCGGCGGGTGTGCATGCGGGGGTGGGATAGGAGGCGGCGGCGCTAGAGGCGGGGAAGAGAGAGAGTTGGGAAAATATTTTCTTCATTGCTTGTCACTAAAAAGATTGCATCCTCCTTGTTTATATAAACCTCCTATGGGACTTGTAACTCAAGCAATCTCTAAAGGTTTTCTTATATTCGAATACTTTTTACAAGCAAACTCTTATTATTTTACTAATGGAAGATTTTCTTATAGAGTGGAATATCCCTTCACAATAAAAAAACCTAATCCTAATCGAAGACAACGATGATAACGTGGGCGCCGGTGGCGGTGGCGGCGCCCCCAGGGCGCGTGCGCCCTCCCCCTCTTGGGCCATCTGGCCGGCCTGGGCCACACCTAGCCCCTTCTAGGCTGGGCCGAATTTGTGCTGTGACAAGGACTGACCAGTGATCAAACACCTCCCACGTGGAAATTCACGACGAATGAGAACGAACGACACTCCAAAACAATGTGCTCAAGAATCCTAGAGCCGAAAGAGAGCGATGCAAACCAAGATTTAGGGTTTTGGTATGGTCTTTTTTTATCGATCCTTGCCAAAGGTTTTGGATTTTTTTTTTGATCCAAAACGCTGGCAAAAACTTGTAAAAAGCTGCCGTCTGTCAGTATGTGTATAAATTATAGTACGTAATAACCATTGATATGCCCTAATTCTAGATGGCTTTACGTGTTCATGGGTGGGTCCGTCTCGTTGCATGCAGTACAGGGCCAGCACAAAATCGTTGGACTTGTCGTCCTGGTGACTGCAGACCAAAAACGTACGTTATTCTCTCTGCACGTGCCGTGCACCTTTGAATTTTCTTTAATTTCTCTTTTGTTATGCATGCATAATGCCTTTGCGTGCTGCTGGCCGCTAAAGAATATACTTGCAGCGATATGGAAAGACTATATATATAGCAGCTGGTAACACGGCCGGTATGCGACCTATATATGTTACCACCCAGAGCAACAAAAACTATATACTATATACAGTACTAAACTAAAACAAGCAACCGTCAAGCCTACTACCAAATAATGGCTGTCGTAGATGAAAACGAAACCACCCAAGCAGCAACAGCTCCTGCATGTGATAATGGCAATGCAAGGCCACCAGCAGCAGCCAAACTACTAGATCCCCAGCTGTTGATGGCTGCTCGCCGCGGCGACAGAGAGTTGCTCAAGGAGCTGCTACTGCAGCAGAATAAGGACGAGGAGCATGCGCATGGGCATGGCACACTGGAGTCGGCCGCGGCGGCAGCAGTAGCATCAGAGGTAGTCATCGTGGAGGTTGTCCCTCGGCGTCCTTCTCCTGCTCCGGCTGCTTCACCACCCTACTCCACCTCCGGATCCGGATCAGCGTCCCCGCCACTTGTTGATGGGGTGACCTCGGAGGGGGACACCCTGCTGCACGTGGTTGCCACATGCGGCGGCGCGGACTTCCTCCACTGTGCCAAGATGATCGCCCACGTCTACGGGCACAAGGGCGGTGTGCGCCCTAGCGTTGCAAGCGCGCAACCGCAAAGGCGACACCCCCCTGCACTGTGCCGCAGCTGCCGGGAATGCCAACATGATCTCCTGCCTCGTCGATCTCATGGCTAACGCCAATGAGGCGGCAGTGAAGGCGTTGGTGAGAACACAGAACAGGTGTGGGGAGACCGCGTTGCACCGGGCAGTCCGTCTTTGCCAAGAACAAGGAGGCCTGCATCGACCAGCTGGTGAATGTGGATCCAGAGCTGGCCTGTATCCCATTCCCACATCAAGAGGAGGAAGACGATCTTTGGTGCTTCCCGTTATACCTGGCTATCTCACTTTGGGTGAAGTCGAGATTGCGCGGCACCTCTATATCAAGAGTAAAGGCAAAATGTCTTATTCGGACCATATGGACGTAACGTCTTACATGCAGCGGTTCATCGTGGCCAAGGTAAAACTAAACTAAGCTATACTAGCGGCTGGTATTCCCTCCGTTTCAAAATAGATGTCATTCTTGCTTTTCTCGAGAAATCAAACTTTTTTAACTTTGACTAATTATATATTAAAAGAGTATTAATATTTATAATGCAAAATTAGTAACATTAGATTAGATAGATTGTTGATTATACATTTATAATAATAAACTTGTTTGGACATATAAATGTTACCCATATTTTTAAAAAGTAGTTAAAGTTGAGAAAGTTTGATCCGCACGCATCCTATAACATCATCTGTTTTGGGACTGTGAGAGTATATAAGAAAGAGTGTCATTATTCTCACTTTTAGTAAGTCTCAAGTTCAACTAAATATATATATACAGGGGAAAATCTTTTTCTAATCCCAGGGAGTAGCTACTCCCATGCATGTCTATATCTCTAGATTTAGGATGTATATGGCCGTCGAAGTGTATATGTATGAAAAATATTTTCATAATTAATCTATTTTGGAGATAAATATTAATTATATTTTTGACTTAGTCCAAACTTAAAAATGACACTCTCTGAGACATTGTTTGATCCAAATGTATCCACCTCAATCGACATGTGTTGGAGTGGATTAGAGTGGAGCTTATTAATTACCCTCCAATCCACTCCAACATGTCATGTGGATTGAGAGAAATACACTTACATCCAAACAAGGCTTCAGCGATCCATGTAATAGCATGTAGATTGTTACTTGTTGCACGCAGTGTAATACTTTAATCTCTCTATAAGTAATGAAAAGATAGAAATTACTGATATGGAATGCACGCACTTGGCTACAGCGCTGCCTATGATTTTGGAATGGCTCAAGGATACGAAGCCTGAAGAATACAGTAGTAGTGTGGCCCTTGTCTCGCAGCTGACTGGCCAAAGGGACAAAAAGCAGAAGGGGAGCACCCCTCTTCACTTGGCCGCGTCCTTGAACGGGTGGCCAAGCGCGTGGTTTCTTTCCAGACGATTTCCACGAGTTTGGCCGACGGGGAATCAATGGCTAAACTGCTACTGGATGCTAACGAATCCACGGCGTACCAGGCGGACGACCAAGGATCCTACCCCATACATGTCGCTGCAGCGTCTAAAAGCCTCGGCGTGGTGAAGATGCTGGTGGAGAGGTGTCCGGACTGCGCCACCCTGCGAGATGGCAATGGACGGACTTTCCTCCATGTTGCTGCCATGGAGGAAAGTCCATTGCCATGGATATGGATCAATACAGGAGGAGGGACTTCCCTACGTGTGGTTGAATATGTCTGTGGTGAAATGTCACAACAATTGTCATCGATGATTCTGAATGCGCAGGACAGCAAGGGGAACACTGCGCTGCATGGCGCTGTCCGTGCTGGGAACCTTGACGTCTTCAACTGCCTGCTTCAGAATCGGCAGCTGCGCTTGGACGTGGCGAATAAAGATGGGATGACACCTCTTGACGTCTCATGGACTACGACACCTCCATCAATTCTTGAATATGTGTTTGTAAGCAAATACCCGATCCTTCTCGTTCGATCTCATCAGTGCTGTTCGAAGCTGAAGCTACCTTATTTATTTCCCTAAATTGTTTGTAGTGTTATGTATAAATAGTTGTTATCTGGTAATAGTTATCTTTTATGGTTCCAAACACAGGTATAGATAATAGACTAATGTTAGTTTGAGTTTAGACAATGACTATTAATTCCACTCTAGTTCAACCAAATCAGATAATGAGCTACTAACCAGCTAACTATTATCACGTAATGTATATAAAATAGCTAGGGTAGGTCTAAATATGCATTCAATAATTAATACTCACGCACTCTTGCAGAATCCAAGAAATGTTGTACAGATGTCATTGCTCTATTCAGGGGCTCCTTATGGTGGAGGTCGGCCTGAGCTCTTCCGTGAACAACACATCACCAAAGTACACGAGGACAAAGAGTCACAGAAACATACAGATGCAACGCAGGTGATGAGCTTTGTCGCCGTACTTATTGCGACCGTCACATTTGCATCAGCTTTCACGTTGCCTGGTGGTTATCGATCCGGTGGCGGTGGCGGGGATGATGACTCATCTAGCAATAATCACGCTGGGACGGCATTGCTTGCTGGGAGCTATGTTTTCGACGCGTTTATCCTCGCCGACACGTTGGCATTCATCTGCTCCACCTTGGCTACCTTTAGCCTTGTCTATGCCGGGGTGCCGGCTATGGACATCAGCATCCGCTGCTACCACTTCAATATCTCGGCCCTCTTGCTGCAGAGTGCAGGAAGGAGTTTCGTGGTGGCTTTCGCCTTGGGCTTGTACCTGGTGCTGGCTCCAGTTGATCATACAATTGCAATTGCTATCTGTGTCATCATTTTTGCATCTTTGCTCTGGGGAAACATGGAAGCTCTGCGGGTCACCTGTTCGGCAAACAAGGTCCGTGCTCGAATTGGGCTACGGCGATTTCTAGTATGGGATTACGTACGAGCAATACTTCTTGAGGTCATGATACACTTTGGGTCGCTCATAATAATCCTTGGTCTCCCAGCAATTCGGAAGTGGGCAACTAAGTAATTAACAGGGTATGTGTCAACATGAGAGCAAGCTAGCATTTTCTATTGTCATCACGTCAAAACAATTGTCCACCTATGTAATTTACATTTGGTTTTTATTCTGCTCAACTCTTTTTTATCTCATTGTTATTATCTTCTTGAAGGACCGAAACGGCGACCAGAGGGGGGTGAATGAGAGCCTCAATTAAATTCTTTCGAATTAGTTGACTTGTAGCTCTCACGACCCCTCGGAGTAAAAAGCACACCACACGGGTATGATCACGACCTTGGATGCAAGGTGGATGAGCTAGAGTTTGCTCTAGACTCACAGCGGATCAACCGGAAACCGAACGAAACAATCACGCAAGAGACGGGAAGAAAACAGCCTCTGGAAAGTGACCGGACTCACTGACCGGACTCACTGGCGAGTCCGGTCCAGCGTCCGGTCGAGGCGTCGGTCGGATCGCCCTTGCGGACCTCTCTGCGCGGACGCCTTGACCGGACCGTCCGGTCAACCTGGTCGTGCGTCCGGTCGGTGCGCGTCCGGTCACCCCGACAGCGCGAACAGCACCGGAGCGTCCGGTCAACCTGGACGTGCGTCCGGTCGTGCGTCCGGTCACCCCGACGCGCGCGAACTGCACCCCCGCCGGCGGCGACTCACCCCAAATCCGATCCAAACTCACTCAAATCGCAACCTCAGGTCACAAGAATCGAGCCATAGCATCTAGGCATGTGGGTGACCATTTCCCCCTTGGAAATTTCGAGATTGACGGAGTGAATCGAGAGAAATCGCGGATCACACGAAGAACACACCCAAAGAGTCACCTTGATCCAAAACTCGCCCGATCTACGTGCTCGTGAGGAATTAGCTCAAACCCTTCGGTGGAAATGATCCTCTCACGTCCTAGCACGAATCAACGCAAGAAAAACGAGATCAAACGGTGCCAAATCGAAGAAATCGCGAAGAGAATAGAGGGGGAGAGGATGAACTCGGGAAGAACAAGTGAAGAACTCAAAATCACAGCTCATGAACAACAAAGAACACCGATCGATCGACCCAAACGTCACCCTGTGACAGGCTAATCACAGCTAGCCCTTGCTCTCGCAAATCTTGGTACAAATCGGTGGACCTCTCACACCTCGATCTGTAACTCTAAGCTGGAAAATATGAAAATGAGAGGCAAGGGAGAATGAAGGGGTATGCCTCTACTAAATAGCCCCTATTCCCTCTGCCTAAACTACCCCTAGGATACATGAGTCGATTTTGTAACCCTAAGGCTATTTCCGTCGACTCTGGGTAATCTTCGATCCGACGGCCACCGCGCCTTCCTCACCGGTAGCCTTGCCTCCACGCAAATCTCCCGATGCCGCCACGTGCCGTCCTTCCGTCCGCGGAACACCGGGTTTTGAGGCGCAAACCCCGCAAAACCAGCGCTGTGGTTTTGAGGCACAAACCACCAAACCCGCCCGTGGTTTTGAGGCCCAAACCACAAAACCAGCGCCGATGGTTTTGAGGGCAAACCACCAAACCTCCTCGACACGTGTCACCGCCGTCTTGACCGCCCGAGTCGCCAAGTCATCCGAGCTCCCCGCTCTGCACACGCACGCTTCGCCCGTCTTGACCCGATCGACACGGTCTGCCCGCGTCCTCTTGCATCCGTCGATGTCCCGGATGTCGACCACCATGGCTAGCCGCCCGGCACCCGGTCCCTCGGTCCAAGCCTCACGTCCGTCCTTCACCTCCACGGTCCGTCGGCCCGGCCGTCCTCCTTGGCACCTTCACCTCTCCGTCGGCTACCATCTCCGAGCTCCACACCCGCACAACACGAACCAAGAGATCGTCTTCGACACACTCCACGTGTGCCGGTGAACCATAGCCGAAGCAGAAAAGATAAAAGAAAATAGAGAAAGAATGTTGAGTGTTGACAATCACTACATCAAAACTAAACACATTTGAGATAAATCAACCATGTGTTCGCAATCTCCCCCTTGATGAGTGCATTGTCAACATTCAACACAAAGACGGAATAAGATAGAAGAAAGCACATCCAGGCAAGCTAAGACAACCTAACTGGATAGCAAACATGGAGCAAAAACTTGGTTCCCAAAGACATGGGCAAAAGGCTCGACACAACCAAGCTAAACAGACAGCTAGTCCTCAAGAAGAGGTAGAAACAGGCTCAACACCACTAGCACGGCTCAAACCAATCTCTACCAATTTCTTTCACACACAAGCTAGACCCTCAAGACAGAGGCAAAGGCTCAACACATCTAGCTCAAAGTGGTAAAGAGATACTCCCCCACAGAGTTACTCCCCCTTGACTAGTGCGATCCACTTGAGATACCAATTCAAGATACCAATTCACAATTCACTTTCTTTGTATCTTTCTCCCCCTTGTTGGCACATGCACTAATCAAGCGATGAAAAAAAGCATGCAAAGTGCAATGAGTGAGCTCAAAGTTTATAGTCATCCGAATGAGAAGATGCTCTAGGTAGTGTCATGGCAACAAAATCAAGTGCTTAACACGGTGCTCAAACTGATCAAAAGATATGAGATATGACTTGAAAGCATTTTGATTCAGTTTTAAGCATTTCAGAAAAGGTGTCCACCACAAAGAATAGCACATAGCATAAGTAAGCTGAAATCTACCAAGTGCTACACATGTATATCAAGAGGACTACCCCAAGCAAAGTTTATCCATCATGCCAAAGAAAGAACCAACACTTGCCAACAACATTTTAAGATTATCAGAGATTTAGCGGATACAAGCATTGGTCCAAAGACATGAGTGCGAGTGGTTATCCACAACCGTCTGCCTTACTAATCAACCATGTCAAGCCTATGCATGTGAGCAATCGAAAGCTTAAGACAATGGTCTGGGTCAAACACTACCAAGCTCAGGTTCAACTCAAGTGCAATGAGAAGCAGTCCCAAGACTTGGATGTGGGACGGTATGGACCCATCTCGATCTTTTCCATACACTTAACTTAGATTTCAGATTTTAGCATATGAAAGCATGTGGTCATCTAAGCAAGTGTATAACTTCGATGAATGAGACATAGTCACCTTAGCATACATGATAAGCACAAAGGATCTCAACAACTTAAACATGCTAGGAACTATCTCAATGGTGAACATTTTGCAAGATTCATCGTTGTTAAGCAAGTTCACATGAAAAACTTTGCTCATAACATATACCAATTGAGCGAAGGAGCACAAGCTATAAGCACCAACAAGTAATTGTTACACTAAACGAGCATAGTCTCATTGTGATCAATATAACCAAGAAGCTCAAGATGCAAAAGTGTACATGATGAATGCAATATGATACAAGATGATGCACAAAGTAAAGCAACCTAGCACTACAACGTACATCAACTCTGAGCTACCCCTCAAAAGGGATAGCACACGCCCAACTCTCCTCGGCTGGGCAAAACGGACTTGATCTAATGGCTTGGTGAAAAAAGTCCGCAAATCTGTTGTTCTGTGTACACATCTTGAACATCTATATCCCCTTTCTCCTGGTGATCTCTCGAAAAGTGGTACCTCACCTCTATGTGTTTGGTGCAGGAATGCGGGACTGGGTTCTTGGCTACACTCACAGCTCCCATGCTATCACACAACAAGGGTACACGTGAAAAGCTCAAACCAAAGTCTCTCAAAGTGGCAACCATCCACAACATTTGGGAACAACAAGCGGCAGCGGCAACATACTCTGCTTCAACGGTCGGTGGCGACACCCCGGGCGCTACGAGGCGACCAAGACACAAGAGAAGTACCAAGAAACCGACAAGTACCAGAAGTGGACTTTCTATGCATACGATCACCAAAGATAATCGAGAATCGAAATAGCCAACCCGGGGAGAGAGTGGAAGAAGCCGAGTACCATAGGCCAAAGTCGGGGTAAATCGCAAGTACACGAAGATCCTCTTCACCGCGATAGTGAGAGGTGCGCGGGCGGGACTGAAACCGTCTTGTGAGGCACCGCAAAGAACTGGATGTCGGGCGCGTCGCCGTCGTCGGTGCGGCGAGGCGATCATCATCTGTACTCCCTTTGGTCCACGGCTTCTCCATCCTTGTCTTCGTCCAGGGCCGGTCGTGGTGGACATGGGCGTCGAAAGAGGCTTGGCCTCACCCATGCGAAACTTGCGGATCATGTCCTTCGTGTACTTGCCCTGGTGTACGAAGATCCCATCCTTGGTTTGCTTGATTTGAAGTCCAAGGAAGTAGGTCAACTCGCCCATCATGCTCATCTCGAACTCCCTGCTCATAATCTCTGCAAAACTCGATACCATAGCATGTGAAGAGCCACCAAAGATGATATCATCCACATATATCTGGACTAGGAGTATGTCATTGCCCTTCCTAAGCAGAAACAAGGTCTTGTCTACAGCCCCCATCACAAAACCCTTAGCTAATAGGAAAGCTTTCAGTCGCTCATACCAGGCTCTAGGGGCTTGTTTCAGGCCGTACAAGGCCTTGTACAACTTGTACACATAGTCTGGGTGCTTAGGATGCTCAAACCCCGGGGGTTGCCTCACATACACCTCCTCCTCTATGAACCCATTCAGGAAAGCACTCTTGACATCCATCTGGAAGAGTTTGAAACCCTTCGAGGCCGCGAAAGCAAGCAAGATCCTAATGGCTTCTATGCGGGCTACAGGAGCAAAGGTTTCCTCATAGTCTATTCCCTCTTTCTGACAAAACCCCTGGGCAACTAATCTGGCTTTGTTTCTCACAACCACCCCATCCTCACTCTGTTTGTTCTTAAACACCCACTTGGTTCCTATGGGATGACACTGAGCTGGAGGTGGCACTAAGACCCAGACTTGGTTTCTCTCAAAGTTTTGCAACTCTTCATGCATGGCATTGACCCAATCCGAATCAGATAAAGCTGTGTCAACATCTTTGGGCTCAATAGTGGAAACGAATGCAGAATGAGCAAAATGACACATGGCATAAGATTTGGAACGAGTTACCCTTTGATCAAGCCCTCAATCATGGTCTCTGGGGGTGACGACGCTGAATGTCTTGAGGCGTGGCGCGTAGATGTCGCCTCCCCCTCGACTGGATCGGGAACCTCCTCAAGTGCAGCCGTCTCGCCTTGAGGAGGCTGCTCCACGGGACCCCAGGAAGTAGTGGTAGAAAGGTCTGGTCCGTGAGCAGTCGTCGTCGTCGCAGGGTCGACTGGGGCAAGCGGTGGAGTCGCTTCGGGATCACCCCAGCCAACATCTTCCTGCTCCTCCTCCACAAAGATGCTCTGCTCCATCTCTTCCTTTCACCGCACACTCAAGCGCGAGAAGAAGAACAAGGTGCGTTTTCATCGAAGGTTACCTCACACGCGTCTCTACAACGCGTTAGTCTCAAGGTTGAGAACCACATGGCGTGTGAGTGCAGGGCATAACCAAGAAAGATACCATCAACAGATCGAGACTCGAATTTGTCAAGGTTACCTTGCTTAAGAATGAAGCACCTGCATCCAAACACACGGAAGTGACTCACCTTGGGCAGTCTCCCAAACCGCAACTC
The DNA here is from genome assembly GCA_015847255.1 of Hyparrhenia diplandra. Classification (NCBI taxonomy): domain Eukaryota; kingdom Viridiplantae; phylum Streptophyta; class Magnoliopsida; order Poales; family Poaceae; genus Hyparrhenia; species Hyparrhenia diplandra. The sequence continues at coordinate 497,242 of JADLZK010007531.1, read as the reverse complement.
ATAAGATGTCTTCTTGGTGAAAGCACGGAGGAAAATGCGGTTGGAGACATGGCACGCCGTGTTGATTGCCTCCGCCCAATACTTCCTAGGAGTCTTGTGTTCATCGAGCATGGTCCTTGCCATCTCCACAAGCGTCCGATTCTTCCGCTCAACAATCCCATTCTGCTGCGGGACATAAGGACTAGAGAACTGGTGCTCGATACCCAAGTTAGTGCAAAGAGACTCGGGCGAGAGTTTTTGAATTCTGTGCCATTGTCACTGCGAATAGCTCGAATGGCTGTATCTGTCAACTCAGTCCTCAGTCTCAAAATCAAATCACGAGCAAAACCAAAAGCCTCATCCTTGCCCTCCATGAAAAAGACCCAAGAGTATCTCGAAAAATCGTCAACGATCACTAGACAATACCACTTCCCACCCACTGACCTCACCCGAGATGGACCAAGCTGTGTCCATGTGAAGGATCTCTCGGGTCTAGAGGTCATGATCTCGAGAATCCTTTGGATGGTGAGAAGCGGATACCATCTTCCCGTGACGACAAGGGTGGCAAACCAAATCCTTCTCAAATTTGAGCTTAGGCAATCCTCGGATCAGATCCATTGAACTTAACCTCGCTAGGAGATCGAAGCTCAAGTGACCTAGCCTCCTATGCCACTTCCACAAATCAGAGGAGGACCCGGCCAACAAGCAACAAGAGATGCCAAAGCCACGAGAGAAATCAGCTCGAAAAGACTTGCCCAAAAGGCACGATCCGACAAATAAGATCACCACGAGAGTCCAAAACTCGAGAACATCCAACAAGAAAACGCCTCGTGCCCGTCGCCATGAGCTGAGAAACAGGCGGGAGATTGAAGTGCAGGTTGGAGGCGAGCGCCACATCCTTGAGCACAAAGTGGTCGTTGATCCTGATCGACCCTCGTGAAAGAATCTTCCCTCTGTTGCTGTCCCCGAAAGTGATGTACTCTCTTGTCTTCATGGGGGTGAGGCTGGAGAACCACTGAGAGTTTCCGGTCATGTGTCGAGAACAACCGGAGTCAATGAGCCACATGTCCTCCAGCCTTCCAGCCTGCATCAACAATAGAATATGGGATGAGCAAATGGCACAACACTGGGGTTAGTAAACTTGGAAGAGTACCAGTGTTGACCATTTTGCCCCAAATATGCATTAGGCACAACAAACATCCCACGCCCCATCTTTCCAAACTCCTCACCACGCATAGCAAAGCGTGGTGCACTCCTCTTCTCAACCTCAAAACTCCCAAAGCGAGGATCTACATCCACTCGCGGAGCACGACCGCCAAACGGTCTCACAAACCGTGGCCCAAACCTCTGAGGCCTCCTACCTTCAGGCCTAGCAAACTGCCTCTGAACCGACTGCACACCCCTCTCATACAAGCCAAGTGGTGGGTGGTACATGTCACGGTTCTCAAACTCCACTCTACGCCTAGCATCCCTCTTCCTCCTGAAGCAAAACTCAACCAAGTGACCATCTCTCTGGCAATACTCACAGTGATACCTCACCTCTCTCTTGGGTGGTGGTTGGTTCACTCTCTTGGGTGGATGGTTCACTCTTGTTGTGGTCTTGGCTTTAGGAAGGGTTTCCTCAGGGATCCTGGGCAAAGTGTCAAGTGGGTTCTTGAGGTGGTTCGGTTTGGGAAGCCACACTTGTTTGGGAGGTGGAGTCTTGGTGGGCTCTTGGAGAATGCCATTTTGCACAATGGGCTTGGTAGGCTCAGGTGGGGTGATCTTGGTCAGCTTGGGAGTGTTTGTTGGTTTCTCACTCGAGCTCAAACCACTACCCTGACCAACCTTACCATAGATAACTTCACCCTTCCCACCTATAGCAAAGCCTAATCCCGATGTGTCAGTCCCCCTCTTGAACTGACTCATCATCATGCCAAGCTGCGGCTCTCCACTAGACACCCAACTCAGGATAGAGCGAAGGTACTTGTTCTCCTCTTCGACTCTCCCCTTGTCATGCCTACAAGACATGACTTCCAACTCCAAAGCTTCACACTTAGCACATTTCAGCACGGTGCTATCTGAGTTGGCCTTCTCAAGCACAGCAAGCTTGGCAGCCTTCTCTGCCAACTCAGATCGTAAGTCTGGACAAGACTTGCACGCACTCAACAACATAGGCTTAGCCTTCAGATCAACGTGCTCATCTAGCAAAGCAGAATACTTGGATTGCAAAGACATGATGCTAGACATATGCACAGCACAAGCATCACACTCCGTCTCATCAGAAACAGCAACCGGCTTCCTAAGCAACTCAATCTCAGTCACCGCCATCTCCCACTTCTCCTTAAACTCTTTTCTCTCCCTAGCGGCACGCTTAAGCAACTTCTCTTGACAAACAAGCGCCTCGCCCAAAGAGTCAACTTCATCAGAGAGAGATTCGATTGTGGGAGGTACCTCGGTGGAAGGGGAAGAAGAGTCGTCGGCGTGTGCCTTGACGCTGTCGGTCACGGCTCCGTCGAGTGCCATGGTGCAGAAGCCCTCGGACTTGGAGTTGGTGAAGAAGCAAAGTCCATTGAACTTGTCCTCGACCTTGCGCTCGGACTCCTCATCGCTTGAAGAAGATTGCCCGTCCGAGGAGTCGTTGTCGAGGTCGCTGAGGGAGGCAAGGAAGGCGTGCTTGTGCTCCTTGGCACGCTTGAGGTACTTCTTCTTGATCGCCTCCTTGTCGAATCCCTTCTTGGACTTGTGCTTGCCGGAGGTGTACTCGCGCTTGTCCTTGCGCTTGTCGGCGTCGTACTTGCTGGAGTAGTACTTTTCACCGGAGTACTTGTCCTTGCTCTTCTTGGGGCAGGCGGCAACGAAGTGGTCCGGATCTCCGCACTCGAAGCATCCGCCCTTGGAAGCACCGCCACGCCGACGGTTCATGCGGTTGTTGTGGAACCGCGAGAATCGGCTGATGACTAGTGCAAGCTCATCATCCCCAAGGCTCTCCATCTGCTCCTCATCCGCAGACACCAAGGAAGACAAGGCGAAAGAAATCTGTGAAGGGTTAGCAGAAGAACTGGAACCGCTCTTACCAGAGACGAGTGCAACATTCGGCGCTGATGGGTTCTTGAGCTTCGCCTGGATCTGGGCCTCAATCTCAGAAGACTTGAGCTTGCTGTAGAGCTCGTCGGGAGTGAGGGTGTCGTAGTTGGCGGACTCCATGATCGCGGACACCTTCACATCCCACACCTTCCGATCCAAGGCGTACAAGAGCCGCATCGCCTTCTCGTGCTCGTCCAACCTCTCCGAAGGCTTGTTCGCACGAAGCTTGTTGCAGATCGTCTGAAACCTAGCAAAGAGAGAATCGATGGTCTCGCCATCAAGCTGGATGAGGTTATTGTACTCTCTCTTGTAGGTTTCGTAGAGGCGGGCCTTGACTTGTGGGGTTCCCTCATGGTAGCTCTCGAGAGTCTTCCACACCTCTCTAGCGGTCTCACAAGTGGCTACCCTCTCAAACTCGCTCTCCTTGAGGCTCGAGAACAAGACACTCCTCGCTCGGTTGTTGGCATTGTGTTGGGCTATTTGATCCTCACCCACTCGAGCGGCAAGCACTTGGTAGTTCTCATCCTCAACGATCTCCCACACTCTCCAATCTATCCCCATGAGATGCGCTTGCATCTTAATCTTCCAATAGGGATAGTTGGTGCCATCGAACTCCGGAGGCTTGCCACCAAAGTGACCAAACCTCTCCATGTCGCCTTCTGCGGATCAAGAACCGGTTAAGGTGGATTTGATCCTTAACCTGCTCTGATACCAATTGAAGGACCGAAACGGCGACCAGAGGGGGGGTGAATGGGAGCCTCAATTAAATTCTTTCGAATTAGTTGACTTGTAGCTCTCCACGACCCCTCGGAGCAAAAGCACACACCACACGGTATGATCACGACCTTGGATGCAAGGTGGATGAGCTAGAGTTTTGCTCTAGACTCACGGGCGGATCAACCGGAAACCGAACGAAACAATCACGCAAGAGACGGGAAGAAAAACAGCCTCGGAAAGTGACCGGACTCAGCGACCAGGACTCGGGCGAGTCGGTCCAGCGTCGTCGGTCGTCGAGCGTCGATCCGGATCGCCCTTGCGGACCTCTTCGCGGGCCGCCCGACGGACCGTCCGGTCAACCTGGTCGTGCGTCCGGTCGGTGCGTCCGGTCACCCGACGCGCGCGAACAGCACCGGAGCGTCCGGTCAACCTGGCGTGCGTCCGGTCGGCGTCCGGTCACCCCGACGCCTTGAACTGCACCCCCGCCCGGCGGCGACTCACCCCAAATCCGATCCAAACTCACTCAAATCGCAACCTCAGGTCACAAGAATCGAGCCATAGCATCTAGGCATGTGGGTGACCATTTCCCCCTTGGAAATTTCGAGATTGACGGAGTGAATCGAGAGAAATCGCGGATCACACGAAGAACACACCCAAAGAGTCACCTTGATCCAAAACTCGCCCGATCTACGTGCTCGTGAGGAATTAGCTCAAACCCTTCGGTGGAAATGATCCTCTCACGTCCTAGCACGAATCAACGCAAGAAAAACGAGATCAAACGGTGCCAAATCGAAGAAATCGCGAAGAGAATAGGGGGGAGAGGATGAACTCGGGAAGAACAAGTGAAGAACTCAAAATCACAGCTCATGAACAACAAAGAACACCGATCGATCGACCCAAACGTCACCCTGTGACAGGCTAATCACAGCTAGCCCTTGCTCTGCAAATCTTGGTACAAATCGGTGGACCTCTCACACCTCAGTCTGTAACCCTAACTGGAAAATATGAAAATGAGAGGCAAGGGAGAATGAAGGGGTATGCCTCTGCTAAATAGCCCCTATTCCCTCTGCCTAAACTACCCCTAGGATACATGAGTCGATTTTGTAACCCTAAGGCTATTTCCGTCGACTACGGGTAATCTTCGATCCGGCGGCCACCGCGCCTTCCTCACCGGTAGCCTTGCCTCCACGCAATCTCCCGATGCCGCCACGTGCCGTCCTTCCGTCGCCCGAACACTTCGGGTTTTGAGGCGCAAACCCGCGAAACCCGCGCCTGTGGTTTTGAGGCACAAACCACCAAACCCGCCCGTGGTTTTGAGGCCCAAACCCGCGAAACCAGCGCCCGATGGTTTTGAGGGCAAACCACCAAACCTCCTCGACACGTGTCACCGCCCGTCTTGACCGCCAGTCGCCAAGTCATCCGAGCTCCCCCGCTCTGCCTGCCTTCGCCGTCTTGACCCGATCGACACGGTCCTGCCACGTCCTCTTGCATCCGTCGATGTCCCAGATGTCAGCCACCATGGCTAGCCGCCCGGCACCCCGGTCCCTCGGTCCAAGCCTCACGTCCGTCCTTCACCTCCACGGTCCGTCAGCCCGGCCGTCCTCCTTGGCACCTTCACCTCTCCGTCAGCTACCATCTCCGAGCTCCACACCTGCACAACACGAACCAAGAGATACGTCTTCGACACACTCCACGTGTGCCGGTGAACCATAGCCGAAGCAGAAAATATAAAAGAAAATAGAGAAAGAATGTTGAGTGTTGACAATCACTACATCAAAACTAAACACATTTGAGATAAATCAACCATGTGTTCGCACTTCTTTTGTTGTAAAAAAAAGTTCAATGCTTAGAAAAATACATAGTATTTTTGGAGCTTTAGAGACATGTGCCATGGTTTTGTGATGAAATACTTATGGTTTTAGAGTAGCAGGCATGAAGTGCTCCTCAACTCTTTACAGCTCCTGCTGCCGCTCCTGCCGCGTCGGATGGGCTTGTTATTGGGAGTGTCAATTACAGAAGCGTGGCGTTTTGAGCTGATCGAGCGCGCCGCTTTGTGCTCCCTGACGGCCAAAAGATCCACCTTTGCCTTGGTCGCCACATTTGTTGATTCATCCCTCGCCTCCAGCAGCACGCCAGCCGAGCATCTACTGTGCATAGGAGGGCCGAGAAAGAGGTGTCTAGTCTCAACCAATTTTTTATAGGCACGTATCGAGCAGGTGAAGCAGCGTTCTAGTATTTTCAGACTCTGCCAATGCAATGTTGTGTGATTGCTTGCTTCAGTGGAAATCCTCGTATGGAGGATCGTAGTTAGTGAGGACTAGGAGGTACGTTTACCCGAGATGTCCATGATGTTACTACAAGTGAAGTGACTACTCATACCGTCATACGCCGCCCACCGAAAGCCCAAATATCAAGTTCAATGGAATACGGCAGTCGTCCCTAATTGTGCACAAAACTGATCCATGCCCAACCCAAGAGCCGTGTCCTCATTAAGTGGATTGGGTAATACAATAGAAGTACTCTGCCCCCGTTGCTCAAGTTCCGGCCGCCATCAGTACTTGTGCCTAGGACAAGAATTATCTAAAGATATTAATAGGTATATTATATGACAAGAATTTTGTATAATCTCAATCTTAATATAAGTAAAAATATTAAATTATGTGAGGTAGAAAGTCTATCCGACAAACTTGCTCACAGCTGCTCAAGAATAAGCGAAAACAAGAATAAAGTTTTTTTTTGATGTTTCTCAATATATTAGTCGTTATTTATCTCAACGTTATAAAAGGAAAGCTAAAAATAGGAAAAGAAACAAGCAACTTGCCATCACGAACAAAGGACTTGCCCACGAGGAAATTTTTTCAAACCAAGCTCAACGTTATTAGAAAGGAACAATTAAAGATTATATTGATAATTTTTTGGTGCAATGTTGGGGGGCATGGCCCCACAGCTCTGCCATTGCGTTGCTTCCGCCCGGCGCCTCTAGCTGGCTTTGGCGCTTCTCCGGCGAATCCGCGCCTGCGCTGGCTTTGGCGCTACTCCAGCCGAGCGGCTCCGGCGCTTCTGGCTGGCTTTAGCGCTGCTCCGGCCCCGCGCGGCGACGACTGGCTTTGGCGTTGCTCCGACCGAACCGGCCCGGCGCTTCCGGCTGGCTTTGGCGCTGCTGGCACCGCCAGAAGTGCGGCGGCGTGTGTAGGTCCGCCAGATGAGCCCGGCACTTTCGGCCGGGCTCCATAGGATCTTGTGCGCCATCGGAAGGCGGGACATCTCTCCCCAGATGGCTTCTCCACTGATTGGCCCTGGGCTGGCAGTGTAATGGGACCGGATCATGGTGATGTAGTGGCGGAAGAGCTCGTCATCGTGCGGCGCCCACTCGGTGATGGCAACGGTCGAAGAGCCGGCGTCCATGATAGGCAGGTAGTGTCGAGGGCGACGGGAGGAAGAGGTGTTGTGGAAGTTTAGGAAGGGAATTAAAGCAGAGCAGCAGAAGAGGAGTTGTGTAATGTGTGATGACAGAGGCATTATAGGGCAGCAGAAGAGGAGTTGTGTCATGTATCGCACGGAATTTATATGCTATCTTCTCAACTGTAATGCCCTGTGTCGTTGTCTTGAAGATCTTCCTAAAGTCACCAAGGATTATGCCGGCAGCTGCGACCATTTGATCAATCCCGGTCTCCATGATAGATAGGGACACTCCAAACGGCTGAGTCACAAGACATTTGCTATGCAGATTCTTCTTGATTGGAGCCACCTTTCACTCCCCGTCTCTACTTGAAGGAGGATGAGAACGCCCTACCTTGCTAACCAAATTCCATAACCACCCAGGCAAGGTTTGGAAGACGGGTTTTCATGTCAACACCCTTGTAAAATATAGTGTTAAAATTTTTCACCCTACTCCCAAAGAAGTTGTTTGGATGACCGGTGAAGGTATTCATTTTACCTTTGTATTTTGTCAAACCAACCGGGAAAAAAATAATCTGCTACGGAGGCAACCAAAAAAATACGACAGACATCGGGCTCGCCTCGCCCGTCCTCCTCTGTCAGTCCGTTCCTTTAGTCACCGAGAAAAAGTTGGGGCGATGCTGAAGGCGGCGGCTCCACCGTCCACACATCACCGCCTGCAGAGTTTGGCGCGACCATGCACGGCAACCAGATTGCCGGCGAGCGTCTCCCTCCTTGCGACGCGCGACAAGGATGGATGCGACGGCGATGGTCGACGGCTGGTACTCCACCGACTTCATCGCTGCGAATGGGCGGCGCGAACAAGATCAGCTGCGGCCGCGATCGGACTCCGTGAAATGCATGGGAGGGGGTAGGAGGGGAGGAGCAACCTTTGATTGCCACCAAGACGCATTCCAGGGCGCGGAGGAGGATCGCCCGGCGCTCGTCCTCCAGGAACCGCGCCGCGAAGCAGCTGATGTAGGTGAAGGGGGTGACGGCGGTCATCCGCCACTCGAACGGGAACAGGAGGTGGAGCTCCATCCCCAGGATGGACGTGTTGTCAAACTCGTAGAAGCCCCACCGGGAACTCCGACAGCCGCGGCGCGTGCTGCTGGATCTTGATCGCCAGGGAGAGGAACGCCACTGCAGAGTACACACATGGCCGCCTGCAGAGTACTCACGGGCTCCGCCGTTCACTAGTGCAGGTATATGGGGTGGGCTGCAGGTAACCCGGCCAGGCGAGCGGCGGCGGGCAGCGGCGGCGGCACTACCCATGGCGATGGCGGCATCACTACTGTGTGCTTTCTCTGATCTCCGTCCTCTCCTATCCTCATGCTGCATGCTCCGCGATTGTGGATTCGAGAAGGAACTGGCGGCATGCTCCGATTGAAGAAGCAACTGTCGGCCACCACCAATTTGTATGCCAAATAATTCAGCAGGTTCGCTCCAATTCAACGCCCTATTTTCAAAGTTGACGGTTTGTGCAATGTAGGGTGTGTTTGGTAGATTGGACTCCTGTGGCCTGGCTACAATTCTTAGCCAGGCTAGATCTGACCTGCCTCCATAAAGCCAATACAAGTTGTTTGGTTGCTTGTGTTTTTGTAAGCCTGGCTATCATTTGGAGTATTTGTTTGCCTGATCTACATTGCATAGGATCACCTTTTCTTTTTGCCGGTAACATTACCACACTGAGACATTTCGTTGAGTAGGTGGTGAGCAGGACCAGCGAGTGACTGTTGTGCATAGTTATCTGTCGGTGGTACCACTGTAGCTGGAGAAGGCGGCAGTGGTTGTGGCCACGCTCGACGCGGGAGGACTGACGGGAGGGCATGGAGGCGGAGACTGAGGCCGCCATGGCCGTGATTGGGGGCTCTGCCTTGAGCTCGTCTTGGAGGCCGCCATGGCGGTGGTCACCAGCAGCCCGACGGCGGTGATGGTGGAGATGCCCGACAACTCGATGGAGAGCGCTGGGTCAGCTCGTTGGTCACCCCCATCGCATACGAGATGGTCGCCACAGACGCGCCCCGGTCATTGGCAGCAAGGCGCGCGGACCCGCGCCTACGCCCCATCTTGCGAGGGATCCGCCGAGATCCACCTCCGGACCTCTCCACCTCGACCTCTCCACCGCGTCACGAGATGCGCGCGCCGCCAAATCCACCTCCGGACCTCTCCATGCGCCGAGGATTGGAGCTTGATTCGGCACCGATGGAGCTTGATTTGGCGGTCGTGGTGACAGGTGGCCGCCGACGAAGGCCGGGGGAGGGACAAGCGCAGGCCGCCGACAACGAGCGGGAGGGGCGGATCGGCCGAGGAGTGCCGACGGACCCCGGGAGGGATCGAGCGCAGCCGCCGCCCGACGAGCTGAGGGTGAGTGGGGCCGCAAGCGTGGAGAGGGCGGCGTGCACCGCACGCGAGTGGGAAGGTGAAGCGAACCCAGGCTGGCGGCTGGCCCAAGCCAGGCCCCGTGAAAAGCGGCCACCACCTCCGTTTTAAGGGAGCCAGGATAGCTGGCGTCACGGAGGCCCCAGGAAGCCTGGCCAAACGGCCCGAAAACGCAATCAAACGCCCGAATTATGGCCCAGTGTGGTCTGGCTGGGCTGGAGGCAGCCTACCAAACACACCCGTGATCGTATATCTGCTTACGCAAACGACAACTTTGCATCGGAAAAATAATACTGTGTATATTCCAGAGGTTTCCTTGTGCACAAGAAAATATAGGTGTAATGCAATTACATGTGAAAAGACTTTCAAGACATCCAAACAGGGCCCCAAGCTTTTCTGGTAAACAACAGTACACCCGTATGGAGATATCCCTGAAACAAAATCAGTTGTCGCCTTCCACTCCTCTATCCAGTTGGCGCCTTTTGAGTTTTCGCCTAGTGGTGTTGCATGTTTTCTCTAGCGGTGGTGTTGTGTGGTTTGTTGGGGTGCTCCTTCTCGCTTTCGGTGTTTGTTGGTGAACACTTTCTCTGTGGTTGCATTGTGTTGTGTGGTGTGGTATTGTTCTGTGTTGTTCAGTCAGTTTTGACTTTTTCTTTTACTGAAAATAACACATGAAGCCGTGTTGGAGAAAAAAAAAATCAGCTGTTAGATTGGAGGCAAACCTACCTCACTGACGGCCCCCAAAACCCTGCCGCGGCGGTCCACATTACGACCTACCATGCATGCACGACTGAACAAGGGTGACATTGCACCGTCAACCCCCGAACAATGGTGCTTCCCCACCGCATGCCAACCACACTCTCTCACACGTGGTCCTCCCACGACAGTGCCCGAGCAAATTAAACCTGCTAGTCAGATTGGGAGAAGCAAATGAGTAGCCTTTTGGGGAAGGCGGCGAAATGTCGGTGCTAAAAGTGTACTCCCTCCGTCCCAAATTGGGATGTCGCCGTTGGTTTTCCCCGCCACAACTTTGACTAAGTTTATAGAAAATACGTGCAACATTTAAATATTTAAATAAATTTGATAAAAACTAGACTTAAAAATCTTTCCAGTGATACTAATTACTTAGCATAAATATTTTATATTTTTTAATATATAATTGCCGGCAGTTTTTCTCGGGGAAAGCGTAAAAGCGACGGACATTTTGGGACGGAGGAGTACTACAATATTCGATCTACTAGACTACTAGTGCGGCTCAGTTTGGAAACGGGTCGATGAATAGCCAAAAGTGCCTTCCATATGTCAGGTTTTTCTGCTTCAATTCCATTTTGCCAACTTTTTTGTCATGTGTGCTCATCTTTAAACAAGTTTATTCGCTTGCAACTCTAATAGTATTCCCTTAAGAAAGCTTAGGTCCTATATGTAAATTCCCTTAGCATATCCTGCCATAATTTTTATGTGCTTTGCACACTCAGGGTGAATCTTTTCTGTTTCTTCTTAAAAATTGTGCAACTAAAGAACCTTTAGCTAGTTAACTGGGAAACTGACATTTCTAGAGATGCTATATTTATATTGTTTTTGCCTCACTTTTTTTTTTTTATATTTTGTGATCATTGCAGTTAATGTTTTTTTTTGTGTGTGTTATTTACTTTAAGAATCATGAGTTTGTACAGGAGCACCTGTGCACATTTCATAATAGTTACGTATGTATATCAGTGCTACATAACTGGAGAATATAATGGTTAGGTTGTGTTAAACTACAGTGCATGTAACTATTATGTCAGTGTAAACATTACATGTTGACGTTTTACTGTACTATTATGTCAGTGTAAACTATTATGTAACTTTTCTGTTGCTACGAGTTCTCCTCATATGAGCAACCTCCCAAGTCCTTGTTAGCATTCTACATGTATAAATGGCATTAGAAATGATACAGACCTTTGGTCATCACTTTTAGGCTCCACATCAGAGTCATCTGCAACAATTTCTCGTGGAACTATCTTATCCTCTGCTTCTCTCTTTGAACCTACAAAGTAGGCCACAACGTAAACAGATATTGATGCAGAGTTCGTTCCACTGACCTTCTAAGAGAGTTGACTTGAACGTTTCTAATGGTCTCTTTCTTCTGCAAGCAAGATGCATTGCTACTGATTGTACATCCCAGTCAAATTTATCCATGGACTCATTCGTGCCAATCTTCATGACAAGTAGCTGGCTGTTGGAGGAACCACCACATAGCTGCTTTCCATCGGTGCCAGTCTTCTTCTTCAACGACAACAATCACCACCTTACCGGCATCTTCGACAATCTCATAAGACAGGAGAGCTGCGGACTTCCACCCATCGGATTAAAGGTTACCAATCTCATCTTCGTCCAGCTCATTCCCCTTCTACACGTGGATGCACCAAGCTTTGGACCGTGCTACTTCGATCACCCCATCAACAACGACGGCCCGCGCGAGAACCACAGCACGAGGACGCCGGGCCGTTCGAAAAAGGGGGGAGATGTCATGAACCAAAACGGAGGCCCATGGGGCAACCGCCCGCGGCAGGGAAGCCCCTAGGGCGGCCGCCGCCGCCGCTGCCGCACGTCACCGTCATCATCCAATCTTTTCTAAAAATAAATATTAGGGAATAAATATTTAGGAAAGAAATAGGTTGCTTTGTCAAGAGGTATTCCAATCTATAAGGAAACCTCCTAGATATTTCTTAGCGTGCAAGTCTCCCTCGGACTATAAATACAAGGGGCGTGTAATCGGTTGAATCTTAAGCAGAAAAAAATTAAAAGGGTAGCTCCCTAAACAGCTTATCTCTCCAGCTCTCTCTCGCTCGCGCGCCGCCCGCCCGCGCTCACGCCGCCCGCTCTCGATTCTCTCTCGCTCCGCGCCGCCGCCGCTCACGCCGCCGCGCGCGCTGCCCGCTTTCCACCCCCCTCCACGCCCGGCCCGGCGCCGCGCTGCGCCCGGCGCGCCACGCTGCTGCTGCCGCCGCCCCCCCCTTCCTCGCCATCCTCACCTCCCGGCGATCGGCAATCGGTGTCAATTCCGGTCCAATCTAGCCGGAATCGGCGGTACCGTATCCGGAGACCGGGGCGATTCCCACCACCGGCGGCTTCCGACCACCACCAACGCCAAAAATCTGATGGACAGGCACAAGATCGCCGAGCTCTAGATGGAGATTTGTGAGTTTCGTGGCTCATGCGAGGGAAATCCAGGCCACCTTCACCGCCCTCCCGGAGAAGTTGGATGAACAGCCCGCCCGACGACGACGTACGACGACGACACGACCACGGGCGCCGCCAACAACGCCGCCGCTGCCATGGCCGCTCCCGACATCAACAACGCTCCCATCGACATCCACGATGACCCGATAGCCACGACAGCAGCAACACCGCAGCACGCGGCCTTGCTGTCCGACGTACGCGCCTACGATGTCACCTCGGCCACCACCGACGACGTCCCTGCCATGGGCGCCGACGACGGTGACGACGCTCCTACCGGGCGCCGCCTCGTCACCCCCCTCCAAGATCATCGACGCTGCAAGCAAACGAGCACGCCTACCCCAAGGATGCCCCAGCTGCTGCGACCCAGATCAGATCAGATCAGGAGGCTACCACAGACGTCCACCAGCTGCTCGACGAAAAGCCTACCCATCTAGGCCAACATCTCGCGGCTACTACAATGGCACAGATAAGTTTCCCCGTCACTACCAACACCCTCTTTGACATTGGGAACATCTGGAGTGCCAACATGGACGACAAGACGACATCACCTGACGTCAACATCGACGTCGCTAGCGTCGACATCGATGTCGCTGGGATAGACATCCTGGACGACACTGCCACCAAGGACTCCAACGACAACGACGCCCCTCCCAAGGGCGCCACCATCGACGACGACGATGCTACCATAGGCACCATGCTCTTCAACGACGCCCTCAAGAACGCCCGCGCGCATGATGACCCTCCCATTGGCGCCAACGACGTCGCCCCCCACGTCCTCGTCATCACCATGCCGACGAACAACGACATCACCTTCGCCAACCGGGCGTCTTCAACAATGGTACCGTCGGCGACATCGCCAACAACATCAACGACAACGACGCTACCATGGGCGCCATGAACAGCGACGACGTCCTCAAGGACGCCAACGCCGATGACAAACCCCCTGACGTCAACTACGTCCTCGCCATGCCTATCATCGACAACAACTACAAGGGCATGAACCACGACGACCCCTTCGAGGCCAACCTCGACACCGGCAACCACGACGTCAACCCAACGGCCGCCGCCACAGATGAGAACACCGACGTTCCCCCGGGCACCACCGACGAAACGGTCGTTCACTGGCTGACATACGACAACAATAATCTGCTACACCTGCTGGACATCTTTCCGGCATCAACAATGGTGGAGCACACCATCGTGCCACCTCCGGATCCAACAAAGGCGCCACCTTCGGTTACCACGTCGCAGAACATCGGGTACACCGCTATACTTCTGACAAGAGCGGCACTCCTCCTTCTCTGGTTCGTCTACATGCCAACCCAGACGACACGGGAGTACTGGGACACCTCCACACGGTGTCTTCTTCGCGGCTTCAATCTGCCCATCAATGGCGACAACAACAACTACTTCGCGCTACCTCGACAGAACGACGCCTTGATCGACTACACCTATGGCCCCGACACCTACGTCAGGAACATGGGCTTACACGCCACGGCGCCAGTCCACAACCATCGCGCCATCGACAACTCGGCTTCGGCAGCCGGGACGACTCCAGAGCCAAACCAGTCGGCTCCCTCGTTCCTCGACGACATCTACGTCCAGTACGACTACGCCAACAAGCCGTGGACTGCAATGCACCAGGCGACGCTGTACACAGGGAGCACGGCGATCCACCTCGCCCAAGAGTTGGACGCTTCCATCTTCAGCAAGCCTCGACTTGTGAGCTTCACCGACGACGACAAGTGGTACATGCCACCAACATCAACCCCCTACCTCGTCCGACCCCGACACAATCCTCGAGGCTCTCGCTCCACCTCAACTTGCTACATCAACGCATCACGAGCTACACTACATAGCCAAAACCAACAAGCTCCAGGGGGGGGAGCACCGGTTTGGACAACACTTGTAGTGATTGGCGTCCACCTTCCGACGACTTCGCCATTCGTGCCAATCTTCATGACAAGCAACCGGGCGTTGGAGGAACCACCACATAGTCGCTTTCCATCGGTGCCGGTCTTCTTCTTCAACGACAACAATCACCACCTTACCGGCATCTTCGACAATCTCATAAGACGAGAGTCTGCGGACTTCCACCCATCGGATTAAAGGTTACCAATCTCATCTTCGTCTAGCTCATTCCCCTTCTACACGTGGATGCACCAAGCTTTGGACCGTGCTACTGATCACCCCATCAACAACGGCGACCCACGAGAACCACAGCCGCGAGGACGCCGCTGTTCGAAAAAGGGGGAGAGATGTCATGAACCAAAAAACGGAGGCCCATGGGCAACCGCCAGCGCGAAAGCGGGTAGCCACCCTAGGGCCCGGCCACCGCCGCGCCGCCAAGACGTCACCGTCATCATCCAATCTTTTCTAAAAATAAATATTAGGGAATAAATATTTAGGAAAGAAATAGGTTGCTTTGTCAAGAGGTATTCCAATCTATAAGGAAACCTCCTAGATATTTCTTAGCGTGCAAGTCTCCCTTGGACTATAAATACAAGGGGCGTGTAATCGCTTGAACCTTAAGCGAAAAAATTAAAAGGGTAGCTCCCTAAACAGACTTATCTCTCCAGCTCTCTCTCGCTCGCCGCCCACGCCGCCCACAAGATACCGCCCCGCGCCCCCACCACGCCGGCCGATGCGCCCGCCGCCCGCCCCACGCGCTTCTTTGCCGCCGCCCCCTTCCTCGCCATCCTCACCTCCCGACGATCAAGAATCGGGTGTCAATTCGGTCCAATCTAGTCGGAATCGACACACTTTGTCAATCTGTATAGTTTTTTATTTTTAAGAGATTTAACTCAGTATTGTGTCTCCCATAGAAAATATTTGATAAATTTTTAAATTTTTCATTTGTCAATCTGCTTATATGCTTTTTCCTTTTTATCTGCACTTTTATTGTTATTTGATTTGATAACAGAAAGACCAAACTAGAAGATGTATTGTCTAGCATATACGTATAACTTATAGTGTATAACTTATAGAACATAACAATAAGACCAAACTACAATATATTATCAAACTTATACGTATAACTTATAATTTATAACCTAAAGAACATCTAACTTATACATATAACTTTTATGTGCAACTTAGGTTATATTTCATAAGTTAATATATATAAATTGATATTAGAAAAAATCAAAATAAAATAAAATCTCCAAAACATAGTCGAGTGGGATCTAGTTTTGTTCGTCTCATCAGCGTAGAATGCACCGTGGTGCACGGAATTAAAAAAACAGATACACCATTCAAGACTTATAGTAATTTTTAAAAAAATGTTTTTTTTTTTTTTTTTTCGACATCAGCACATAAAAAAAGCAAAGGAAGGTCTCTTGGGCACGATCGGATCGGCTCTTAGCTTTCCAAATAAAGATAAAAGCGGGACTACAAACTTTCCTAGATAGGAAAGTTGCTTTTTCCAGGATCGATCGCGACTTAGCTTTTTTCGCGGTCGTCCGCGATTTAGTCACGCCCCTATCTAGTTCGTTACACACTTACACCCCCTACATAAATTTTGAAGTGTTGCATTCTACGGACAAGCAATACAAGCGGTCTTATGCATTGTTCTTTTAGATTTATGATACTTTAAGATTGGAGAGTGTAGTGATTTTATTCTAAAATGACCAAACACACAGTGTGTTGCGTAGACGCGACCCAACAACTTGGGTTCCTTTCCTTAGAAAAAAAAAAAACAACAGCTTGCGTTCCTGAAGCCTGTTGTTATCTTTTACAATACTCGAAATGCAAGGATGTATGATGTGGATCAAAAGGGACGACCAGAGGATCCAACCACCGTTACGAGTCTGCTATATCCGTCCATGAAGCTTCCCCAAGCTTCCCCTGTCTCTAGCAATGGTGGCAGCATGTGGAAACTCTCATGCATGTGGGCAATTTGGCCACGAGCCACATTTGTATATGGTTGTCGCTGGCCGTAGGTATTTGTTATGCCGCATTTGGTAGGAGAGGCCCAAGAAGAAACTGAATACATGTTTTGGCGCGCGTTTTACTTTTGCTAGTTGACGACGACTTGGGCGTCCTTGTTTTGATTTGATGACTTGTATCTCGGTGATTTTTTTTTTTTTTAAAAAACCGCACCAACCTCGGTGCTTTTTAAAAACCGCACCTCTCCCTTTCGTCTCATGCGCCTACCTAGGGCAAAAAAAAGCGTAGCAATGCAAAGACTCAGATCCAAAACCGCAATGCAAGTGGGCTGGTTTAGCAAATTCTGCCCTACGAGAATCTTACTTAATTTGTCTGATCTGGTCACTCCGTATACGTAAGATTCTCCATCAACTAGCTGTTCTATATTCTATGTTTTTTAGATCCACAAATGACCAAGTAATCTAAATAAATAAACTAGTAATAATGTTAAATACATGAACTTCATAATCTGGAATAAAATCTAAATAAATCTAGTAGTACAGTTTACATGAAAATTGGGAAACCAAAATATCTAAAAAGTCCACGTAATTAACACTCACAGTAAGGGAATTCTGGATACAAGTTGATTTCCTAGGAAAACTTGGATATATGATAGGAAAAACGGCAAACGAAGGATATTGGAAGACTAATTGAATTTTTGGATTCAAAATTGTAATTAGTAACAGCAGTACCTGTACTCGTGAAATAACAAAAGTGTGTATTATTGTCCCATGATGCACAAGCTGGACAAAAAGGAGTGGTATACGTGCCAACATCTAGTTTTGTTTCTTTGATCTATATATGCGCTTCAATTCACGATCAGAACTGCAGGATGATGTCACGTTAACTATTTTTCAGAAATGAATATAGATTTAGACCAACCTGTCTGCAAGTCACGCTCAAATTTTATGAAATTAATTAATGGAATAGATCCGTATTGTTACGGCCAATAATACACCGTGTGGTAGGTGGTGCCAGTTGGCTCGCATTTTAAATAATTTATTGTTTATTATTTACGAGCAGTACTTTATTATGTTTGTATGTCTGACAGTCAACATCTACTCCCTCTATCTCAAAATAGATGTCATTCTCGATTCCTCGAGAAGTCAAATTTTTTTAAAATGCTGGCAATTATATATTAAATATATAAATATTTATGTTAAGTAATTAGTATCATCGGAAAGATCTTTAAGTCTAGTTTGTTAACAAATTTATTTTGAAAATTTAAATATTGCACATATTTTCTACAAACATAGTTAA
Source organism: Hyparrhenia diplandra (assembly GCA_015847255.1). Taxonomy (NCBI): domain Eukaryota; kingdom Viridiplantae; phylum Streptophyta; class Magnoliopsida; order Poales; family Poaceae; genus Hyparrhenia; species Hyparrhenia diplandra. The sequence continues at coordinate 479,251 of JADLZK010007531.1, read as the reverse complement.
AGTTGAAAAAAGTTTGACCGCACGCTTCCCATAGTGATATCTTAGAGAGGGAGTAGTTATTTATCTTTCGTGTGGTCAGAGTAAAGGAGGATGTCATGTGAACAGTTTTGCAGAAATGAAATAAAGATTGAGACCAACTTGCCTGCAAGTAACACTCAAAATTTATATGAACTCTAATCCGTATTGTTAGGCCCAATACACCGTGTGAAGTAAACAATATGTAGCTGGTGCCAGTAAGCTCGCGTTTTATCTAAAAACAAATTAGTAGCATTGCACTCTACTGTTCGTCTTAGTCATCACTGGACAAGGCCAATCCAACTACTCCCTCTGTTAAAAAAAACATACAATTGTGAGAAGCGTGTCGTCAAACTATTTCATATTTAACTAAGTTTCTAGCAAAAAACTATTAGCATTATGTTTTGAAACAAATTTGTTGTGAAATATTTCATAACAAATCTAAAGGTACTTATTTTATCCCATAAATGTTAGTACTTTTTCAAATAAACTTGGTTAAAGTTCGCGATATTTGACTCCTCGGGATATGAGAATTGCATGTATTGTGGAACGGAGGTAAGCTACACTCAATCATTTGCGATGTGCTGCACCACCCATCCAGTACCCACCCACTCATGCTTCATGCATTATATGATGCATGCAAGATGCATATGGAATCCACTTGATAGATTCCAGAGGCAACCAATCACACCAACCACAGGGACAAATTAAAGGCAAAATGGTCGACTTGGTCCCTTTGGCTGGTAAACTTTGGTCCTCAACTCTCAAATAGTCCAATTTGGTCCTCGAACCCCCTTTTTTGTGTCAATTTCGTCCTCTGCTAAGTTTGCTCTCCACATCAGCACTCCACGTCACTGGGTGAGGTCAAAAGACCAAAATACCCCCATCCCTCAGCTCCTTTCTCTTCCTCACTCGTGAATCTTCTCGGGTGAAGGGTATTTTGGTCTTTTGACCTTGCCTAGGTGACGTGATGTGGAGAGCCAACTCAGTAGGAGGACGAAATTGACACCGAAAAACGGGAGTTCGAGGATTAAATTGACTATTTGAGAGTTGAGGACGAAAGCGACCTGCAACCAAGAGTTGAGGGATCAAATCGACCATTTTGGCAAAAATTAAAGTAGCTAGGACCTGGCCTGGTTTAGCAGGTCTGTCGATTATAAAATCCGGAGGATCCACCACAGGCCACACGCACCCCACATCCCATAGTAGCAGAACAGCTAGACGATCGACTGATAGCTAGCTACCGATCGATCAATGGCCGCCATGGCAGCCGCTACCGAAGCGAGCAGGCTGCTGCTCCTGAGCCAACACCAAACCCCCGCACCTTTCAGCCCGCCTTCCGCCGAGGCAGCTGCTAGCCGAAGCGAGCTTGCTGCTGCTCATGAGCCAACACCAAACCCCGCACCTGCCTGCCCGCCGGCCGCCGTGGCACCCGCTACCGGAAGCGAGCTTGCTGCTGCTCCTGAGCCAACACCAAACCCCGCACCTATTCACTTGTGTGTATCAGCACATATAAACCAACCATTCAACAATATTTTTCTCTCACAACAAATCAGCGCCAGCCAGAATCAGCCAGACAAAAACGATCGAGTGAACACACTCGATCCCAAGCTGTTGATGGCTGCTCGCAGCGGTGACCGGAAGAAGCTCGAGCACCTGCTCCAGGTCAAGGGCGACGACGGCGGCGAGGATCGACAAGGTCAAGACACACAGCCGGACTTCATAGTGCAAGTGGATGAAGGGCGGCCGCCTCATGCTGATGCCGCGCCACCGGGGGAGTCGCTGTTGGTCCCGAGGGAAACTCAGGAACAAGTGGTCGAGCAGCCACCAGCGGCACCACCCGCGGCAGTCCCGGTAGCCCTTGATGAGGATGGGGTGACCATGGAGGGGGACACTCTGCTCCACGTGGTTGCGTCAGCCAGAGACTTGATCATCGACGACGACGGCGGACAGCAGTTCCTCGACTGCGCTGATGTGATCGTCCGCCACATCGGCCGCAGGCAGGGTGGTGCTGCCGCGGTGCGCCTAGCCCTGGAAGCGCGCAACAACAGGGGCGACACGCCCCTGCACTGCGCCGCCCGTGCTGGGAACGACGGCATGATTGGATGCCTCGTTGATCGGTTGGCCGAAGCTGTCGCCGCCGAGGTGAAGACTTTCCTTGATAAGAAGAACGAGTGCGCGGAGACCGAGACCGAGCTGCAGCAGGCGGTCAGCAAGGCGGCAGTGAAGGCGTTTGTGAGAAGGAAGAACAAGTGTGGGGGGAGACCGCGCTGCACCAGGTGGTCCGCGGCGCCAGCGAGGCGGCCATTGGCAAATTACTTGCCCTGGATCCGGAGCTGGCGGCGCTCAGCCAGAAGGAGGACAATGCTGGTGCTGCTAACAAGGCCGACATTGGCAAATTGCTTGCCGCACATCCGGAGCTGGCGGCGTGCATCCGGGAGGACGACGATGCTGGTGCTGCTTGCTCCCCGTTCTACCTGGCCGTTTCACTATGGGGTGAAGAAGATGGTGAAATGAATATCGTAAGCTATCTTTTCCGAGAGACAAAGCGTAGTATCAGAAGCAATCTATCATACTACTGCTGCGGACCAAATGATGGACGGAACGTCTTGCACCTGGCTGTTTCACGTGCTAGCGTGAAAACAGTCATTCTACTCTCCCGGCTGCTGAAGAGTCCTGGTCCTCTGGTGGGTGTACTCTCACAGCTGTGCTTGGCGGCCCCGGAGGAGCTACGCTTTTGAAGCGTTTGTCCTCGCTGACGCCCTGGCATTTGCCCTCTCTCTCTTAGCTACCTCCCTCCTGCTCTATGCTGGGGTGCCTGCTGGGAGCCTCGACAGCCGCTTCCGCCTCCTTAATTCTGCATACAGCTTGATGTGGCAATCTGCAAGGAGCCTGCTGGCTGCGTTTGGCCTGGGCCTCTTCATTGTCTTGCTTCCAGTTGCCCGCTCCATTGCAATTGCGGTCTTTGTCGTTATGATTCTCCTTGTACGTACGGTCCTTAAGGGATCCGAAGGCCTCAATGCTCTGAGTGTTGGCAGAAGTCGACGACAAGTGTCACCACGGGAACTAGTGTTAGGCTTGATTCTTCTTTTCTTCAACTACTTCTGGTCCTACGTACTAATCTTTGGCATCCCAGCAATCCGAAGGTGGCCAAGGTTTACCTTAAGTCCTTATTAACTCTCCTTAATAAGTATATACATGCATGAGATGCATGTCCACTTTCATGTGTGTGAGTGTGCACGCGTGCGTGCTTGTCGTCCGAGTGTCTTAGAGAGCAGTGTAATATAGTACCAAGCTGTTGCTTCCTAGCTACTATCTTAAAAAGGAGTATGTTGTTTTTTTTAACTTAAACACATCATTTCGGTACTGATTCTATTGCTTATACTCCCTCTTCCCATTTATCTTCATCTAAGTCATTTTTTTTTCAACAATCTCCTTCGTAAGTGGTCCACAATGTGTGTGACTCCTACCTAAAATTAGTGTTAGATTGTAAACCTGTCACAGCCCATGGGCCTGCCCTAGGTGGCTCCCCATCGGCTTTATATATACGTAATAGTGGCTATATAATGAATATACATCGTGTATTATCATTCGATGACATGGTATCATAGATGGTTCCGATCCTCGGACCGCGCTTGCGCAAAACCTAGCGCCATCGCCGCTGATCCACATCGCCGGCTCCACTCCCTGCCCGCCGCGAGACCTCTCGCTGGGCATCCCATCCAGCCTGCCGCTGAGTCCGCTCGCCAGGCAACCATCCCCGCCGCTGATCCTACTGATCGCCAGGTGATCCACCGCTATGGGCGACGACGCTGCTGCAGCCAAAGCCGCCAAGCGCCGCGAGGAGGAAGCCAATAATTTTTGCTCATCTTTCAACAAGTTTATTCGCTGTCTAATGTTGCAATTCTCATAACATTCCCTTAACAAAGCTTAAGTCCTATATGTAAATTCCCTAAGCATCCCGCAATAATTTTTTTATATGCTTTGCACACTCAGGGTGAATCTTTTTTTTTTATTTTTATTTATTGTGCAACTAAAGAACCTTTAGCTAGCTAACTGGAAACTGACAATTCTAGAGATGCTATATTTATATTGTTTTGCCTCATTTTTTTTTTTTGATATTTTGCGATCATTGCAGTTAATGTTTTTTTTGTTGTTGTTTACTTTAAGAATCATGAGTTTGTACTGAAGCACCTGTGCACATTTCAAAATAGTTACATATGTATATCAGTGCTACATAACTGGAGAATATAATGGTTAGGTTGTGTTAAATTACAGTGCATGTAACTATTATGTCAGTGTAAACATTACAGGTTGACGTTTTACTGTACTACTTTGCCCTTTGCGCGCAAAGCGTCGAAAATTCTTTGCTCACGTGTCAGTAGCTACTGTGATGAACCAATTGGTCCGTGATCCCATTGTATCATACCAAGTTGAACACTTTTCTGTTGCTACGAGTTTTCCTCATATGAGCAACCTCCCAAGTCCTTGTTACCATGCTACATGTATAAATGGCATTGGAAATGATACAGACCTTTCGTCATCACTTTTAGGCTCCACATCAGAGTCATCTGCATCAATTTCTCGTGGAACTATCTTATCCTCTGCTTCTCTCTTTGAACCTACAAAGTAGGCCACAACGTAAACAGATATTGATGCAGAGTTCGTTCCACTGACCTTCTAAGAGAGTTGACTTGAACGTTTCTAGTGGTCTCTTTCTTCTGCAAGCAAGATGCATTGCTACTGATTGTACATCCCAGTCAAATTTATCCTTGGACTCATTGTAAAGGGGGAGACAAAAAGAGCGAAACAGAGAAAGTAGGTGTACCAGCATAGGACTTGTCCTTGGAAGAGTAGTGCTTGCACTCACGTTCCTCAAGTTCCTCCCTGAGGTTCCTGTTCTGTAACTCCTCTTGGGTCTGCTAGCCGTCTTTCCTGTACACATGGCAGAAATAGTGAGTCATGGAGGGACAAACAGCCTGACATATTACTCATGTAATTGGATAGATGAAACCCCAGAACTCATTCTGGGTATTGTAGCTCGAGATGTAATTGTTCTACACAATCAATAAAGCTTGCCGTATGGTGTTCAAAAAAAAAAAAAAAGAGCCTGACATATTGGCAACGAAAATACCTAGCCAATCGTACTTGCTGGTTTTGACATAGACAATCAGTAATTATAAGGAATGTCTTAATTAGCCATTCCTGACGGGGTTAGCTGTAATTATAAGTTGATTTCCTAGGAAAACTTGGATATATGATAGGAAAAACGGGGAAAGATATTGAAGACTAGTTGAATTTTTTGGATTAAAAAATGGAATTAGTAAAAGAAGTACTTGTACTTGGTGAAATAACAAAGTATGTTATTGTCCGATCATGCACAAGAGATGGACAAAAAGAGTAGCGTGCCAGCATCTAGTTATTTATCTATGGGGCTGTTTGGTTTGACGCCAAATTGCACCTCGCCACGGGCATGGCCACCACGGCTGCTGTGGCCGGTGTTTGATGCCCCGCTGCCACGCTCTGTTCGTGGCGTAATGATTGCAGCCGGCCGCTGTCGTTGTTTGTCTTATGCAGCTTCTACTGGCGAGATGTGCTGCTGCCGGTTGTCAATTTGTGTTTGTCATTTGCTGATGATTGTGGCGACCTGGTGGCGAGTTGTGGCGCGCAATTTCATCGCCACGAAGTGTGGCGGCCACAACGACGGCTTGGCGAAGTGCATTGTACAACCAAACAGCCCCTATATATATATATATGCTTCACCATCAGGACTAAAGGATGATGTCACGTTAACTATATATTTTGCAGAAATGAATAAAGATGGAGACCAAGCTGTCTGCAAGCCACAACTCAAATTTTATGAAATGTACGAGCCTGTTCGGCTGGCTGTCCAGGCTTGGATGATCTTTGTGAGAGAAAGTACTTCTTTGGGTGGCTACTTGGTTGTGAGAGAAAATATTGGGCTGGCCGGTGGCCGATAAGCCGTTTAACAGGGCGTAGATCCGTATTGTTAGGGCCAATACACGGTGTGGTAATAGGTGGTGCCAGTTGGCTCGCATTTTAAATAATTTATTTACAGCACTACTTTACTGTTCGTCTTGGTCAATACACCCCGTATTATATGTATGTCTGACAATCAACGTCTAGTTATTTATGTTTCGTGTGTTCAGAGAGTAAAGGAGGATGTCACGTGAACTATTTTGAGATTGGGGCCAACTTGTCTGCAAGTCAACCTCATCAAATTTTATAAAATGGACTAGCGTATTGTTAGGGCCAACACACCGTGTGAAGTAAACAATTAATAGCTGCCAGTTAGCTCGCGTTTTTTTAACAAAAAATTACTAGCATTACTTTACTGTTCGTCTTGGATCGATCACTTGACAAGGCCAATCCAACAGGGAAGCTCCACTCAATCATCTGCGGTGTGCTGTAGCCAGTACCCATGCACCCACTCATGCATTATATGATTCCAGAGGCAACCGATGACACCACAGGGAAACTTAGCTAGTGATCGAGCAATGGCCGCCGTGGCAGCCGCTAGCGGAAGCGAGCAGGCTGCCGCTCCTGTGGCAACACCAGCAGCCCCCGCACCTGCCTTCCCGCGGGCCACACTCGATCCGCAGCTGTTCATGGCTGCTCGCCGCGGCGACAGCAAGCAACTCAAGGATCTGCTCCAAATCAAGGAGGAGGAGGATGCTAATGCCGTGCTCAACGGTGCGATCCTTGATATGAATGGAGTGAGGACCAACGAGGGGGACTTGGTGTTGAACGTTGTCAGCGAGGGGGATTTGGCGGATGCGCCAACGCCGCTGCCGCCGCCACCACCGTCTTCAGTAGAGCCCCTCGATGTGGATGGGGTGACCATGGAAGGGGACTCCCTGCTCCACGTGGTTGCGGCATGCGGCGACGGCGACGACTTCATCGACTGCGCCAAGATGATCGTCCGCGACAAGAAGTGCACGGGCGGTGCAGATGCAGTGCGCCTAGCTCTGGAAGCGCGCAACAACAAGGGCAACACGCCCCTGCACTGCGCCGCCGGTGCTGGGAACGCCAACATGATTAGCTGCCTCGTCGATCTGCTGACCAAAGTTGTCGCTGCTGACGAGGCGGCGGTGAAGACGCTCCTTGGAAGGAAGAACAGGTGTGGAGAGACCGCCTTGCACCAGGCGGTCCGCGCCGCCAAGAACAACGAGCAATGCATCGATCGGCTGGTGGCCGTGAACTCAGACCTTGCCTGCATCCCACCTGATGAAGAGGAGGCTAGTTCCCCGTTGTACCTGGCCATCTCACTGGGTAAGGACAAGATTGCACAGCGTCTATATGACAAGAGTGAAGGCAAGCTCTCCTACTCGGGACCAGACGGAAGAAACGCTTTGCACGCAGCGGTTTCTCGCGACGAAGCAGGTATATAATTAAACTTGGCTATTTAGTTCATTTTCATAATAGTAAATACGGGTAATTGAGACATTAATTAATTTTAACTTAGCTATATATTGTAGTTCTGTTATTTTAATAATGCCGGAAGTAGATAATTTGATGTAAATTTATATATGTACCACCATAATTATGCAAACTGAGGAGGTTACTTTAGAACATATTTCAAAACCACATAGTTGGATAATGTTGATGCATATTAAAGGTTTAGTTTGTGTTAACAAAAGTACATAATTTAGATATAGATGTGGATGTTACTTTATATTATAATAGCAAAATTAATTAAGTAATTTTAATAAACAAAATAGCTTTACTCACATGATTGCTAACCATTCTTCTTTTTTTTTTTTTTTTTTTGGAAAAGTTATAGGATTTTTCTCATCTTTTTCTGGACGTCTGGCCACAAAAGGACATAGATTATTTACTTAGTAGACCTCCAGTTAGTAGTAGTAAAATATTATTATTTTATTACATAAAAGACAAATTTCGTTATCCTGGCCTCCGATCCACAGAGCTGGGCGGGCTCAATACCCAATTGATTTGCCCACAAATAACACAAGCAATATCTCATCTTTAGATATTTAATTTCAATATAAATATATATATACCAAGACAGAAATGGCCCTATATATTATACTCATGTCCTTATTATGTACTGAACGCATATATGCAGTGCTACGTAGTATTCTGAGATGGCTACATCATAGCAGTGTGGGAGGAGCACCTGATCTCCTCTCACAGCTGACTAGCGAAAGGGACAAGCAGCAGAAGGGGAGCACCCCTCTTCACTTGGCCGCGTCCTTGAACGGGTGGCCACACGCGTGGCCTGTACAAGTTTGGCCCACGGGGGAATCGATGGCTAGACTGCTACTGGATGCTAACGAATCCACGGCGTACCAGGCGGACGACCAAGGATCCTACCCCATACACGTCGCTGCAGCGTCTAACAGCCTCGGCGTGGTTAAGATGCTGCTGGAGAGGTGTCCGGACTGCGCCACCCTGCGAGATGGCAATGGACGGACTTTCCTCCATGTTGCTGCCGAGACGAAGAACTACAGCAGCAACGACAGCGGTAGCGCCGCTGTGGTTCAATATGTCTGCGGTGAAATGCCACAGCGATCGTCATCGATGATTCTGAATGCGCAGGACAGTAACGGGGACACGGCGCTGCACTATACTGTACGTGCTGGGGACCTAGCCGGCTTCAACTGCCTGCTTCGGAATCGGCAGGTGCGCTTGGATGTGGCAAACAAAGACGGGATGACACCTCTTGATCTTTCATGGACTATGATACCTGCAGGGTTTTATTATAGACTTGTAAGTAGACATCCGATCCCTCCTTCCCTCTCCTCTGTGGCTCTATCTCTTGTTTTTATCAACGAGAAAAATGATACCCTTGCATATACATCTCATGCAGAATCCAAGAGATATTGTACGCAGTTCACTACTTGCGGCAGGAGCTCCGCACGGTGGAGGTCGGCCAGATCTCTTCACTGAAAACCATATACCCAAAAGAGACGTAGACAAGGAAGCCAAGATGCACACAGGAGCAACGCAGATGATAAGTATTATCATTGCTCTTATTGCGACTGTCACATTCGCGTCAGCTTTCACGTTGCCTGGAGGCTATCGTTCAGCCGACGATGCCGCTGGTGCCGCAGGCACTGCCGTGCTTGCTGGGACCTATGCTTTCGACGCGTTTATCCTCGCCGACACCTTGGCATTCATCTGCTCCATCTTTTGCTACCTGTTTCCTTTTTCTATGTCGGGCTGCCGGCTGCGGACCTCTCCATACGTTTCAGGTACTTCAACGTCTCGATGGTCTTGATGCGGAGTGCGGCAAGGAGTTTCGTGGCCGCGTTTGGGCTGGGACTCTACCTGGTGGTTCACCATACTGCTAGTGCAATTGCTGCTTGTGCGATTGTTTTCGCATCTTCGATCTTTGGGAACATAGAAGTTTGGTGGATCATCAGAATGGCAACAACGGTCCTAGCTCGCCGGATTGGAATTCGTCCAAATGCGCTTGTGATTTTCGTCAGAGAGATATTTGTCCGGCTCTTGGCACACTTCTGGTCCTACCTAGTAATCTTCGGCCTCCCAGCAATTCGCAAGCGGGTCCACTAAGAGAGCTCTGAAGTGGACAATGTAACGTATACCTAGCTAATCACATTCTAAGATGGACCATAGTCAGTAGTCACCACTCCTTGTACTATACTACGGTCTCATGATTCAGTTTTTCCTCTGCACTATATATGTGTATCGAGTATCATTGTTTTTTTTTCCCCAAGAACATGCCGTTGGCATGTATTTCATTAAGCAGAAGTAGAGAAGGTGCCAGGCTCTTGGTGCTTGCTTTGTGGCCATGAAGTGTAGACTGTCTCTAAGAGGTGCCAACAGACACGGCATACACACACACAAGGATAGACTTGAGGCGAACCACTCTCGCCGCCGTTGACCGTCGATAGCAGGCGACTTCTCCGGCGATCCACGACGAAAAGTAGGGGGAAAGCACCGGCGACGACGGGGCTCCGGCTCACCCCCTTTTCGGGAGGTAACTCGCCGCCGTTCTCGTCTACCATTTCTCTCTGTGTTTCTCGTTCTGGTTGCTGCAGGTCTCCCCGGCGAGGTGGACGAGGGGGTGCCTGTCGGTGTTCCATCCGGTGAGGGAAGGGGGGCACGCACCACGCAGGGGTGGGTAGTCGCCATGAATCGCAACAGAAGGTTAACGATGGCGTTTCCAAATGGAGTCAACAGGGGGATCGGAGAGAGTCCTAATGCTTCGGGGCAGGGCAAATCCTTCACGGTTTCACCTTGGAGCGAGCCAGCGAGGGGGAGGCCGATGTCAAAAACTGAGGCCAAAAAGGAGAATCTGAAGATGGCAGAAGAAATCCGGAGCTCATTGTTCAATTTCAGTCCAAGTACGGTTGAGGGGGGACAGGGGAGGCACAAGTCCGACGAAGGAGTTGAACAGGGGGCTGCAGTTTCAGTCCGAGCGAGGAAGCAATCGGGGGTTTCAAGCTGATTTGGAGCAAGAAGCAAGTAGGAAGAAGGGGAGGGGGATGTTGATATTTCTAACACGATCCTCATTAGGAAGGCGAGAGAAATATATATGGGATATCTATCTAATCATGTTAGCTTGGATATGGGATTAACCTCATGATCCAATAAAGCGGAGTTAGGCGGTGTTAGTAGTGGGATGTAAACTTAGCATCATTATCCATAGTGGAGTTAATCTCACCAGGATATGTACTCAAGGTATACCACTTATTTCTAGGCATTACCTATACACTAGTCCGTCACCCTAGCAATAACGCTCAAAGAAATGCGGGGCATGGTATTCTTGATTGGCCTTGATAAAAGAATGAACATGATATCTGCAAAGCGCACGCATAGAAATACCAATTGTAGCACTTCACCGGGAGTAATCCAGGTATCGTATTTATATTTTACCATAAGGAAGGGAGTCTATGGAAAGGTAGAGAGAAAGGAAGTCTAAAGATTTATATTGTGATTTATTTATGAGATCCACCTTACAAAGAGTAATAATGCAGAGTAGCCATATGCATCTAACATAACTCAACAGGATAAGTCACGTAATAAAAGATAATTATATAAATGATAAATACCCAAGTTAAGATCATCATAAGCCGCTAATATCATACGAGCTACTAACATGTTATAGAAAGAATAGAATGAATATTCCTAAGATACTCCTAATCATATATATCAATGAATACTACAATTAGTGCAATACATCTAGCTATCATGGCAAGGTTGGATTACTTCTACACATGGCAAGCATTACTAATAACAACCAAGGACGAAACTTGATCATTACGTAATCAACTCGACTAGTCTTATATTCGGAGGGTGGATTCCAAAGGACTCAACAGACTGTCACTCCCGCGATCTACCACACGGCCCGAATATAGGGTGCAATTGCGGATAAACGTTGTATAAACACCACGTTTACACATTGCTTATCACCCACATAGTGATCATCTATATGGATGCTATACAATTCCATGCATAAAATATAAAGCAATCTTACTAAACTAAACATATAATCATAGCAAGCATAAACACATATCAATAAGAATATAATAATTATAAAGATCAAAGCCATAACAATTGTATTCTAAATATAAGAGTACTTATAGATCGAATACAAGAGAGAAGTCTCAAGAACAATGATCCTTGCTACTTCTTGACTATCGGGAACTCAAGATGAACTTGATCTTCAACTAGAACTAGCTATGTAGCTAACTACTTCTAGTATGAACTAGGGCTTAGGTCTAGACTTGGCTGGACTAGATGGGTATGAGTTGATGAATGAGTATGATAATGATCTTCTTCTTAGCCCCGGGGTCACCGGTCTTCTTATATAGTACTTGGCGATGAACGTCAACCCTTGGATCAAACCGACCTTCAACAACGGTGTAGATACAACCTCAAAGTCGGTAGTAAACCGACCTAGAAAGCTGAGACCGATAGGTGGGACCCACCTAGCGGCCGGCCTACTTGGCACTGGCGGCCGCCAGGGTGTCATGCCACCTTGGCATCCCGTCTTTTCTGGTGTCCTCTGGTATCTTCTAGAATGTTTTAGTTCACTTTTCGGGTTGAGTTGCTTCACGGTCAAGTCTTGTCTTTATATGTCTTGTATATTCCGGAACTTTCTCCATTCTTCTCTGCAATTATCTATCAAGTCCCTGGAAAGTCACAGAATACCAAAACTCGTGGAATTATGTTAGTTAAACCCCTAGACTTATGTTTGTCTTTGACTTGAGCCCTAATTTCATGTTATTTAACTTGTAATTTTATGCTATAACAGGTGTCAACAAGGACATCACGAGACGAGGAGTTACATGATCTCGATAAAGCAGCCATGGCGCCGAGGTCGCCATGAACCGCCTCTCAATTTGGGGAGGAGCAAAGCAGGCGAAGAATGAAACAGGGGAAGACGATGAGGCAGACAAGAGATCGGTTTCCTAGGCCGCAAAAGGAGCCCAAGTGGGCCGAGTACCTTTGGAAGTAACATCGAGGATCTATTCAACCACTCCTATCCGAAACCGAGGACTCATAGATGGGTTTGGGTACCAAAATCTAGGGTTCTAGAGGCCGCCGCCATTGGGGTGCCGGCTTGGAGAAGGAGGTCGAGATTCGCGGGGGGGCTAGACACATTCTACAGTCACACCCAAGCTAGTAGATTCACGTTCTTTTGTGGAAGTTGCCAAAGAAGACATGGAGCGCAAGGGCCAATATCAAGCTCGGGATAGTGACAGAAAGACTTCGGGAGAGATGAGCAAGATCGCAATCGCCAGAGAGAGGGGGACAACTACAACTAGCATACAAGGTGAGCGCCTTAATCGAGCTCCAATTACAATCAAGTATGATACCAGAGAGAGATGGAATGGGTAGAGGATATTATAGGTAGCAGGGGAGAGAGGAGTTCAGGCAGCGGGAAGATGTAGGAAGAGAGTTCAATAGGGGAAGAGAGGAAAACAAAGGGGAAAAGAGAAGAGTTCAAGATTATGGGGGGTATCATAATGAGGATGGGGATTTAAGGAACAAGCTAAACAAAGGCCAATCTGCAAGAGGTGAGCAAAACAGAGAGATGGGGGGAAAAGATCAGGAAGACAAGTGTCACAGGTGTCATGGTACTGGACACAGAAGCTACAACTGCCCCAACCCACCTGTGTGTTACACTTGTTTCAAGCCTGGACACATGGCATCCAATTGCCCAGAGGAAAAGAAAGAAGATTTACAATTGTGTGTATATGGTTTGCTGGGTCAGATGTTCTACAACATCCAGGTACTAGTATCAGAAGAGGAGATGGCCAAGTGCCCACCAACTGCTATTATGACCATACTGGAAGGCAAGGGCACAGTAAAGAAAGTGACAGTTGAGCTGCAGTACTTGATCAGCTCAACATGGGATTGGCAGGTCAAGAAGATTGATACGAGATCAATTCATGTTTGTGGTGCCATCTCACCGATCCGAGTTCTTAACCAGCCGAAGACTTCAAGTGTAAAATCTCTGGTATGAAGATGGCAGTAGAGAAATCTGATATGTTGGCTGGGAGTACAGATACTTTAGCAGAAGTCTGGGTTCAGGTCATGGGAGTACCATTCTGGGCCAGGAAGGAAAGAGCCATGCAAGCAGATGCTCAACTGATTGGAGATTTTGTGGAGCTGGACAAGTCCACCCTTCCCCGGGCTGGACCTATCGTGAGTGAAAGTGGCATCCAAAGATCCATCACAGATAAAGGGAGCTTCAAAAGTCTACTTCAATCACAAGGGTTTTCTGGTGTCATGGTTAGTAGAAACACCCAAAACTTAGGACCCAAAGCAGAAATACAAGAACAAGAATGAGGATAATGGAGATGATGAAGAAGAAGAGGATGAGGATGAGATTGATGATCTTGATGATGAGGATCCTGTTTTACCTTTTCTTGGTGGGGGAGGACCTCAGGACACTGGTGATAGACCTGAGTCAAGTAATCAAGGTGGGCATAGAGGGGGAAGCAACTCAAAGAACTGTATGAATACAGTCCAAGCTCAAATTGAGGAATCCAAGACTAAGGCTATGGAAACTATTTTAGAAAATACCAGTGGTACTCAAGAGATGATTGAGCTTCAAGTAGACGGTGAAGCTCTTGTTATGACTCAGTCACAAGAAGAAGGGGGGATGTTGGCTGAGTTGGAGTGCCTGAAGACCAAGAGTGTGGAAATAGGCAAAGAAAATGTCATGGGTACTCAGGAAATGCTTATAATACAAGTTGCTGGTGAAGCTCCTGCTGTGACTCAAACACAAGAAGAGGGTGGGATAATGGCTGATGGGGTGAGCCGAGAAGAACACACAAAGAAGAAGTTGATGTACATATCATGTCGAAAAACAAGAAGAGGGCAAGGCATGAAAACAGCTCAACACCTATCCTGAAAAAAGCCATGAAGCTCAAAGCCAGAGATGATCTGAAAGGTACAAATCATAACCCATTTACTATCTTACACAAAGTAGATAATGATCAGTTAGAAAAAGTAGCAAAGTCTTGTAATATAGTGCTAGGTGACACACCTAAACTTGTGGATGAGTTTATTGATTCAATTAGAGCAAGGGAGATAGCACAAGCTGAGATTTATAGGTTGGAGAAGAAGAAAATGGAGGAAAAAGAAAAGAGTCAAGAAGGGGGTGCTGGAATTCAAAATGTGGAAGAAGCGAGACCGACTCGAGTGCCCGTGAGAGTCACATGGAGCTATTGGGGGAGTTGTCAAGAATGGTGGATGATGGTGCAAATGATTCCTTACCAGCAAATGTGGCTGGTAAGGGAAAAAAAGAAAATAGTGTCCAAATGAAGATCCTCTTCTAGAACATTAGAGGATTGAACAATGGGGGGAGAAGAAGACAGTTGGGGGAGATAACAGCTAAGCATAGCCCTGATGTGATATGCCTACAAGAGACTATTAAACAGAATTTCACATCTAGGGAACTCACAAACCTGGCAAGAGGTCAGGACATGACATGGAGATGGATCCAACCAAATGGAAGATCTGGGGGACTTTTGTTGGGTACCAACAAAGAGTTGTTAGAGTGTGTTGATTATTCTAAAGGAAGATATTGTCAACGCATGATTCTGAAAATGGGGGTCCCAAATATAAAATGGGGGTCATCAATGTGTATGGTCCCAGCATAAACCGATCTGAAATCTGATTTTCTCAGAGAGTTAATGGAGTTGATAATCAGGTTGGAAATACCAGTAATTGTGGGAGGTGATTTCAACATTATCAGAGAAGCTTCTGAGAACTCAAATGGTAACATCAACAATAGCCCGGCCAATTTATTCAATCAATTCATCAATGACTCAGGGCTAAGAGAAGTACATAGACATGGGGGTGTTTATACCTGGACAAATAAGCAAGAGAATCCAACTATGGCAGTACTGGACAGAATTTTTATGTCTGCTGGGTGGGAGAATATGTTTCCTCTGGTTACAGCTAGATCTCTGACTAGAATTGGCTCTGACCATAACCCAATTCTGGTGGAAACTAGAACAGGGGGGAGCATCAGAGCTAGAAATTTTAGATTTGAGAATGTTTGGTTGACACAAGAGGGGTTTAGAGAATGGATTGAGTCCAAGTGGCCTCAAAGACATAAGACTTATATTTTGGACCATTGGCATAGCCGCAAAGCAATTTTAAGAAGATATATGAAAGGATGGAGCAGAATTGGGGAGTGATCGAAAAAAACGAAACAACAAATAACCATATCAATTGAAAGATGGGACAAAGAAGCAGAGGAAAGAGTTCTTAACAAATCATGAATGGTCCGATAGATATGAATTAGAGAATCAGTTGGTAAAAATATATGAAAATGAGGAAATAATTTGGCAAAGAAGGGGGGGGGGTGAAAACTGGCTACTACAGGGGGATGCAAATACAAGTTATTTTCGCAATGTTGCAAATGGGAGGAAAAGAAAATGTTTGATCGAAGTCTGAATGAGGGAGAAAGAGTGATTGAAGAAACAGAGGAGTTAAAAACTCATATCACAGAATTTTACAAAAAGCTCTTTGGGGGTGAAAATGAGCCAACAATCTTTTTGGGGGATAAATGTTGGGAAAACAGGAGATTTGTCGCTGAGGCTGACAACCGTAGATTAACCAGGCCTTTACCATGCAAGAACCGGAAGAAGCCGCCGGAAATGAAGACCAACACAGCCTCCCCGGTCCCGATGGATTGGCTACTAGCTTTTACAAAGCTTTTTGGCCCAAGGTCAAGGGGGATATTCTAGAAATGCTTCATAGTTTACATAGAGGGGATCCGGATTTGGCAAGACTTAACTATGGATCCATTATTCTTCTCCCAAAGGTGAAAGGAGCTAACCAGATTAAACAATTCAGACCTATCTGCTTACTAAATGTCATTTACAAAATTATCACCAAAGTCCTTACTAGAAGATTAAACTGTGTTATCAATAAAGTCATTAGTGAGAACCAAACTGCTTTTATTCCTGGGAGATTTATTCTAGATGGAGTTCTAGTGATCCATGAGATTTTACATGAACTGAGAGTCAAAAAGAAGAAGAGGGTTATTCTGAAGTTAGATTTTGAGAAGGCATATGACAGAGTTAATTGGAGCTTTCTTCGGGATGTGTTAAAAAGGAAGAAATTTGATCAAAAGTGGATTGATTGGATGATGAAAGCAAAGATTGGGGGAAGAGTAGCAAATCAACCTCAATGGGGGAGCCGGGAGGTTTTTTCAGGAGTTATAAAGGATTGAGGCAGGGGGACCCTCTTTCCCCACTCATGTTTAATCTGCAGCGATGCTCTCTCGAAATCCCGACAACAAATTTCCGAAATGGACATCCGAAGGGGGTCCGCCTAGATCTAGTTGATGGGGGCTTGAATCACTTACAATATGCCGAGGACACTGTCCTTTTTATTCAGTACGAGAAGGTAAATATGATGAATCTGAAATTTTTGTTGCTGTGCTTTGAGGAAATGTCTGGGATGAAAATCAACTACTCCAAAAGTGAGATATATGCGTAAGGTTTATCTCGCGAAGAGACCGAGAAAGCTGCGACATTTTCAATTGCAAAATGGGGGCTTTTCCTTTGACTTACTTAGGACTGCCAATTAGTGACAGGAGGCTGACCAAAGCTCAACTAGGGGGGGGCAGCTGACAAAATGGAAAAAAGATTACAAACTTGGATGTGTGGACATCCGACATCCGGGGAAATCAATACTGATTGATACTAGCTTAACCAATTTACCTATGTATTGTATGGGCTTTTTACTTGTTGTATGAAGGAAATCATCAAAAATTTGATACCCACGTAAGCAATTTCTTCCGGGAAGGAGGGGGGGGGGAAGAAATTCCACATGGTCAAATGGGATGCTCTTGATAAACCAAAAGATTTTGGGGTTTAGGTTTCATTGACACTAGAGCAATGAACACTTCAATGCTTTGCAAATGGATTTTCAGATTAGAGAATGGAGAAGATAGTATGTGCATGAATTTACTCAGGAAAAAATATCTCAAAGGAAGAGGTTTCTGTCAAACTAAGAAAGGGGGCTCATCTCAGTTCTGGCAGGGTTTACACTCAGTAAAAGAATGGTATGAGAGGGGAAAAGCTCATATTGTTGGCAATGGCAAAAATACTAGATTCTGGGAAGATATATGGATGGGGGAAATACCACTAAAGACTTTGTGTCCAAACTTGTATAAGATATGTTTTGATCAGGACATATCAGTGTATGAGGCCAAACAGTGTGATTGGCAACTGAGCTACAGAAGGAGATTTGGGGGACAGATCCAAGAGGAATGGGAAGATCTTCAGACACATCTAGAGGGAGTGGTTTTAAATGAAGAGCAAGACAAAGTGACTTGGAAACTTGAGCAAATAGAAAATTCTCATCCGTATATGTACAGATACATCACCTACCATTGAGTGATAGACAAACAAATGGTTGAAATGTGGGCTCGTAAAGTACCACCGAAAATAAAAAACTTCTTATGGATGGCGTGGCACCTACGAGTACGACCGGCCCAAAGAATCGAGGAGGAGAAATTGGGATGAGGCCGAAGTTACAGAAATTTTGTGAGAAGGAGGAAACAATAGATCATCTACTTTTTCGCCCCGGTGTCAGAGTAACTTGGTGCCGGGTGAGAGACAGCTGATGGCCTCACATTCCCAACATCCATCTCTACTTTTCAAGACATGATAAACAACTCTAACCGTTTCTCAAAATAGAGATTTACCGTGGGAAATCATGGGGGGGTCAGGGATGGGCTTTGTGGAAGACAAGGAATGACTTAGTGTTTTCTAATCTGATTATCAAATCAACTAAGCGGTGGCGTTCCGTGTCCCGGGTTGATGACGCAAAGGGACAGTATGCGCACAAGACACTCATCGAGGAGGGAGGACGCCACGAACAAGTTGAAGGAAGGATCGCGCCGCTTGAATGTTTCTCACCGAGTATAAACTCACCGCCTTTTTGTTTCCTTATAGTTCGGTGTTAGAACTTTTGGAGGGGTTTAAATCTTTTGTGAGGGCGAGGTTTTGTTGCTTTGGAGGCACTACCGTAAACCGGACATTTCGTGAGAGTGCAAAAAGTCACTAAAAACGGTTTTACTCTCACGAAAACAATGCGTGAGAGTACCCCGTCACGCATCACCTCTCACGGTATTAGACTCACGAAATACACATTTTCATGAGAGTTCACCGCCACGGATTATTTTCATGAGAGTTCTCCGTGACGGCCACTCTCATGAGAATAACGCTGCCACCGTGATTTGCATCGGTATTTTCATGACGGTTTTTAGATGTATTTCGTGAGAGTTCACCATCATGAAATCATTTCGTGAGAGGAAGGGTATTTCATGAGAGCTCACCGCCTTGAAGTTAATTCGTGAGAGTTTTGTATTTCGTGAGAGTTCACCATCATGAAATCATTTCGTGAGAGGAAGGGTATCTTGTGAGAGCTCACCGTCATGAAACTATTTCTTGAGAGGAATGGTATTTCGTGAGAGCTCACGGTCATGAAGTTAATTCGTGAGAGTTGTTGTATTTTATGAAAGTCTACCATCATGAAATTATTTCATGAGAGTTGTAATATTTCGTGAGAGTCATAGTCACGCAATAAATTTCGTGAGAGTTTCAAAGGCGACAGGATTTCATGAGAGCACACCATCACGAAAAATATGTTCGATCATCACACCGCAAAAAATCTGGGATTCCAAGACCATAATAATAAACCAAATAACCAATTATATTATCATAATGACCATACAAAAGTGCCCTTTGTCATGTCTTCATACAAAAGTATCATGCTCCAGAACACATATTTTCATACAAAAGTACAACAAAACATGAAAACACAATGATAGAGCCAACTAAAACAATGCTCCTTGCAAGAATATGTAGCTCCCATGTCCCTTACTTCCCTCCTTGCTTGCTTGAACTTTTAACTGAATAAAAAACACAAAATAAAAATAATTAGTTGGCAATAAACTTAAATAGGGCTAAGAATAAATTGCCTTCATTTCAGTTAACATATACAAATGGTCTTTCGTAAGTATTACTTTGTAAACCATTTCATTAAGTCCTTACTAACAACCATATTTGTTGAGAAAGGCTGAGCTCACTAAAACATCGAAATAGTAAGACAACCAAGAACATTTTTGGTATTAAACAAAGGCATAATTAGAAAAGAAACACAGTCATTGTTTATAGAATAGAGTACTAATAGTGGTTGTTACTAGAATACAAAGTGGTTGCAAGGAGATATAAGTGCACTACTAACTTTAGAAGAATTTCACTTTGCACTGGAAAACTTAAAGGGACTAAATGTTCTGTATGTACAAAACTGCCAAAGTTAAAGGCAGCACATTTGACATGCTCACCTTTTTATAACAGCATATACCTCAAGCCAACAATGGTCAAAAAGAGTGTAGCTCTGTTCAGCATGTGCTGCAATAAACCAACCTGAAAGATAGGAATATAATATCAATGGGAGATGACCAATTATAGTATCTGCAAGAGAACCAGATTTTCAACATTTCATATCAAGATCTATACAGTTTAAATTTTGAGTCACAGTCACAATTCAAGGCTTTAGGCAAATATAAGAATACTGAGCGGGAATGGACAAGCTAGCATTCATTATCCATTGTGCAGGAACATGATTTGAGATTTCCAAAACCTGTCAAATACAAGGTGACATAAAACTGAAAGCAAGTAAATGCTTGTTGCACCTTCTGATCAGCATGCAACTCTAGAGGGATATAAACCTGCTGATCAGCATGCACCTGCTCGACTGATAACTGAACCAAGTCAATTCCAAAAATACGTAACAATTAAGATGCATGCTGAAAAGGAATCACTATTATTTTTTTCTAATTCGTGAGCACGTATCAAATTAAAAGTAATGATGGGGAACTAATTACCCTACCAGATACCTTCCATGAGTGCCATTATTCAAGTTTATATACAATAAAAACAACAAATAACAAGACAAATTGATTCAGTATAGCATCAGCCTCATTTCTTGTAATACCCTTTGACTCTTGTTCTGTACGAAAATCCAACACAGGAAAAATATGTTTTTTTTTTTCCCAAGCATATGTACACATCCCATGTCAAAATATTTAGATGGAATAGATAGTACAACAGCATGAGCAATTTCATATTCAAGAGGTTTATATGAACAAACATGTGTTAGACTAGTGGAAATCTCACCTAGCTATACCAAGGTCAAAGATCTCATTAGCTTTCTTTAACTTGTTCTTTGAATTTTAAATTTTTTACGGCATCGGACGAGTTTTTTCGGCCCTAGACGACCTCCATTTGAAAAGTCATGAATACCAAATATTCATAACTCATCAAGATCTACATTTGGTATTTAGGTCATTTTTGCATCTAAGGAAGTGTTCGAAAGTATAGTTCAAAAATCATTAGTCTCTCACAAAGTTTCATAAACTCTTTGTGAGATATATGGTTTTGCGACTAGGGGTTCCTAACACTTTCTCAAATGCAAAAATGACATATATATAGAATGTAGATCTTGATGAGTTCCAACACCCTTATATTCAAAAGTTTGTCACCGAGGTCATTTAGTGCTCCATTTGGCCGAGGTTTGACCAAGTCAAAGTTTGGTGATTTTCAAAATGGCACCTTCGGGCCGCTTTTAGAAACTGTAGATGGATTCAAATTGAAAAGTTATGAATATCGGTTTTGTTAAGCTCTTCAAGATCTATATTTGGTATTAGAGTCAACTTATCATGTTTGAAATTTTGATGCCTCGAATTTTGAATTTTGAATTTTTATGGCATCGACGAATTTTTGAACCCCTAGACGGCCTCCATTTGAAAAGTCATGAATACCAAAAATTCATAACTCATCAAGATATACATTTGGTATTTAGGTCATTTTTGCATTTGAGGAAGTGTTCGAAAGTGTAGTTCGAAAACCACTAGTCCGTCACAAAAGTTTTATAAACTCTTTGTGAGATATATGGTTTTGCGACTAGGGGTTCCTAACACTTTCTCAAATGCAAATATGACATATATATAGAATGTAGATCTTGATGAGTTCCCGACACCCTTGTATTCAAAAGTTTTTTTTCGTCGAGGTTATTTAGTGCTACGTTTGGCCGAGGTTTGACCAAGTCAAACTTTGGTGATTTTCAAAATGGCGCCTTCGGGCCAGTTTTCAAAACTCTAGATGGTTTCAAATAGTTGATGAGTTGATAGAGCATGATTTTAGAAACATTTAGAAAAAGAATCACTACATTTGGAGTTAGTATGGTAGAGAAAGACTTGTTGCAAAATTTCATTGCGTATTAAATGAAAAAAAAAAGCTTTGGTTAGTGTTCTTGATTTTCTAGCATTTTAAGTAATTATTTTTTTCTATTGAAAAATATCAACTCGTATTTCAATCGGTGTTTTCATGAGTGTTTTTTTTTTATGGTATTTCGTGAGAGTAAGCCTTCACGAATGGATTTCGTGAGAGTTTATTATTTTCGTGAGAGTTTGCCTTCACGAGTGGATGTTGCCACCGTGTTTGCATCGTTGTTTTCATGATGCTTTTTTTGTGGTATTTCGGTGGGGGTAAGCCTTCACGAATGGATTTCGTGAGAGTTCGCTATTTACGTGAGAGTTCACCTTCACGAGTGAATGTTGCCATCATGTTAGCATCGGTGTTTTCATGAGTGTTTTTTATGGTTTTTCGTGAGAGTAAACCTTAACGAATGGATTTCGTGAGAGTTTGCTATTTTCATGAGAGTTCACCTTCACGAGTAGATGTTGGCACCAGCTTCCATCGATGTTTTCATGAGTGTTTTTATGGTATTTTGTGAGAGTAAGCCTTCACGAATGGATTCCGTGAGAGTTTGCTATTTACGTGAGAGTTCACCTTCACGAGTGAATGGTGCCATCATGTTAGCATCGGTGTTTTCATGAGTGTTTTTATGGTTTTTCGTGAGAGTAAACCTTAACGAATGGATTTCGTGAGAGTTTGCTATTTTCATGAGAGTTCACCTTCACGGGTATATGTTGGCACCGCCCATCGATGTTTTCATGACCGGGTTATTATGACATTTCGTGAGTGTAAACCTTCACGAATGGAATTCGTGAGAGTCTAGTAGTTCCGTGAGAGTAAACCTTCATGAAAAGAGGTGATTTTCATGATGGTATGTGGAGTACTCTCACGAAAAACAAGTTTTCGTGGCGGATTTACATCACTCTCATGAAAATATTATTTTCGTGGGAGTTTATTTTTCACTCTCATGAAAAATCGCCCTCTCACGAAAATGTCCGGGTTACGGTAGTGAGGTCCCGGGACAAGTGTTGTTTCTTTGTAAGCTGGTAACCCCAGCATAAACCTGTGTACTCGCCGTAAGCTTTCTATAAAAGCTGGGCATATCAATGCCTTTGGTCTAAAAAAAGAAGTAGAGAATCTGTACACCCCAACGGTAAGCAGAAGATTACCGATACACTATAAGCTCGTACGAGGTTATTGTAATTTACATGAAATAGATGGCACTACTAGTTTGCTATCGCCTGCCTCACTGCAGGGACAACTCGTCCTCCAAGCCCTGCATATTGAGGTTCATCGCGATCGGGTCGAAACAGTGGCGAAGCCGACTCTTATGGTGATGCACTGCTAAGAAAAAAGTTATAATTTGATAGAAATACATGGTGAATTAAAACTTAGTGATAATTTTGTTTTTTACCATGGTGCACGGGCACCAGGGAAAGTGCATGTGGCGTCGCCCCTGGGTCAAAGCGAGCGCCCAAAAGCTTCTGAAGATTGGCGTGGGTGGCATCCGATAGCGGCCGGGCGCGCGTTCCTGCATAATCGGGCGGTTCCGCCTCCCCCGGACGGGGGCGGGGAGCGATCCCGAGCTTCTTCAACATCACCATCTGCGCGGCCTGCGTAGTTGAGTCCGCCTCCCGGGTGCAGCCGCAATCTACACGCCCGACGTAGGGATTGCACAGGAGCGGGTGTTCTTGGCTTGCGCAGCCTAGGTGGACCTTCGATGAGCGGCGTCTGCAGCTGTAACACCCCAAAATTCACGTAGACACCATGGGATGTTACTAAACACCCACAACAACGGCCGCACATTACCAATAAAAGTTTAGCAGCACTTCCTCTCTATTGTTAAGGAATGACAAGGTAGCAAGACATACATAAACTAACGGAAACAAACTAGCATTGACGAACAACCGAACATAAATATGCGATACTCTAACGAGAAAGTTCAACAATCACTCTTTAATCAATTTCTTTCAAGTCTAGTGAACATAACAAAATTATTTTGTTTAAATAAGAACATAAAGACTCCAAAAGGAGTGTGTAACGTGCAGCTAATCCCCTTCCCTTCCAAGCAATCATCGAGTACCGGATTGAGTAAAGCAAGGGTGAGATGAAACATCTCAGCAAGCAAACTTGTTTTGACTAGCCATTTAAATCACAGGTTGAATTAAACATCAATTTAATGTAGAGTTTGATATAATATCAAAATAACATGAGAGACTTCCAATTTGGATCATCGCCAAATAATACAGAGCTTCATAAAAACATAGACAAATCACTTCGTAATATACTTCGTGAATGCATATGAATGCAATGCAAATGTCTCCTGCCTGCACACCCAACAAGGTGTGGAGCTGCATCCCATGATGTTGTACGCACGGTCGTAACCATAGGTCCACGACATAACTTCCAATGCAAATGAATGATGCAATGCACTTGACATGCTGCAATAAAATTAATATTCACCACCAGTGATACTTCAACTTCATCTTCATCTTCATGATTGTGGATTAACCACAACAACCATATGGAATAACAGTATCACCATGTGTAAATTCATAAGACCACAATTAAATAAAGTGGAATAAACTAAGATCACAAGTTTCAGATATTAGTAGTATGGCATTCTTATAGGCAACAATCTGTAGGTGATAAAACAACAAGCCAAAACGGTAGCAAACCACCGCTACATTTACTTGCCTCTTTACTGGAGAAGATCAAAAGCAATAGCAACGTTCCACAGTACTACCACCTGTTTTAGCACGTAGAACTCAGAATAGATACTCCAAATATCACTAGTGATCAAATAAATAAAACGCTCCTACGTCCGAACAAATAATCGGTAAAAATGACCCAAAAATGACCCCATTTGACTGTCGACAAACCTGCAGTGCCGCTTGTTCTTTTTCCTCTGAAACCATAGCAATTGATAACAACTAAATAGCTAGCAACCATCTATACTAAATATACTACATCCTTGCTATTCAGCAGAAACCAAAACTCCAAAATCTACTATTTTTAATGCAGCCTATAAAGCAACAGACTGTTCTGAGTTTCTAGAGCAGCAACTCTGTCCCTAGAAAAACCATACCTCCCAAGCCGTTAATCCTAAAATAGAGTTTGAATACTCAATTTGAAAGTTCCTACAAAGTACTACAAAACACTCCAGAGCACTGTGGACCAAAATGGCCACAAAGAACTTCTAAGACAAGGCTAAAAACTGGAGTTCGAAACTGACCCGCCCTGACAGAACTGCAGCAATATTCAGAAAGCCACAACTTTTGCTATACTTGACGGAAAATTACGATTAAATACTCGTTGGAAAGGTCTTCTAAAGCCGCACAACTTACGTTCATATGAAATTCCCTAATTTGGCCAGAAAAAACCTCAAAAACAGATTGATCTACGGCTGTACAGTGAGAGAAGGGAAAAACACTGAAGCCCCTAATTCGAGTTCATGAACTAAACCTGCTGTTCAACTACGATCTAGAACCTGAAAGAATTGATGTACTTCCATACCTAGATGAGGGCGCCCATCTCCTCGAATCCCCTTCCTCCTTGATTTTCTTTTCATGCAACACCTAGTCCTGTCCTTGTGAGAGATGCCGATGATGATGGCTGCAGTCTTTGTGAGAGAAGAACTCCGGCACCACGGACGAGATGCCGATGACGATGGCGGCAGCGGCAGAGTCAAAACCCTAAACTCTCTCCTTCCTCTTCTCTAGTCACTTTTCCTTCTACGTGAGATTAAGGAGGGGGTGGCGGCTGTTGAATTAATTGGGTGGTGAGGGTTTGTCGGAGAGGGACACAAAATGCACGACAGGGAGGGGTCCGACTCAGATTGGAGAAAAAAAAAGGACGTGCTACAGTAGCTGCGCTGCAGTACTCTCATTTTATTTTATTTTATTTTTATTTACTTAATTTAGGACTGGGCGTTACATTCTTCCCCTTAAAAATTCGTCCTCGAATTCTGCCGTGTCTACGACAGAAACCCATGAAAAGGTAAAACATGTTAAGCCATATAGGACTCACTAGTATCAAAGAGTTCGGGGTACTTTTTATGCGTCTTCTCCTCAAGCTCCCAAGTCGCTTCACGCTCAGGCTGATTCATCCATAGAACTCTCACATATTTGATAATCGTTGTCCTTAGCACACGATCCGATGATTCTAAAATACGCAGTGGTCAACACTTCATTGTCAAGTTTTGCTCCACCCGAATTGACTCCAAGTCGATCTTATGCTTGGGATCCCACAAATACTTTCTCAACAAAGAGACATGGAAGGCATTATGAACACCCTTCATCGACTCAGGCAACTACAAGTGATAAGCCACGCTACCAACCCAGGCTATGATATCAAAAGGTCCAATTTACCTCGGGCTAAGCTTCACAGTAGTACCAAATCGCACAACACTCATAGTACGCGATACTCTCTGTCTCTCTTGGCCTGCAAACGGCACCAACTCAAATTCCCAAGGCCTAATAAGGATCACTGATCCTGTTCTTGGCCTGATGCCCATATCGTCTCCCCTTCACCACGTCATCATTCTGATTATCAGGCGTTGGGCTCCTTCTACACAAGGGGATCCTCTATTCTCTCATATGTAGTTTGGTTAGAAGCCCTGCGTGCCATGCCAAGATAGGGATGACGACACCTCTACCTTCTCAGATCTAAGACTATCGGGAAATTGACTTAGATATGGATCGAGGTGATAGATTACGGTTACATCTCATCACCTTACATCTCTATAAACTGGACTGTGATTAGACCCTCATCCTCACTTAGCCCATCGGGCCTATATAAAAACTATGTATTTTATTTCTAGGGTGTTATATTCTGCCCTCCTTTAAAGAATTCATCCCCGAATTCGTCGGCTTCAAAACAACGAGGAGATAAGCCTAGTTGCACAAAAATAAATTGTACTGCACTAAGAGAACACAAGGTATCGGACACCAAGAAATATAAACTCTGGAATGTAAGACATTTCTTGCTCACTTGATTTATCTAATAACTACAGGGATACCACTATTTGATCAAAACATGGAAAAGTTGACTTCTATGCACTTTGTGCACTATAAGGCGTTCACCATGATTGGGTGAACCTCATCTCCATTCTAGGTCTTAGGCCACATTCACGGCAAAGAGGAAAAGGTCAAACATGACACCCTTGAATAAAGACAACTCCTTCGATAATAAGTATGACCTACGTAACAAAACTTTAACCACTAAAAGTCCAATGTTAACCAACTATTTTTTGATCTACTAGATGATAAAGCAGCATGGTATATAAAATACATCAAAATTATTCCACATGTTGCTGAGATAAGGCGGAGAGAAGAACTTCTCCAATATAAAACCTACCATGGAGCTTCAATTCTAACTAGGGTTGACAACCTATTCAACATCATTTGCACGTCTCTAGAGATCCACAGAGAAGAACCATAGTGAAACTACTCACACCCTCTCCAAAACAAAAAAAAAAAAAAATAAGAAAAAACTTTTCTCCTTTAGTCATATACTCGTATGGGACCTCTGGCAAATAAGAAAGAAAACGAAAGGATTACTACAAATGGAACCACCAAAAAATATCATAGCGACTCTTAAAACCAATGCCTTTGTCTATTGATAAGCTAAAACCCCATGGACATTGTAGTGTCCATAACCACCCATGCCTTACAATTAATGACAGGCGCTAAAATCAAACCCACTTCATTTACTATTTACACCAAGACAACATCTAAACTGAATCTATCGCTCACAGTTTGAACCAAATAAACTCCAAACAATAGCCATGACCCAAAGAGAAAAAAAAAACACAATAGTTCACCTTTCAAGTCAGCTAGAAAACATAAAATCCGGGCAAAGGGGCTTGTCTAACAAGCATGGGAATTCTGCCGTCTTGGCGGAGACCGCCCACGCGTGAGGAGAGGCGAGGCCCGAGCGTCCACGCGGCGAGGGAGGGGCGCCGCCAGCGGCCGATCCCGCCGCGGAGGCCCGCGTACGATCCCGCCGCCGCCCTTGGACGGATCCCGACCGCCGAGGCACCGGACGCCGAATCCCGCCGGAGTACTCGGCCACGATCCCCGCCGCCGAGCCGCGCCGACGCCGGATCCTCGCCGAGGCGCCGCGGCCGATCCCGCCACGAGTAGCCCGCCGGCCGCGCTGACGGCCGATCCCGCCGCCGACACCGGATCCCGCCGCCAGAGGGCGCATGACCGGGCGGGAGTGAGGGAGGGAGGGGGCCGCTTGGGAGCAATGGAAGAGGGAGAGAGGGAGATGGAGGGGGCGGCCGGGCCAAGGGAGGAGAGAGAGAGGAAGACGGGCCGAGGAAGGGGGTGCTCTCGGGCGCGAGTGAAGAGGGAGGGAGGCCGTTGGGAGGGTGAGAGAGTGACCGAGAAATGTGATGAGTTAGGGTTTGTGGTGCTATATATACGTGAACGTGTTAACGGGCCATTTGGGCTTTTCTAACTATAGTGGGTGGTGGCGATTAACCGTGGGGGCTTTTTATAAAAACGCCACGGTTAATCCATTTACCGTGGCGGTTATTTTACAATGCCCGTCACGTATAATAGGGATTAACCGTGGCGGTTATTTTACAATGCCCGCCCGGGTTAATCGATTACCGTGGCGGTTTTTCTCCTGGCCTGAGGTGCGTGCGGGCCACCTATTTTTCATGGCGGTTTCTCAAATGCCCGCCATGGAAAATAAAATCGTAACACCACATAAAATCAATGTTGTAGTAGTGTCCGCCACCTATCGCACCATTATCGACGACGCGCCGGCCAAGCCAACCTCCTCCCCGCCGGGGCCCCGGCTCACAAGCTCCTCGCCTTGGTAGGTGCACCAACAACAGGCATGAGAGCGTGGAGAAGAAGGACCGAAGGTGACAACCTTACCCGCCTAAATAACACCGGTCATCATCTAGCCTCGAAAGGATGAGCACCCTAGCTCGCACCATCCTCGGTCATCCCGACCCCCTCGGGGTTCGATCCCGCCTTGCCCGAGGGTCATGCCCGTACCCCTCGATCGTCCAAACTCCGCCTCGCCCGAGGGGGTGGTGCCATGCCACACCCTCGGGTGCACGGACTCCCCCTCGGCCAGAGGGCCAGCATCACGTAGTACTCTCGGGCGCACGGGTTGTCCGCCTCGCACGAGGCCAGGAAGTCCCTCAGGTCTCGGAGGCTCCGGCCAAGCAGAGGGGACAACCGCATTAAATGCTACCTACTCGCATGCAACGGCGTCAGGGTAATCGATTACCCTGAGCGATTCGTCTGCCCCGTTATCCCATTGCAAATACCGTTGATGGGGCGTAAAGTGACGGTTTGCGTGAGGCACCGCTTAGCACGGGAATCGTGACGACCTTTGTCACCTCCCAATGATACGTCTCCCTGCCACATCTCCATTCACCCTCGGGGCCTCGCCATGCCACGACAACGATACCAAGAAGCTCTCACCCCATGCAGGGCTCAATATCTGCCCTCAGAGCCCTCGGATCCGATAGCAGCTGCACAAGACACGTGCCAAGTGTTCAAAGGACACGCGTCTCCATCTCCCAACCATAGCTGGACTGCCCGAGCCTAGGCCTCGGCCATGAAGGCGCTTTAGGTCCCGGACAACAGACACATTAGCTCTGGTAACTAACACATTTATGTAATACCATGACTCCCTTCGAGCTATAAAAGGGAGGGTAATGACCCATTATGACGGGAGAACGGACTAGAAAACTCCACTAACACCACAATCACGAGACCAGGGATCCACTCCCTCTCTTGCAACCGCTTGTATCCCCTACAACAAGCACCTCGGTGCGAGATAATACAAGAACCGCTTTCTTGCTGGGCGTAGGGCCATCCCCCGGCCCGAAATCCGGGATAAATCCTCATGTTCGCTCTCAAGACACGCCATCTGGATGGGAGCGCACAACAGATAAATTCATTGCCGCTCCTCGAGGCCCCCAGGTTCTCGAAACACCGACACATATGCAATAAACTCCTTCATTGAATTATCCATTTGTGAATCAATCTCATACGTATTACCTCAATCACACATATTAGTTTACCTAATGTTGTCACTCAATTACCAAAACCAAAAAAGGACCTTTCATCCCTCCCACTATAACCTCTTGTAGTGTTATTCTCACCATTGCCGTTCTCACTCACTCAGTTTTTTCTCTAGGATTTCGGTTCATATCTATTCAGGTCCGAGATGTCGAGAGGGACTCGCATTAATGATGATGTCCTCTATTTGGGCAGAGGATGTTTATTTTTTTAAGTATTGTTACATTATTATATTTACTATGTTGTTTCTTGTTTTTTGTTTCCAAAGCGATTCTCTATTGGTACAGGTCGTATTCTCTCTCTAAACAATCGTCTTTCAATTTCTATTGTGATATTAGATTTACCACAATCATAAAATCGATGCCTACAAAGCTTCGGATATCAAGCATAGTTTGCTAAGTGAGAAAGCTTATGGGGTTGCTTGTAACACAAACAGAGACGAGCTAGTCGAAGGTAAGAGCATCTCTAACTTTTGTTTCTTTCTTTTTCTTTTCTTGGCAAGGAAAGTTTTACTTAATTGAGAAGGAGAGGAATGAAAGGTAAGAGCTCATTCATTGAGTTGTGGAACAATTTCATGAATGAGGCGAGAAGTATGGTCAAAGATAGTAGCCCGTCATTCGAAGGTAGTAGCTCGGAAATGGATCTCAAAATAGTGTGTGTTGTTAGAAATAAGCTCTTTGCACAAGAACACCGATGAACACGAGTGGAGAGGAAGAGGGAGCTTCTTTGTGTGTTCTTTAGTTTCTCATAAGTATGTGTACATCAATAAGAAGCACCTCCTATTTATAGAGGATGTAGGTTGGATGGATGTGTGTGGACTCCTTTACTTTCTTTCCTCTCTTCGTTTAATTTGGCTGCACTCAAAGTCTCCATTTCATATCTTGTTATTGGACTTTGATTTTACAATATGTGTTAGCCCATCTTGTGAAGTAATGTGTGTCACTTTTTGAGTAGTCCTCACTTTTTGAGAGCGATGCTTTTATATGTGATGATGAAAGTAAGTGTTAAATTGTTTCCAACATAGCTATTTTGTCTACTTGTGCTTTTGTCACCTAGATTTCACTTAACTTTGTTGTGTTGATTCAAGTTTGCCTAGGTAAACATTATTTCTTTTTGTGAATTAGCAATACTTGTTATATTTTCTCATTTTGCATAATTGTATCATTTTTGTTCTCTCAGTTAGTGTTCAGTCCCACTTTTTTTTTAGATGCACAGTACGAGACCACGTTGATGGTATTAGTTAAATTGTCATTATTTTTTTTTTACTATTTTTGTGTTCTGAATTAGTTAAATTGTTATGTAACATAGTCTGTTAATTTGTTTCCAACATAGCTATTTTTCTACTTATGCCCTTTATGTCGCCTAGATTTCACTGAACTTGGTTACGTTGATTTAAGTTCGCCTATTCTGTTTTCTTGCTCTTCACCTGTACATTCTCTCTTCACATGTAATAATAAATCTTGTTAATAATTTGTGAGTCCTTGAGCATGGACATTATATTTATTTTGCTCTTCTCTAGGGTCATGACATCGTTCAAGTTGATCTAGATTATATTTTTTTCTATGTGCCGATAACATTCGTTATGGTAGAATCATGAGAGAAGATGTTTGCCAGGTTTAGCGTGAGTCTATGAGGATTATGGTACCTAATCTTACAACCTTAGTTGGTTCATTTGATTGTGGTCGCCTCATTTATTATGTCGCCGCAACCAAATGAATCTTGTACATTTTTTTTCTAAAAATGCGAGAGACAATTCAACATTAAGGTAATTGATATTTTTGTTTAGTTGAATCTTGTACACATTTGCTTCTAAGAATTGTTTTGAATGTTGAATATTGTGGTTTGATGGACACAACAATGGTGGCATTATTTGGAGTTAAGCATCATTTCGTTGCTAGGGCTCACGAGCTCGAAGCTAAAAGAAAGATGGCTAGCCACTTAGCCGTTAGTTGTTACTCAGCATTTTGTGAAGATTATTTTACAAGAGTGTTTAATGCTTGTTAAGTTGTTAGTTCCTAGTTCCTAGAGTTTCAGCTTTTCAGGATACATGCAATCGTTGTTCTAAAGTGTCAGCTCTTATTTGTTTACTTTGTTCCAGAACAAGGAGCTCAACTCGTGGAGAATTGATGTTGATACAAATGGAACCGAAGCTTCACAAAGTGGAGAAGGTGATGGAGCAGAAGCGTTGGTTGTATGGCAAGAAAGTTGTCTCAAAACCATCGTCGGATAGCAGTAGCTCATCATCATTAGATCATTAGATAGTGGTAGCTCGAGAAGATGCCTCAGCTGGACTTCATTCTAGCAAATCTAGATACTGGTACGTCTCATGTTTGAGTAGTCCTCCTTTTAAATGTGACGTTAACAATTTGTGCTGGTCTCAAATGTGCATCGATTTGTAGCTGGTAGATGTTTGTTGTCATGCCACTTTTATGCTCCACATGGCGTTAAATATACAATATACACTATTTGAATTTATATGTTGTGGCTTTTCTATCTAGATTGCTTTTGCAATGTATCTAAATTTGATGAAAAAGAAATTGTATCCGGTAGATGTTTGTTGTCATGCCACTTTTATGCGACATATGGTGTCAAATATACAATATACACTACTTGAATTTATATGTTGTGGCTTTTCTATCTACATTGCTTTTGCAATTGTATCTAAATTTGAAAAAAAAAACAATGTATCTCGTAGATGTTTGTTGTCATTCCACTTTTATGAGCCATAGGGTGTCAAATATATAATATACACTATTTAAATACACTATTTAAATTTATATGTTGTGGCTTTTCTATCTTTATATGTTGTGGCTTTTTCTATCTACATTGGTTTTTGCAATGTATCTAAATTTGAAATTATAAGTATTGGCTTTTATATGTACATTACTTTTGCAATGTATCAAGTGTATGGAAATAGTTGTGTATCTAGAGGAGCCAAAGCATTCATTTGGTTAAGAGGGGTCCTTGGGAAAGGGTTGCAGGATGGATGCATGAATCTTGCACACGACTCTGTTGTGGTCATCTTGAAGTAATGTACACCACCCTGTTGCAGTAGTGTGTTAGAAACGAAGCTCATAAATGCATGCCATGCTGTCGTGGTAGTCTGTTCGAAACGAAAAGCAGACCGGCAGTGAGTAGAAGCGAAGTGAAGCGTGGCCCTAGATAGAACGACTTATTACAATTTGAAATGCAAGGAGCAGTACTTTATTCCATGGTCTCAAAAAGTAACTCCATGTATAAATTTATTTTTCAACCACTTGGTTATATAATTAGGCACTTTTAAAAAAATTCATGACATCCTTCCGAATTAAGATAATGTGTTTTAGTGCCCGGATGCTACCTGAAAGAGTATTGCGGTGCTTATATATTTTCAATCCTAGTAGAAAAAATGCATAAATTCTCACATTGTCGGTATTCAATTCAGACATATTATTGGTACCAAAATGAGATATCCTTTATTTTGACATATTATTAGCGATCTGCTATAAGCTCATTCCACGTAAACAGCTATAAATAACTCCTCCGCACAACATCCGTATCTTCCAATTAGGCGCGCCATCACACTATTGGAATTTTATTGTTAATATAAAGCTCTTCAAATGCAAGGGCTTGCAGCTTCTAGCTTAGCTTGTATTCCATGACTGGGCCAGGCAGGGGATATAAGGCCCGGGTGCCTTCACCAATCGCAGGCCCTGGCGGGCTACGGAGGGGAAACGCGGGATGAGATATGGCTGGGCCAGATCGCTAGATTCGGCCCGTGACTGTCTCTCTCTGGCAAAGTATTGGTTTCTTATTTCCATTTTCTTTTCTCAATCGAAATGGGGCTTGAACTTGATGCAAAATAATTTGAATATTTCTCCACATTAAACACATAAAAAGCAAGCAAATCGAAGGAGCAGCTAATCCGTGAAACTGTAAACGTGAAATGCATAGTCCGTCGGAAT
Source organism: Hyparrhenia diplandra (assembly GCA_015847255.1). Classification (NCBI taxonomy): domain Eukaryota; kingdom Viridiplantae; phylum Streptophyta; class Magnoliopsida; order Poales; family Poaceae; genus Hyparrhenia; species Hyparrhenia diplandra. The sequence goes on along the minus strand of JADLZK010007531.1, from coordinate 445,489 downwards.
CCAACATGCTGAGAATCCAATTATTCACGACACAAATACGCGACTGACTTGAAGAATAATAACTTCAAAAAAAAATGAGTCTCTTCCATCGAAACATACTATGCCTATCAATAGATTTGTCACAAATTTTATTAGATGGTAGAAAAATTAGATGGTAGAAAAAAAATATAGACCACAGGAGGGTTTGCCAAGTGAACAGCCAAGTGAACATAGCTTAAAAACACAGCTTACCCAACTCAAACAAGAGAGACAGTCGCCCAAAAAAAGAGAGACAGCGACAGATAGAGAGGGGGAGAGGGAGGGACGACAACTAGCCCGCTAATTTAAGTCTTGATTTGAGTACATGGCCAAATGAAACCGTTGGATATTATCTTTGCAAAGCATTCCCACTTGTCTTAGTTGCAAATCACTGAATGAGAACATTATCAGTGTAAAACCTACCTCTGCATACATTAATTACTTTGAGTCATCATAGCTGGCTAAAACATCAGTCATAAATACAAAATAGCGAGCCAATGATTCAGAGAGTAACAAATGAAACAAAGCATGGACACAGAGGAGACAAGGCACAACTATAAATCTACAATCCCAGTTGCAGGGCACACATGCAGCATCACAATGAGCACAGGTGACAGGACAGGGTCACTAAAGAATGTGAACTTCCGTGCTAGGCAAGATATTTCCATCAAGGTACTTTCTGGCAGCAGCTCGCATACCCCCGTATTCTGACTCTTTACGGAAACAACGATGTACCCGCTTCTTCCTCGGATCTATAGTCAAAACCTTCAGATCAGGAGCATTTTCCACTATATGTACCAGGAACTCAAGCTGACTCTTGACCGAATAAAACCCGGTAAGAACCACGTTCCTTAGATACTTGTATGAAATGCCGGGAACCTTCTGTAGAGTTCCCCATCCTGGACCTTGGAAGAAATCAAGAAGATCAAACTGCATACAACAATACAACAGTACGTACAATCAGCATATTTGCAATGAAGCTAGATATGATACCAAATTCCTATGTCAAAAACAAAAGCATTCAAGACATCTGAGCTGTCACCATAGGTTCTGTAAATATTTTTTTTTTTGTCAATTCAGTCTTTGTAAATGATGGTAGTATTTCATAAATGGTGAAATATCCACTAATTAAATGGCAGACAAAATCTTCAACTTAATTAGAGAAAATTAGTGCTATGATGAACCAGCACATCCCGGAGCTGTTTTCCATACTGTCACACGTGTGCAAACTCTCAGAATGCAGATTTGGGTCCCTAAACTTGTCAAGTATGCCACCTCAAATCCAAATCCCAATAATTAGCATATACTACCTGCCTATGTGGCATGCCGTCATAGATCCTTACAAGTTAGGCCCCTGTAGCAGCATAGTTCCCGGAAAAAAAAAAACTATGTAGGCCATGCTGTTGCATGCTAAGCATCTGAATAGTAATTAGTTGAATTATTATATGGGCAAAAATATAATATAGATAGTACTAATTAATATAAAGATATAATTTGTGGTGAATTTACATAGTGGTGTAATAAAGAAATCAGAAAAAGAAAACCTCAAGGTAAAGCTACCAATGAAATTCATTTGCAAGGGATCATGTCTATCAACCCAGAAGGGTACTTACATGCACCTCAGGTCCTCGATGAAAGGGAAGCTTTCAGGAAAGATACCAATGAAAGAACATTAGGGGTGCTTGTAGTATCAATTAAGAGCAACAATCGTAAAATTTTGAGCTGAGAAAAAAATGCAAATTCTGTCCAGCAATAAGGGTGTCTGAAAGAAATAAAGGAAATGGTTAGACAAAAACAAACTTCAAGATGTACTAATAAAGACTCTACTAGCAATGTGGTGCAAGAACATACCTGTAAAGGTATATAAGTGTCCAAAGTGAAATTTTTACACCCGTAAGAACGTTTGGAAGCACAGTGAGGGCATAGTTAAGAGTGAGACCATAATAATAAACTTGTGCTGTCTCTAGTTGCTTAACTTGACCAAGGTCAATAGGTACTCGTTGTCCATTGTATTCAAACTTCTTAAGATTTTCTGCTTGTAACTTTATTTTTGTTATACTGCAGTCCACAATACGCAAGTACATTAAATGGTCCAATGGTTTTTTCCCGTTAGCTCATCTTTCATGCAACATCTACTTAAAGCTCAACCACGTCAGAGTTGAGCAACCAGCTAACATATCTCCAAGATTCTTTCTAGATACAGAAAACAATTGCAGATCAAGCTTCTTCAGATTTGGGAAACCCATAAACTGTGAACCTGGTTTGAAAGATATACAACTAAGCTGAAGATGCTGTAACCGTGATATGCTTGCACTGTCAAAAAGTTCAAAGGGGAAGACATACATATCCTCCTCACCAATGAATTCAGCTGGCAGTAAATCCAATGCTAGATTCTTTGTTAGAGACGACACAGCAAAACTGATCCAATCATTCAGATGACCAACAAGAATATTATGAAATTCAACTCTGATCTCAAGCCCTTCAACCACCTCGCCATGAAACTGGTGCACTACTGTATTAACAATGTCAATGCACCGTCGAGTATATATTTTTTTGTCACGGAAGTAACGACGCCGGCCACGTATTGCAGTGCAATCAAGACTTAGTCTGGAAGAAATAATCCACATACGCCTCCACTTACTTGACAGAACACTGGTCCTGACTACCTCACTGTATTGGAGTTTTGAAAATACTCTGCGTAGTACATCCTGCAGCAAAATAGTGCTATGTCATTCGCATTGCCCCAAAGTTTGGGAATTTAATTTAATCTCAACACCAACCCTTAATAAGCTACATTCACATACCTCTGGGAGGTCTGCAAGTTTAAGATCTGATCTCCACTTTCTGTAGGATAGTTCTTTAGATAAATGATTTGATTTGCTTCTAAAGACAAGGTTATTTTGTTTCCCGATGCTACAGTAGCAGAATTCCAAAATTAGTTACAATGCTGGTGGGCAGTCAGAAGGACTGATCAGTGGTGGAGTAGTAACGAATTTAATGAGACAGGTTATTGCGAAAAAAAAAAAAAATGTCAACTCTGAAAATATCAAGAAGTATAAGCAGATGCTACATCTGACATTGATAAGGCCTAAGCATGAACCAAAGTAACATCTCTACTTAAAGGATGAGAAGGCCCTTGGTAACCAAATTCAATAACCACCCAAGCTTTTGTGGAAAACAACAGTACATCCAGATCAAGGATCGGAGCTATAGCGCCAACCCCGTCCCCTGGACCTCGAGAAGGTGATGAGCTCGTCTCGTGTCGTGTCGAGATCCACGAAAGCAAACAATGAATGAAATACCAGTTGTTGGATTGGAGGCAAACCTACCTCACTGGACGGCCGTCGACACGCCCAAAAACCTGGCGCGGGCGGTCTAGGGGTGGAGTGTCGCCGCAGCGAAGCGCGAGGGCGAGACCAGCAGGGCCGCCAACGCCGCCGTCGCTAATTTTGGGATGGCCGGACGCGCCGCAGCGACGGGGGCGGCCGACGACGCCAAAAATGCCCCAGCGCGGGGCGGGGCATATCCGGGATCTCCGGGCGGATGTACGCCGCAGTGATGATCTGGACTGTGTTCGTCGCCCTCCGCCGCCCTCGATGTGCTGAGCAAAGCCGCCATGGCTCCTTGTTATCGTCCACCACCGCCGGAACTGGGGGTCCGGCTGATGGGGATTTTACGGGGAAATTAAATTTTAGGTTGGTGTGTGTGTTGGTTCCGGCGTTCTTTTTTTTTAAGGCATCTTCAGATATCATCCATGTTTGGGGCTAGAAATGTTTGTGACGATTCGCACTTTGTTTTTTTTTTTTTTTGACGTCTCTCATCCGGGTACAGCTGTAGTATACAAACGCCGCCTACTCAACACACGCACACAACTCACACCACCCATGTACAAACAAACCTACAACTACACTTAGATTTGAAGACCGCGTCCTTCTTAAGATCACCGGAATCTCGACTACTGTAGGCAGACGGGCACGTCGTTATCCCATTTTGGATCCATGTTTTGCGAGGCGTTGCTTTGTGGATTCGGTGGTGGCTGTGGGTCTGTTGGAAGTCCGGTGGTTGAAGCGGGCTCGCCATCATCGTGGCGACGGATGTCATCGTCGGCGCTTTCATCGTTAATCTGAATCTAGGGAGTGGATATGACGGACTGACATTTAATGAAATCTTTAGCTCGTGCGTGAGTTTGAGTGTCTGTTTCCTCTGGACTCTGGAGTCGGGTTCGACGGCATTGGTCGGCGTTTGCGTTCTTCATCGGTGGTGGTCGTTACCAAGTTCCGTTCTTAGATGCAATAAGGACCGTGTGTAATTTTTATCGTTGAGGTCCTGTTTACTTGTAGATTGGACAACTGCCTCCCATATCCTTATACGGTCTACTTGTACTTGTACAGTTCTTTTCAATTAATGTATACTTTATAAAAAAAACGTATGGAAGCGATTCTTTATAATATGATAATATGCTTGTGTATAAGCATAAACAACAGCAAACTAAATAACAGGGCTTAAATGATCGGTTGCAGGCCAGCTGATTTCACATAAATTCACTAAGACATCAGCCACCATATTCATGCATCGATCATCACCAGAAGACACTAGATGAAGTAGCAGTCTAGCAGACCACCAATTAAAGCTCATCTTGCTCGCTCGTTATTGTGTTCATCATCAGACTTGAGACTACTACTAGTTTGTTCCGTTGGATCAGGAGGACAAGTGTATGCGAGCGAGCACTACTAGGCTGCCGGTGATCCACATCCACTCCTTGCTTCCTGGATCCGCCGCAGACGGCCTGAGCTGCTAGTTGCTGCCGCCGCCGGGAACGTCGTAGGCGCACTGCTGCACGGTGACCTGGTCGATGGGCAGCGTGTCGGTCGGGAACGGGCAGGCGCCTTCGTGCGTGCCCTGGAGCGGCTCGCACGGCGCCGGGCTGACATTAACCGACACGCCCTCGACGTCGGCGCACGTCCATGGGTACTTCCTGGACTTGGACAGCTCGGCGGTGACGTTGGCGACGCAGATGCCCCGGAACGGCGCGCCGGTGATGCCCTCGAGGCGCGCCGCCTCCTTGTACACGCCCGGTGGCCACCACATCCTGGTAGCTGATGTTGTCGACGACGGGGATGGCGTTGGGGTCGTACTTGTCGTCCGGGTGGGACTTGTAGTTGCCCGTCATCCAGAACACCCACTTCATGGTGGTGAGCGTCATCCCGCGCACGAACACGTCCTTAACGTACGCGCCGCGGCCCACGGCGGTCTTGATGCGCACGCCGGACTCGGAGTTGATCGCCGTGATGTCCTCCGCGCGCACGTCCTGGATGCCGCCCGACATCTCGCTGCCCAGCGCGATCACCGCGCTCGTCGGGGACACGCACGTCAGCCGACGGATCACGATGTGCTGGCTCGGCATCCCGTATGAGATGCCGTACTCGTCCCAGCCGCTCTTGATCGCCACGCAGTCGTCGCCTGACACGATGTAGCAGTCCTCGATCCGGACGTGCGAGCAAGAGTCTGCATCGATGTGTACCATGTCAGGCCATGTCCATGTGTGTGACAGGCATCATCAATTTCTGATTTTTTTTGCTTTCTACTGTAATTTCTAACTGAATCAGCAGCTTCTGCATCCTTGGATGAAGGCACTTTGTAGTGATTTTGTAGTGATTTTTTAAATGATCAAACACACACAGTGCGTTAAGTAGACGCGACCCGACAACTTGCTTTCTTGAATTTACTGTGGGGATCTCCCCACAGTCTTTTTGGTCAAAAAAAAAAAAACTTGCTTTCTTGAAGCTTGTTGTTCTCTTTACAACATTCGAAATGCAAGGATTGGATGTATGATGTGGATCAATAGGGACCACTAGAGGACGCCCCAACAACCGCTACGAGTTTGTTGTGTCTGTCCTGGAAGCTTCCGCTGTCTCTAGCAATGGTGGCAGCAAGTGGAAACTCTTTTGTGGGCAATTTGTCCACCAGCCACACGTTTGTATATATATATTTATATAATATGTTTGTCGCCGGCCGTAGTGTTTTGTTATGCCGCATTATGTGCACATCGATCACCTTGCATTGGTCGCTGGGTCGTCGGTCCTCCGACGATCATCAGTTCCGTTGATATATAAAAAGAGTGCCCATCACGGACAATGACTACTCCCTCAGTATTTGGTATTCTTGGCATTCATATTGCGATTAATTGGTTTCATTCCACTACTCTACACCGTCGGTATAAGCTACCGCGTCTCATCCTTTGTATTTACATTGATATATAGCTTGTGTAGAGTTATCTCGTGTAGTTTGAGTAGATATATCTCTCTTGCTAATTTTTGTGTAACTCTAGCTTATCTACTTGTGTAGCTTGTTCATCTAATTAGCAACATAGCTTTTGTAGTGAACTAGAGACATTAGCTTGACTAGAAATTGTGGTAAGTGGCTTGCATCACAATTAGAGCATCGCAAAAACTAGCTTCGTCATCTTATTTGGCCCGTGCGAGATGTCGTACTCATCCCAACCACTCTTGATACAAAGAAATGAATAAGACAGAGGGTCAAACAAGATGTCCGAAAAACTTTAAATGACTCTATTTTTGGGATGGAGGGGAGTAATTTCTAACTAAATCAGCGGCTTCTGCATCCTTGGATGAAGGCACAAGCATATATCATACCAGGGTTGATGTCGTCGGTGTTGGGCGAGTTCGTCGGTTCAGTCGCCATTTCATCATCAACATGCCTCACATGTCTATGGGCATAAAAAAAAGGTTATAACTCATGAACCAAAAAAAATAAATCAAATTCTGATTACACCATTAAATTCATTTTAATAAATCCTTTAAAACAAGATCTCATATGTATATATTTTGATAAAATAATAAGTGGGACCCGTTGGTATAGAGAAAAAAAGAAAAAAAAAAAAAAAAAAAAAAAAAAGAAAGAAAAAGAATAGGAGGGCGATAGTAAAATTGTAACTCATAGAATTCTCTTTCATACTCGCGACAGCGGGAATCCACTATATATCTACTGGTAATATAATACGAAAGAGACGGAGTAGAATTAGGCAGCTAATAAAAGTTCTATGAATGAGAACCCAATATGAGAAAAAACAAAAGGAGAACAATTAGCTAGGGTGCTGAGTATCAATCACCGGTGTCCTGTACTATACTATAGATTATATTATTAAACGCTAGACCAACCGAAGTGAATCGAGTAAACGAGGAGGATTGTCCACGATTATATATAAAAGGAAAAAGTCTAAATTACTACCCTGTGTTTTCACTCAAGTCCAGATAACCCCCTAATGTATTGTTTAGTTTAGTTTACTCCGTGGTTTTGCAAACTGGTGCACTTAACACCTTATGGCACTAATCAAATCCGGTTTTGGTGATGTGGAGGTGGTTTTGGCACTAATCTAATCCGTGGTTTTGGCACTATCTAATCGGTTTTGGTCATGCCACATAAGATGCTGACATGGCCGAGAAAATTCTAGGGCGTGCATGAATTATATGTGCGTACATACGAATTATACGTGCGTACATACCCCTATGACCATATCCTGCAGTAGGCCCCTAAAAGAACCCAAGAAAAAAAATGGACCAAAGTAACAGTCAGGAAAAAATTGGCATATGTATGTAATGAATTATGCAGTAGCAGCCTCTATTTTTCTAGCTAGCTTATCAATGGAGTACTATATACGTACATACATATAATTCATGTACGCCCTTGAGTCAGCAAAGGATCGGTCATAGGGGCTATGTGCGTCTAGAATTTTCAGGCCATGTCGGCAACTTATGTGGCATGAATAATTGCAAAACCACCTCCACGTCACCAAAACCGGATTGGATTAGTGCCAAAAGGTGTTAAGTGCACCGGTTTGCAAAACCACCGGAGTAAACTAAACTAAACAATACATTGGGGGTTATCTGACTTGAGTGAAAAACACAGGTAGTAATTTGACTTTTTCCTGTATAAAAAGTACAACACACGACCTACTACTCAGATAACCGATAGTTGATCGATTCACACAAAGCGATCGATTTCCGCCATGGCAGCAGTTAATGGAAGCGGGCCGCAGGTTGCTGGTGATGGTGAGCCCACACCAATCGGCGCTCCCGCCACTAGTCGCCCTCCGGCCACGCTTCATCCACAGCTGTTGATGGCTGCTCGCCGCGGCGACAGCAAGGCGCTCAAGGACCTGCTCCAGCTCAACGATGACGGCGGCAACGACGACGAACAAGGTCAAGACACACGGCCGGACGACGAGGGGAGCGGTACACCCACCACCGCTACTACAGCGTCGACGACCACGTCCGTTGCGGCGGCACCATCGATATCACAGCCGCACGTCATAGTGGAAGTGGATCCACGGCGGCCTCATGATGTTGCTGAGGTCGTTGCTGCTGTGCCGCAGCCGCTACCGCCGGTCCCGGTCAACGAGGGGGACTCGCTGTTGGTCCAGAGGGAAGCAGTGGCACAAGTCGTCGAGCAGCCACCGCCGCTGGTGATGACGATGCTGCTGCGCTGCCGGCGTGGCAGCCACCCGCCGCAGGATCCTCTGCAGTAGTCCCGGTAGTCCTTGATGCGGATGGGGTGACCATGGAGGGGACTCCCTGTTGCACGTGCTTGCAGCAAGCGGCGATACCCAGGACTTCCTCCACTGCGCCAAGATGATCGTCCGCAACAAGGACAAAAAGGGAGGTGCTGGTGCTGCAGCAACAAGGGCTCTGGCCAAGCGTCGAGCTCTGGAAGCGCGCAACAACAAGAAAGACACACCCCTGCACTGCGCCGCCGGTGCTGGGAACGCCAACATGATTTCCTGCCTCGTTGACCTCATCCCCAGCACCACCGACGACGAGGCAGTGCGTGCAGCGGCGAAGAAGGCGCTGGTGAGAACGCAGAATGAGTGTGGGGAGACCGCGCTCCATAAAGCTGTCCGCGCTGCCACTGCCAACGACAAAAAGAAGACCTGCATCGACCAGCTCATGGACGTGGATCCAGAGCTGGCCTGCATCCCCTGTGATGATGAGGACGGTGCTTCCCCATTATACTTGGCTATCTCGCTGGGTGAAGTCGAGATTGCACAGCATCTACATAGCAAGAGTAAAGGGAAGCTGTCCTATTCTGGACCAGATGGCCGTAACGTCTTGCATGCAGCGGTTCATCGCGGCCAAGGTATGTAGATACTAAGCCGGTGTACTCGCTAGCTGCTTCATTTTCGTCGATATCTAACACTGGAAAATGGGAACTTGCATGAAACACCCGCTCTCAATAAAAAGTTTTATTATATGGGTTTTTAGACATTTAATTATGTGCATAGAGACTTAGTAATCATGTTATGAAACTCAATTCTTCTATCTCTTCATTAAAACGTTCTCATGTCATAAAAATTGCATATGTGACAGACTATTAAATGTAAATGAAACTTTCATGAAACTCTCACTAAAACTGGTCAATGAAACGACAAAAAATAATGTTTCGCATGCACTTGATTGTGTGGCTGCAGCGCTGCCTATGATATTGGACATGAAGCACACGCAGTGCCCCGCCAACGTCAACGTGCAAGGAGACCAGCATATGAGTCGCACAAGTAGTAGTGTGTCTCTTATCTCGCGTCTGACTAGCCAAAGGGACAAGAAGCACAATGGGAGCACCCCTCTTCACTTGGCCGCGTCCTTCACTACAAAAAGACACCCCCTTTAGCAACGCATATATGTGTCTCTACAAGCCCGATTTAGTGTTGGTAGGATCTATACCAACGCATTCGTCATGCGTTGCTTAAAGTGGCGTTGCAAGGATCAATTGCAACACATATACATGCGTTGGTAAGAGATATATGTGTATGTAAACGTTGCATGCTAGCAACGGATATGTAGCGACGTTTATATGTGTTGCTAGTTGAATATGCCACACGGTTTTGGCCCTTTTGGGATTTGATATTAAAATCATATATTTTTTATTTTATATTATTTTTATAGTATTAATAGCTTGTCAAATTTATTGGATATCATACATCCGACAGCCAAAGTGTTAAACAAATATATATTTGAGATTCAAGATCATATTATATAACTGAAATTAAGTAGATGACTTTACAGATACAAGAAAATTGTCCACCATATTTGTAAAAAATGATTCACTAACTACGAAGTTACATACTGAAAATGAATAAATATACAGAAGTGTAACAACTCGTAAACTAATCTTGAGGGGGAAATCTTGTTCTTCATCCTTCAATCATAAACATCCAAAAATATCACATGTTTGTCCTGCGTGAAAATATAGAGTGCTTCGTTAAAAAACACATCTAGAAGAATATGCGTTTTTCCAATTGAATTTGAAAATCTTGGCAAAGGAAAATAACTAAACCAATGTAATAGACATACCTATTCGTGGCAGCTCTTTTAGAATAAGGCTTCACTCTCTTGTCAAAAAAAAAAAAAAAAAAAGGCTGAAGGACCAAACGGCGACGAGAGGGGTGAATGGGAGCCTCAATTTTCCTTTTCAATTTTGAGTCATCGGCTCAACCCCCAACCTCAAAAAGCGAACTCACAAAGATACGAGTGATACACGTGCTAACTGGTAGCAAGATATCAAGCGCGAAGTGTTAGGCTCAAAGAGTCGAGCGCCAAAAATCGGATCTCAAATCGGAGCTCGAGCGAACAATCGACGGACAAGAGATCAGCGATAAAAAAGCTAATTAGAAACTAGAGGAGCTGCTTGCTTTTGTTACTGAAAAATAGCAAGATGATCAACACTTCCACTTGCTAGTTGTTGCTCTTAGTAACTTACTTGAATAAAGAAATCCAAGTACTGTAGCTAGAAAGAGACGTCCACAGGATTTTGCAAATCAAAACATGGACAAGCTAATAAGCACTTCCTAGACTTCAGAAGTGAGCAACGAGAGCAAGAAAGGCAGCCAAGCTGCTGCTGCTCTGAACGCCTGCTGAAAGGTGCTAGTCTAGCAAAGCGCTGCAAGAGAATGGCGAACACCGGTGATTAGCACCCCTGCTGTTGGGCAGTCAGCCTCCCCCTTGTGTGGAGCATGAGACCTGATTGATCAGCTGCACCAGGAACTAGGCGCTGCCCTCATGGATCGAAAAACAAGAAAATCGATTCAAAAGAACAAACAACCAAGGCTTACCAAAATCACGTACAAGAGACAGGAAGCTTTCATCTTGAGAAAAGCTACGAGATGATCATGAATAAACTAATTTAGTTACTGTTGCTTGATGGGACAAGGCCAAAAGCTAAATGGTGGTAATCTAACACACGCACAAACAAACAATCTCTAGCTGGAACTTGAACTCAAGAACGAGCAAGACTTGGTATGGACAGCTAGAAAAATTCAGAGCTTCTGCAACTGACAGACAAAGAGAAAATTGATTTGCATCAGATACCTGCTCGAGCCGTTGGCGAGGGATAGCGTGGCCTTGACTGCGAACTGCTGAACCAGTGCTAGAAAAATCTGCTGACGAGTTGATGCTGAAGAGCAGCAGCGCTGAAGAGTTAGGATACTCACGAACGAGCGCTTGCAGGAGGATGGTGAGCACCCGCGCTGATCTGTGCAGCAACGAAGAAGTCTAGAGAGTACAGGTCTGCTTGTACTCAATCAATCACACCAAATCGCCCAATATCTACGTGCTCTCACCTGGCCACGAGCGCTAAGAACAAAAAGCGTCGGGCACGAACAGAGAGGAACAACAGCGAACAGAAAAACGCCTCACACTCAAATCGAACCAAATCCGACTCAAGACTCTATGAATCGAAGCCAAAAATTCGACCAGCTGAAGTTCACCTAGCTACGAACTAATCCCCAAAAATCGCTGCTCGAAACGCACCCAATCTCGGCAAAATCAGATCATGGCCAAGAACGAAAAAAAAGGGAAAAAACGAAGAACGCAGTGAACGAAAATCACAACACAAAAGTGACGAAGCCCGGAGGGCACGTGCAGGATTGGGGCTGCCCTTCCCCTCAAAAATCACCACAAAATCTCCACAAATTTGTTCTTGGACCTCTAAACAAGAACCCTAAAAATTGGGGAAAAATAAAAACGAAAATGAAAGAGGCAAAGAGGGGAGGATGGCTGCCATCCTCTATATATGGTCCTTATTTTTCATCCCTATTTTGCCCTTCGATACATATGAGCCAAACCATTAACCCTAGGGCTATTTTGGTCGACTCGGGGTAATTTGTCGATCCGGCGGCCACCGCGCCTCCTCATCGTAGCCTTGCTCGGCGCAATCTCCCGGATGCTGCCACGTGCCGCCCTTCCGTCCACCGAACGCCTGTGCGGGTTTGAGGCTCAAACCCGTAAACCCGCCCGATGGTTTTGAGGCCCAAACCACCAAACCCGCACCCGTGGTTTTGAGGCCCAAACCACGAAACCCGCGACCGATGGTTTTGAGGACAAACCACCAAACCTCCTCGACCGTGTCATCGCCCGTCTTGACCGCCCGAGTCGCCAAGTCATCCGAGTTCCCCTACGCTGCTGCGACGCCCGTCTTGACCCGATCGACACGGTCCCGCCCACGCCCTCTTGCATTCGTCGATGTCCCGGATGTCAGCCACCATGGCTAGCCACTCGGCGATCCGGTCCCTCGGTCCAAGCCTCACGTCCGTCCTTCACCTCCGCGGTCCGTCGGCCCGCACGTCCTCCTTGGCCCCTTCACCTGCCGTCAGCTACCATCTCCGAGCTCCACACCTGCACAACACGAACCAAGAGATACGTCTTGACACACTCCGTGTGTGCCTTGCCGGTGAACATAGCCAAGCATAAAAAGATAAACAAAAATAGAAGTAAAGTGTTGACCGTTGACAATCACTCAATCACAAAACTAAACACATGTGACCTAAATCAACCATGTGTTCAAGAAAGGCTTCACTCAAACCACAGCAACGCTGACATAAAAAGAAGCTCAGCAAAATTAGAACCAATAAAGCCACACAAAAAGTAAATTGAAACCGGTTGATGTCACATACACATATATCATATAATGTATATTACAATTATAGAAGAATGCATATTCCTGTTATCCATCTCCTGACCTGTCATGAGAAACTATTTCAGAAAAATTTTAGATAGCCACATAAGCTTTTACATACTTGAAGAACGGATAATTGGATACTGCCTTTATGTTGCTAGATCTGTTCTTCAATCACTCCCTCATAGCTCATAGAGTCATAGTTGTCGGTCACAGAACAATTACCAAATACTTGTTAATTTCAGAACTAAAGAACTAATCTACTGAGGATCAGTCAGAACAAGATAGAAACACCACATCCATATAATATAATTAATTTTGCAGGTTATTGTGCTGATTAAAAAAGGATCAGAAAAGGGAGACTGGACGTGACCTTGTAGATCAGGGGGACAACGTCATATTGTTGCAGAGTCCAATATAGGAGATGAGGTGGCCATTGTTGGCACGGCCGCCGCCATACTGCAGGTCACAGCGCTAGAAGTTAGTATCCCATAGCAACAACGGAAGTAATGTATTAAAAAAGAGTTAAATACAAATCCGGTCCTTAAACTTTTCATGGTGTGTCATCCCGGTCCATAAACTTTTAAAGTATGTCATCATAGTACCTAAACTTGATTTGGGTCTTTAATCAACTGCATAACGGGTCCGATTAAAAACAACAGACCAATAGTCGTCGAATTGCTGCATTAAAAACAGAGTTGTGCGTTAAAAAGAACAACCTCCTCAGCCGAACTGATGCATGCTAATAAACTGAGCTCCTCACTTTCGATCACTCAATTAGAGGATTCATCGGCTAAAATAAGCCAAACTGAAAACTGATGCATGCTAAAAAAAAAAAAGCCGAACCGATGCATGCTAAACAGACCAACTGCCGAACTAATGCATGCTAACCAAAGCATCGCTAGGAAACTGAATATCGCGGCACCCGTGAGTAAACTGAATCGCTCGCCGAGAAAGCGGCCTATTTGGCTGCTAATGGCGTCACCAAAGATGCGTCATGGGTCCTTAACGGGCTGATTAGAGACCGAATCAAGTTTAGGCACTATGATGACATACTTTAAAAGTTTATGGACCGGGGTGACACCCCATGAAAAGTTTAAAGACCGGTTTGTATTTTACTCTTAAAAAAATATAGAACCAATAATTTCTTCCAATAAACTAAGAGAAAGGGAGAGAGATCATCATATCGTATCCTTGTACGTAAAAACTAGTTAACTAGACCAGAATTGAAATAGAAATTGAGAATACATACGAACTAGTTAACTGGCTCAGTTGAAGGAAGGAAGGCAGCCTCGTCAACCAGATCCAATCGATAGGGATTAAAAAGAGGAGGGCAGCAACGACAACCAGATCCAATCGATAGGGCACAAACCTGTACATGAAGGATTGAGGTCGTTACATCTAAAGGAGGAGATCCGTAACCTGCTTGAGGAAATTGTAATCTGGCAATCAACAGATGTGAAGACGAAGTGGTTTCCTTGCCGATGGCCCGCTACTATCACGGACCGGTAGCACTTCTCCAAACCACGCCCGTCCATGTACCCTTTGCCGGCTGCACCGGCGCCTGCCTCATCGGCTCGCAATGAAGGACCACCTCCGAGACATCTCCTCGGTGAACTGCCTCTCCACGCACACGAGGAGAGAGGAACGGAAGAGGCGAGAAAAAAGTCATTTGACCCGGGAACTACCCAGACCAGAACGCCGGGACTTAATTACCGCTCTACTAGTTGCGTGGGAAAGTGGGTTGGTGTGGAGGCGTGACGCCTGCAACGCATTTTACAAGCGTTGGAAGGCATATGATGCTACATGGGGGTTCGTGTTGTAGTGCTTGAACGGGTGGCCAAGCGCGGGGTTTCTTTCCAGACGGTTTCCACAAGTTTGGCCGACGGGGGAATCAGTGGTTAAACTGCTACTGGATGCTAACGAATCCACGGCGTACCAGGCGGACGACCAAGGATCCTACCCCATACACGTCGCTGCAGCGTCTAACAGCCTTGGCGTGGTGAAGATGCTGCTGGAGAGGTGTCCGGACTGCGCCACCTTGCGAGATGGCCAAGGACGGACGCTCCTCCACCTCGCCGCCGAGAAGAGTTGTTACCATGTGGTTCGATATGTTGTCTGGGGAGGAATACCACATCACTTTGGGATGATGATTCTGAATGCGCAGGACAGCAACGGGGACACGGCGCTGCATGGCGCTGTCCGTGCTGGGAACCTTGCCGTCTTCAACTGCATGTTTCAGACTTGGCAGGTGCGCTTGGACGTGCCAAATCAAGACGGGATGACACCTCTCGATCTTTCATGGACCATGCTCCCTGCATGGTTTGAATATGGACTCGTAAGTAGGCATGCATCCCACATCATTCCTTTCCTTTTTCTGCTTCTTTTTGTTAAAAAAAAAAAACTTGAAAGCATGCATCCAGTCCCACATTCTCTATGTATTAATCAATCAATCAATTGATTTATACAGTACCCATGCATGCAGAATCCAAGAGGTATTGTACGCAGTTCACTAGTTGCGGCAGGAGCTCCGCACGGTGGAGGTCGGTCAGACCTCTTCAATGAAAAACACATACCCAAAAGAGACGTAGACAAGGAAGCCAAGAAGCACACAGAAGCAACGCAGGTGATGAGCATTGTCGCTGCTCTTATTGCGACTGTCACATTCGCATCAGCTTTCACGTTGCCCGGAGGCTATCGATCAACCGACGATGCCGCTGGTGCCGCAGGCACTCCAGTGCTTGCTGGGACCTATGCTTTCGACGCGTTTATCCTCGCCGACACCTTGGCATTCATCTGCTCCATATCAGCTACCTGCCTCCTTGTCTATGCCGGGTTCCCGGCTATGGACATCTCCATACGATTCAGGTACTTAGCGGTTTCGGTGGTCTTGCTGCGGAGTGCAGCAAGGAGTTTTGGTGGCCGCTTTTGGGCTGGGACTCTACCTGGTGGTTCACCATACTGCTAGTGCGATTGCTGCTTGTGCGATTGTTTTCGCATCTTCGCTCTATGGGCACATGGAAGTTTCGCGAATCATCGGTATGGGAACAACGGTCCTCGCTCGGATTCGAATTCGACGATATGCGGTAGTGAATGGCTTATTAACGATATTTTTTCTACTCTTGACACACTTCTGGTCCTACGTAGTAATCTTCGGCCTCCCAGCAATTCGCAAGCGGATCCACTAAGAGCAGCTCTGAAGTAGACAAGGTAACAACGTATGTGCCAAGATTCTTGAGACGGACCACTCTTTGTACTAGTAGTTCATCATTCTATAATTAATCGAACAAGTAATCTCCATTATTGCCTCTACTTTTTCCTCTGCACAAGCAGTTTTTTTTTTTTTTTTTTTTTGAGCAATCTCTGCACAAGCAGTTCATCTTGTTGCTTGTATATTAATCGAACAAGTATTCTCCATTGTCTCTACTTTCTCTGCACAGTATATTATCAACCTTGTGTGGACCCACCAAGTATCATTGCTGACTTGCTGTACGCACTGCAGCAATTCAGTCTTAGTCATCAAGATGCCCTAGGCCGCCGCCCAGCACTAGTACAAAAGCTTACTAAGAGAACGCCTCCCTTTTTTTCATTAAGGGCGGTTTATGTTTTGAGCGCCCCTATCGTGATACGAGCACGCCCCTACGTCAGACATGTTACGAGCCGCCCCTATAGTAACCACATTATTAGGGCGGTGTTACGAGCCGCCCTACTATTAGCGGGGCGGTTCAATCACCGGTTCGCCCCTAATGTGGTCCACGCAGGGCGGCTCTATATTGGCGCCCCTACGGTGGGTTCTCGAATTTTGAAAACGAGGCACTAAAAATTAAAAAAACGACCTCGGATGGAAAAACTTCCTACATATGAAATGTAGATCTCGAAAAGTTATGAAACTTTGTAGTTGACCACTTTTACTTTGGAATCATCTAGTCATGCAAAAGTCGTGTTCAAATGTCTCAAATTTGAAATTCAAATTTAAATAAACGACCTCGGATGGAAAAACTTCCTACATATGAAATGTAGATCTCGAAAAGTTATGAAATTTTGTAGTTGACCACTTTTTACTTTGAAATCATCTAGTCATGCAAAAGTTGTGTTCAAATGTATCAAATTTGAAATTCAAATTTAAATAAAACGACCTTGGATGGAAAAACTTCCTACATATGAAATGTAGATCTCAAAAAGTTATGAAACTTTGTAGTTGACCACTTTTTACTTTGAATCCATTTAGGGCCTCAAATATTCAATTTACACTCAAAATTGTATAATATGTGGGGGCGCGGAATGGGATATGGACACATATGAGTGTGTAGCGCAGTGGTGGGGAGGGTCGCCGCGAAAGCACGGGGTCGCGGGTTTGAATCCCGCCGGGCCGCGTAGCGCGATTTTACGCGAAAAAAATGACTTGCGACTTGCGACTTCGTCGGGCGGGGCGCGCCGATGGGGTGCTCCCCCATATAATAAAAATGTTTTGGTATTTTTTTTTTTGAATTTTGAAAACGCGATTTCCGGGTATAGACTATAGGGCGGCTCATACGGTAAGGGGCGGTTGCATCACCAACCGCCCCTACAGTAAACACAACCGTAGGAGGCGGGAGATTAGGGGTGGTCGGCAAAACCGCCCCTAGAGAGGGCACACCAGCCGCCCTATAGAAGGCTTATGTAGTAGTGCGGGGTTTTGGATTTCGGCCGAAATTTCGGCAAAACCGGTCACTACTCGGTTCTCTACCGGTCCTGATTGGTTTCGGGCCGGTTTTCACCGGTTTTGGATTTTTATTTTTTTTTTTGGATAAAATTCTATACAAGTTGTGAAAATTCTCGGCCGAAATCATCGAGAATCCCGGAATTTCGTTTCTATCGGTAGGGTCCGATATTTTTGACGGAACGATAGCTTGAACACTACCGCCGCCGCAGCGGCCCTCCACCATCCATCGCCGTCGGTCCCCCTCCCTTCCCCACCGAGGTTGAAGGAAGTGGGGATCCATTGTTTTTAATTAGTTTTCCCTTACAGATCGAGTCATTAGGGTTGGTGTCTTTCCATGCCAAGTTTCTTGTATTGGAATTTTATCGCTTCCTCCTCCTCGCTAGCGATGGTGAAAGAGAAGGGTGGAATTGTCTTCTCCATGCCGGCTCTGTTGAAGATGAGGTGACAACTTCAGCGTTAGCATCTTCATCGATATGACGACAAGGGGATATTTCTAGACGGCGACATCAAAGGCGGAGATGATGTCGCCGCCATGGAATAATTTTCTTTGGTCTCTTCTCTGTTTTGTTGTGGCTAGATCTAGCCACGATGAATGACTAGGGAGAATAATTTTCAAATCAGTTTTCCTCATTCTCCGGTGGTAGAAAGAAGGAAAACACCGAAAAAAAAGAAGTTCCTCAATTCGCCCAACAGCAATTTTGGCCATCATTTGTTGTGCATTTGTTCTCATGCCATTTGCCCACACTGCAAAGCTTTTAACAAGTTAGGTTTTGAGTTGTGCTATTCACAGCATGGATACTATTTCGTAATCCTGAGTGCTTGTAACGTGTTGATGTACTCAGCTATCATATAATATAATTCTTCTTTCGTCAAAAAAAAACGTATATTGCACGCGGTGACGACAGCGCTGGTTCGTAGGTACTCCTCCGGGGCACCCATGTAGGCATGTCCTGCTTAATCGGATCACAGATATGCAATCCTTGTAACCGCACAGTTGAGTTGATATAAAATCCCTAACCCCCAACCCCACACACATAGGGGCTGTGCGTTTCACAATGGCAGATGCTTAAACTCTTGCTTCAAGTTTCGTACAGCAGTAGGACAACTGTATCTTTCACTCATACACAAACATCACAGTATACGAGCCCTCACATACACCCTCCGTATAGGATTTACGAGACATTTTGAGCCTCGTCGTAGTTGCGCGTCCAAAACCTGACGGATTTGCCCCTGCCTCCTTGATCACCCCGCGTGCCGCGCTGGCTTTAACTATGCGCGGATATACGAGACATTTTGAGCCTCGTCGTAGTGTGCTGCTTGTATGATTAGGTTTTCCCAAGGTTGGAGATCGGAGGGAGCTGTGCAGGTTTCCAAGGGCGAGCATTGCATCCACAGTAAGTCTTCTCTAGTAGTTTAGTGGTGGTTTTCTTGATCCCTTTCCTCTGGTTTTCTCCATCAAACCAGAATCTGATTCGGGATGATATAAGGGTGATATTTAGCATCACTTCTCGTCCTTGGTCAGATTGCTGTGTCTAGGTGGTGGAGGCTAATGGCGTAGATGGAAGAGAAGGGGGAAGTGCAGATCTGGAGGTAGGAGATGGCTCTCCATATTGTCACGCCCCACTTTCAATGGGTCGTTAATCACACGTGTTTGCGCCAGGATCACGCCACAAACACGCCTGTTAGTAACAGTTAATGGTAAACAGAATTAATAGCAAACCGAGCTATAGAAATATAGGATAGAAAGGGCTTACAGTGGCGACGAAGGGTCACCATGTCGGGTTGCAATATCAGAGTTGGCCAACCGAGAAGCGGTGGATTAACTATGACACTGCCCGTACTCCACAAGCAGACTTGTGCATGGATGAAATCTGGGCTTCAACGTCCTTCTCCTAAACACCTCTCGAACTCCTACGATACGCTATCCTCTACCTCGTCATCGATCTTACCTTCACATGTGCCGATATCTGTAAAAATAGAGGGGTGAGTACAAACGTACTCAGCAAGTCCCAACCAGGGGTTGTAATTATTAAGGGTTTGGGCCCTAGCAGAGTCTCTAAAACTGCTCTCGCTAGTTCCCGGTTTATCTCATGTCATCACCGCTGTCATGACACCACATATTAGTCATCATCAAAATGTATATCTAATCATAGATGTTCGCCCTAGCACTTGCCCATTCTAAGGACGTGGCTATTCGAATAGATTCAATTAACTCTGCAGAGGTTGTACACTTTTCCCCACACGAGGGGCCATCTTCTCCCACGTACGACTGGTCAAAGGTGGTCCCACGAGATTCCGTACCCGCTTGGATGCCTCCTAGGTATATCGGTATAATCTTTACCACGACTTCTCAGGGGTTGGAAGGATAACACGCCACCCTAAGATGACGCATCACCCTAGACAATACGGTGATACCAAATCACCCGCGGCTTTACAGGTAATACCTTATTACCCAACCTATACTGTCAATACCACTCTCAATCATCAATATGTGCCTCTAGCACTGCGCCACTGCGCCCAAACACTTACGTGGAAGACCACTCAGCATCCACGCCAACCGGACCATGGGGCCACTCTCCCCATGTCTGCTCCCAATAGGTCGTTTGCCTACTCCGGCCACCTTGGCTCCAATTATACCTCAACCCAACGGGGTGTGGAATCAAGCCGCCCCATCTCGGCGTGTGGCTGTACGTAATATTATACTAGGTAGAAGGTCTATGAACCGGTCCTTAGGGAGGCGAGCATCTCTCCGCGGGATTCATCCCCGATTGTGATTAGTCCACCTCCATGTAGACAATCACCACTCACCTTTTTGTTGGAGGGTTCACATTATTACTTAGGTTACATCGATCTTACTTAGTCATATCATTATTCATCATCATATCATCATATTAAGGTCATGATTAAGGGGGTAAGGACTTGCCTGGAGGTTCTTACGAATCGGCACGGCGTCGAACGTCTTCTAGCGTACTCCTGATGGATACTCCTAATCGGGTCGCCAAATCTACTCTACGTCTGGCGATAAACCCTAGCTTGAACTATAACATCATAGACAAACATAGAACATTATGGTGGCAATGGGTTAGATGCATAGAGCTAGATTTTATATAAATTATGGAAGTCGTTTCACGCGAAACGGAGTTCATTTGCATGAGATATGGATTTTATAATATTAATCCCCAATTAAATCATTAGGGTAATATTATAATATAATTTTATCATGTAATAATATTGAAACTAATTACATGATAAAATTCCATAATTCAAATAATGAATTTACAAATTTTCGAATTTTTCTAACATGGGAAGGTCAACTTTTACAACCACATTGTACAATAACCGGGTAGACCTAGCAATTAATCTTGTGTACACGAGATCCGTCTTCATACACGTGCATGCCACGTGGATCCGTAGTGGACGCCACGGTGGCGCCACGTGGGCGCCACGTGTATTATGGGGGTTGCCGTGACGGTCGGACGGCGTCGGGCGGAAAAAAAGCGGCGTGGCTCATCCTCATTGGTCACGTGGTGACGGCGTTACGTCCGGGATTCGTCGACCGAAACAGGGGGCTCGCCCGGCGCCGTGCCTCCACGGCGCGCCTTTGCCTGAGAGCTGGCCGAGTCGCCGGTCTTGACCCGGACCTCGCCCGAGGCCTCTCGCACCCCCACGCCGCCCCCAACCGGATGGTGTAGGTCTAGGGCGACGGGTGGCTCGCCTCCCTCGACAACGGCGGTGGTGACGGGCTTCGACGGCGGGCGCACTCGGACACCGGCGTCCCACGCCTAATAGGGTGAGTTGAGCATTGCAGAATGAAGGGGGGGAGGTTGAGGGGTGTACCAGCTCAGCAATTTGGCGCGGGGACGACTCACGACGGCGGCGGGCTCTTGACCTAGCGGCCGCGGCGCGGAGCTCCAACTTGGGGGGCACCGCGATTTCGCGAGGAGAGAAGGAGGAGGGATGGCTAAGGTGAGCACCGCGCGTTCCACGCTGGGCGGAGCTTGTGAGGGGATTGGCGAGGTCGATCGAGCCGGGGAGGCTATTTATAGCCCGCCGCCGTGCACTCCGGCCGGCGATGTTTCCGCTCGACGAAGATCTTTTCCGACCACGGTCCCCGCCATTGCTGGCATACAAATGGCTCCTCGGTTGTCCCGTCTTTGGCGCGCCCGCGCTGCGGCAACGCGGCCGGTGAGCTGGGCGTCGTCGTCCCGTCACCCTGGCGGCGCTCGGCTGCCGCCATGGCAGCGATGCCCGAAGCTCGCTTGCCAGGCGCTGCGCCGCTTGACCGTAGCCTTTGTGTAGGGTGGCGTCGCTCGATGTCCGGCCGGGGGGCACTGGTCGTCATCTCCGCTCCACAGCTTTGGCGCGCCTGCCGGGTCAGGCGGCCGCTGCGGACTCACGCACGCTGCGTTCATGGCGACGCTGTGCGCTGGTCATGGTGAGGCGGCCCGCACTCGCCCGCCGCGGTCACATAGGCGCAGGGGCGTGCGTTCCTCGCGCGCCGGCTTCCCCAAATGAGCTCGCTCGATCCCTTCGGCACGCCGGCGTGGCGCTTCGTCTCGCCTCGCTGGCTGGCTCGCCGTCTGCGGTTGCCCCATCGACGCACGCCGGCCGGTAAGGCGGCGCGCTTGTTCACGCGTTGACGCTTGGTATGGTCGAGGGACGCCAAATGCTCTTGCTTGGCGGACTCAGTGGGGCCCCGAGGTGCTCCCGTGCTCCGGTCCACTTTCACCGGGCGGCGCAAGGCGGCGGGAGGCTCGTAGATGCGTCACTGTGCCGTGGTCTCCGCTCCTCGCGGGAGGTGGAAGACGACGAGGAGACCGTGGGTCCCGGCCGTCGGTGAGGGAGCGTGGGAGGGAGGCGAGTTGGGCTCGGGCTGCCCGCTTCGATCTTTTGGCCGGCCTGTGCGCATGTAGGAAAGGAGGGAGAGAGCGAGGTGGGCTCATTTGGGCTGGGCCGAAGAGGGAGAAAGAGAGATTGAGCCCGAGAGCTCATTCTATATCTCATTTTCTTTTCTCATTTCTCCTTTTCCCTTTCTTCTCCTTTCTTTATCTCTTTCCCTCATTATTTCATGTGTAATATTCACATATATATTATAAACATTTTCCCAAGCACATTTATATTCCTATGATGAGAATATTTTTTTAATGGTGCTTAGTAAAAATATTCACCTATATATGTTTTGATGGTACACACGTTTCGATATCTTATTCCCGCATAAACTTGTAACTCATTACTCATGCGATATTCTTCCATAATTCCAATCTAGGACTTACCTTGCATCCTCGGTCACCATAAAGTTCAACAAGCAACAGACAAGATTTCCTATCTTTCTATATGGTGAGAGTTTGAATGTAGGGTTTTCAAAACGGGGTTTCGGTTTGGCGGAATTAAATCAGGTTTTAGTTGTAAATCAAAAGTTCAAATTTTTAGTGATTTTTAAAATGATGCAAAAACACGGGTGTTACACATATGCTTCTAGAGCAGCTAGGGGGAATACAATGTCACTATCAGAGCGACACCAAGGTGTTGATGAACAAGTTTCAGAGTTGTTTGGTAAGCTCAATCTGACTGCAAAGGAGAAAGAAGTTCTGGTCTTGGAAGACGCTGATGATTCAGATTTAGCTGGTAGTAAATCATGCAGTAATTGGTAAGGTTCTTGTGCCTAATTCTTTACAGTTGCAAACTATTATGGCTGTTATGCGACCAGCTTGGGGTAACCCAAAGGGATTAATGGAGAGAATGGTGGGGGATAACCTTTTCATTGCTGAGTTTGAATCTGAAATGGATAAAAAAGAATCCTCTCCGTGGTAAATTGGACGACAAGCTGTGGGGAGGCAGGTTGTAATTCTAAAAGAGTTTAATTATGATTTACGCCCAAGTGAGATTGCTGAAATACAGAGTACCAACTAATCTTGCAGAACAGGCAGTAACATAAAGAAGTTGAAATGGAATGTGGAAGAACTGCACATGATAATCACGGCTCTCCATTGATTGATACAGTATGGCAAATGTACATGCTGTGTAAGGAAATGATACGGTCGTCGTCTGTGCACGCTATAAGCTGAAACAAAGTATATATATGATGCCATGTATTAATATTATTCCATTCCCATACATGTCTGGCTCATCACAGAATTATCTCGTGTATCAGTAATTACAACATACAATTAAGCTCTTGTTTCCTATTTTTGAGCTTAATACACTAGAACGTATAAGTGTGTGTGCGTGCTTTTGCCGGCCGGCAACAAACTAAAGAATGAATGAGTACTCCGAAGTAGATAGATGCCTCCATAGCAAGAGCACGCAATCAAAGATGCATGCCAAGAGAAATCAAAGTTTAAGGCATCTTTAGTCCGGGTCCTAGCTTGTTAATCACGATTTAATTCTGACTTTTGTGACGAGAAAGATCTACTGCATGCACACTAGTGTCGTACTGTCACTACAGGAATCACGCCGCTTTGCCGAAGCGTCAACCTCTTTTGCCGAGTGTTTTTCTTCAGGCACTCGGCAAAAGAGCCTATTTTGCCGAAAGTGCTAAATAAAAAAAAACTTCGGCAAAGAAAAACACTCGGCAAAAGATCTTCTTTGCCGAGTGTCAAATAAAAACACTCGGTAAAGAATTCTTTGCCGAAAAGCCAAAAAAAGGCACTCGGCAAAGAGGCTCTTTGCCGAGTGTATTTTTGGCACTCGGCAAAGCATGTTTTCAAATCAGCTTTTTGAGGCCCTAAACAAGGTTAAATAAAAAAGTTTTCAATTACAAAGTTTTATAACTTATCAAGCTCTACAAAGTTTATTTGGTCATTTCTTTATTTGACAAAGCTTTAATAACGTTGTTCACAAAACTTACATCTCATTCATATCCTCTCATAGTTTCCTAGAACTAGAAGAGATTAATAAGATTTACTTATAATGTTACTAACATTTTGTCAAATAAATAAATGACCAATGTATACTTTGTAAGTCTCCAAAAGATATGAATCTTTATAGTACAAAACTTTTTGATTTCAATTCATCTTATCATGCAAAACCGGTCTAAAGCGCTCTCAAATTTAAAATTGAATTTTTTCAAATGACCTCGATGAAAAACTTCCTAAATGAAAAGTGTAGATCTCAAAAAGTTATGAAACTTTTGTAGTTGACAACTTTTTATTTAAGCTTTCGTTTGGGGCCTCAAAACTGATTTGAAAACAAGCTTTTGCCGAGTGCAAAAAAAATACACTCGGCAAAGAAAGCCTCTTTGCCGAAAGTGCCTTTTTGGGCACTCGGCGAAGTGTCTTTTTTTAAACTTTCAAAATCCTGTTTTCAAACCAGGTTTTGAGGACCTAAACGATTTTAAATCAAAAAGTTGTCAACTACAAAGTTTCACAAACTTTTTAAGATCTACAATTTTTATTTAGAAAGTTTTTGCATCCGAGGTCGTTTGAAAATTTTGAATTTCGATTTAGTATAATATATGAGGAGCTAATACGCAACCTAGACACAAGCGACGGTGTAGTGCAAAGTAGGCAAGAGACACGCCGAGGAGAGGTTGTGGGTTCGAATCCCACTCGCCGCAAAGTGTGAAAATAGTGTCGAAAAAACTTGGAAAAAATACCACCATGGTTGAGAGCGAGTGGTAGGCCGGTCGGTGGCGGCTCTCCAAAAAAAAAAAAAATTTTTGCTATTTTTTGGTTTTTTTTCGATTTTTATCTTTGCCGAAAGTGTTATTCTTTTTGCTGAGTGTTTTATGGCACTTCGGCAAAGCCTTTGCCGAAGTGCTCGATATCCGGCACTCGCAAAGAATGCTTTGCCGACTATTTCTTTTGCCGAAATACTCTCGGCAAAGCCTTCGCCGAAAGTGCAAAGGGGCTTTGCCGAGTCGCGGCGAGCACTTTCGGCAAAGAACGCGATTCCTGTAGTGTGTATATATGGATACTCTTGCGGCCGGCAGCACGCAAAGATCAGATGCATGACAAGAGAGAAACTAAAGCTGAAAGGAAAGTGTGGGTGCCTAGGGAATCGGAGCAAAGCGATCTCACAACGACAGGCTGGAATTTATTGTGCGTGTACGCGCGCCTTGGTCATCTTTTTATGTACCATGGCATATCATCATAATTGAATTGAAGCAAGGAAAGTGTCTCTCTGTGACTGTGATTGCTCAAGGAGGGAGAAGAGCCTCCTCCTGTCCGGGTGTTAACGGCTTATTATTATACTAGGTTCGTGCTAGTGCGTTGCTACGGGATAACAAAACTTCTGTATAAAAAACACATTGATCGCATAATAAAATAACAATGCTGTAAAATTAAATACCGACGTTGAAGTGACATTTAATCCAAAAAATAGAGTCCGTGAAATTAACAGTCATGGAAAAGTAAAGCGCCGTAGAGTTACCAACTCTACAGTATAGACATTTCCATGTGTTGCAACGGGAACATAGTGTCAAGATCATTGTGTGTTATATAACGTTAAAAACAATGAATACAGCTGTACACACTAATATGAGTATTCAGTTCATTTGTGCATGCACTGATCGAGTAGTAACAGCTAAAAGTGTTCGCCAATTCATTCAGAAGGAGTGTGTTTAGTTGTGTTTAGCTTTATCCCCGTCAATCAGTGCCGACTGGTGTCACTTCCCGGCATTCCTCCACCGTGTGGGCAAGTTCACCTCCGAGCTCTCCAACGAATTGGTGTCACCACAGCTGCCAAATAGCAACAGTTATATTGACGTCAGGTACAACAATGGCTCCTCTGACCGGCTCAATGTTCTTATCACCCACTGAAGTGAGTTTTTGTATCAAAGGATATTGCGAGTTAACAATCGATGGAGATTGTAAGCAATAGAAGAGCATGTTCAGTATTAAAATCTAAGCTATCTCACTTGCATACACGTAATTTCGCGTTGGTCATACTGTCCACACCTATGAAAATTGACTTCTCATGATAAAAATTGCAAGGAAAAAGTACAGTTCTCACCAACAGAATAGCAAACATAATAGCTGTTCAGTTTCTACAACTATCAGAATCATGATAGATGAAATGCAAACAAGAAACATTCTGCACAAGGCCCTATAATTAATAGGTTGCTATTTCACATCTTAATTCCATGGTTATTCTACATGAAGCACAACTCTTTAGGACTACCTACTCACACCAACGACATTCAGGAAGGTAAAGAAATCAGGAAAGATCATGGAAATATGTTAGTCAGGTTTGTTGTAAGTGCCAAGGTAATAAAAATTCCTCAAGGATTCTCCATGGACAGAATGAAAAAAAAACATCATTCACAAGAAAAATGTTTTGAATGCAGTACAAAACACGTATTTGGCGGATGAGCACCGCATTCCACCCTCAAACGGATGGCCAATCCGAGGTGGTGAACTGCACAATCGCCATGTATTTGCGCTTGCCTCACTGGAGATTGTCCGCGCGCATGGCTGGAGTGGCTACCCTGGGCGGAATACTGCTACAACACGTCCGTACCATTTGACGCCGAGACGACACCGTTCGAAGTTGTCTACGGCCGGCCGCCGCCAACCTTGGTGCCGTATGCCGCCGGGCTCGCCCGCACCGACACCGCTTGATGGCCTCTGCATGACCACCGCCCCCTGGAGTTCGCCCGTGGGGATTGGGTGCTGCTCCGCATCCTTCACCGGCCGGGCGCAATCCCTAGCCCGGGTACCGCGGCAAGCTAAGCCCACGGTTCGGGCTGGGCCTTATCAGTCACCGAACGCGATCGGCGAGGCGCGTACATGGCTCCAGCTTCCCCGGGCGCCAGCATTCACGGCGTGTTCCACGTGGGTGTGCTCAAACCATTCCACGGCCCGGCTCCGACGGGGGCGACACAAGCTCTCCCTCTCCTCTACGCCATGGCGCTGTTGCATCAACTTTGCCTGCCGCCACTGCGCCTCCCAAACGCCCGGGGTGTCCGCACGTGCTCATACGGTGGGAGGGACTGGCGGACTCTGAAGCGACATGGGAACCGGTGGGCGCCTTCCGCGAGCTCTTCCGCCTTTCAGCTCGAGGACGAGCTGTTTGTCGAGGGGAGAGATGTTATGACCGGGCAAGTCTACCAGCGGCGAAACAATACAAGTGGCTAGGCGAAGGGATGAGCCGGGCGAGCGGAATGCGTCGAGCGGGAGCGCGGCATGGCGGGAAGACCGGGCGCTTGGTTATCAGCTCCTAGCATTTAGGATCTTTATCATTTTATTTATCATTTCGATTATCATTTGTAATTCCTAAAGAATAGCCGGAAGTTGTTAGGATTGGGGTTTAAGTAGGGAACACTTTGGATTAATGAAGGTCAGCCAGAGATAGAGTTATCTCTCTCGCTCCCCGGCAACACTGTTCATCATCATTCCATTGTCGTTCCTCGCGTTTCCTCGGCGGCGACCACGGCGCCGCCAGCCCATCGTCGGGGATATCGTCCCCGGCCACCAACCTCTCATGCCTACCCCCTCCGCAACATCTCGAGCCATAATAGGGCTAGCTGTAATTATAAGTTGATTTCCTAGGAAAACTTGGATATATGATAGGAAAAACGGGGAAAGATATCGAAGACTAATTGAATTTTTGGATTAAAAAAATGGAATTAGTAACAGAAGTACTTGTACTTGGTGAAATAACAAAAGTACGTATTATTGTCCCATCATGCACAAGCTGGACAAAAAAGAGTAGTGCCAACATCTAGTTATTTATCTTTGGGGCTGTTTGGTTTGACGCCAAACTTCGCCTCGCCACGGGCATGGCCGCCACGGCTGTTGTGGCCGGTGTTTGATGCCCCGCTGCCACGCCTGTTCGTGGCGTAATGATTGCTGCCGGCTGCTGCTGTTGTCGTTTCTGTTTGTCTTATGCTGCTTCTAATGGCGAGAGGTGCTGCTGCCGATTGTCAATTTGTGTTTGTCGTTTGCTGATGATTGTGGCGACCTGGTGGCGAGTTGTGGCGGGCAATTTCATCGCCACGAAGTGTGGCGGCCACAACGACGGCTTGGCGGTGCAGTGCCCAACCAAACAGCCCCTATATATGCTTCACGATGAGGACTAAAGGATGATGTCACGTTAACTATTTAATTTGCAGAAATGAGTAAAGATGGAGACCAAGCTGTCTGCAAGCCACACTCAAATTTTATGAAATGGAGTAGATCCGTATTGTTAGGGCCAATACACGGTGTGGTAGGTGGTGCCATTTGGCTCGCATTTTAAATAATTTATTTACAGCACTACTTTACTGTTCGTCTTGGTCAATACACCCCGTATTATGTATGTGTGACAGTCAACGTCTAGTTATTTATCTTTGGTGTGGTCAGAGACTAAAGGAGGATGTCACGTGAACTATTTTGAGATTGAGGCCAACTTGTCTGCAAGTCAACCTCAATTTTTTTAAATGGACTAGCGTATTGTTAGGACCAATACACCGTGTGAAGTAAACAATTAATAGCTGGTGCCACTGCCAGTTAGCTCGCGTTTTTTTAACAAAAAATTACTGGCATTACTTTACTGTTCGTCTGGGATCGATCACTTGACAAGGCCAATCCAACAGGGAAGCTCCACTCAATCATCTGCGGTGTGCTGTAGGCTTGTAGCCAGAGGCAACCGATCACACCACAGGGAAACTAGCTAGTGATCGAGCAATGGCCGCCGTGGCAGCCGCTAGCGGAAGCGAGCAGGCTGCTGCTCCTGTGGCAACACCAGCAGCCGCCGCACCTGCCTTCCCGCGGGCCACACTCGATCCACAGCTGTTCATGGCTGCTCGCCGCGGCGACAGCAAGCAACTCAAGGGTCTGCTCCAAATCAAGGAGGAGGAGGATGCTAATGCCGTGCTCAACGGTGCGATCCTTGAGATGAATGGAGTGAGGACCAACGACGGGGACTTGGTGTTGAACGTTGTCAGCGAGGGGGATTTGGCGTCTCATGATGATGATGATGCGCCGCCGCCGCCACTACCGTCTTCAGTAGAGCCCCTCGATGTGGATGGGGTGACCATGGAAGGGGACTCCCTGCTTCACGTGGTTGCGGCATGCGGCGACGGCGACGACTTCATCGACTGCGCCAAGATGATCGTCCGCGACAAGAAGCGCAAGGGCGGTGCAGATGCAGTGCGCCTGGCCCTGGAAGCGCGCAACCACAAGGGCGACACGCCGCTGCACTGCGCCGCCGGTGCTGGGAACGCCAACATGATTGGCTGCCTCGTCGATCTGCTCACCAAAGCTGTCGCTGCTGACGAGGCGGCGGTGAAGACGTTCCTGGAAGGAAGAACTGGTGTGGAGAGACCGCCTTGCACCAGGCGGTCCGCGCCGCCAAGAACAACGAGCAATGCATCGACCGGCTGGTGGCCGTGAACTCAGACCTTGCCTGCATCCCACCTGATGAAGAGGAGGCTAGTTCCCCGTTGTACCTGGCCATCTCACTGGGTAAGGACAAGATTGCACAGCATCTATATGACAAGACTGAAGGCAAGCTCTCCTACTCGGGACCAGACGGAAGAAACGCTTTGCACGCAGCGGTTTCTCGCGACGAAGCAGGTATATAATTAAACTTGGCTATTTAGTTCATTTTCATAATAGTAAATACGGGTAATTGAGACATTAATTAATTTTAACTTACCTATATATTGTAGTTCTGTTATTTTAATAATGCCGGAAGTAGATAATTTGATGTAAATTATATATGTACCACCATAATTATGCAAACTGAGGAGGTTAGTTTAGAACATATTTCAAAACCACATAGTTGGATAATGTTGATGCATATTAAAGGTTTAGTTTGTGTTAACAAAAGTACATAATTTAGATATAGATGTGGATGTTACTTTTATATTATAATAGCAAAATTAATTAAGTAATTTTAATAAACAAAATAGCTTTACTCACATGATTGCTAACCATTCTTCTTCTTTTTTTTTTTTTTTTTGGAAAAGTTATAGGATTTTTTCTCATCTTTTTCTGGACGTCTGGCCACAAAAGGACATAGATTATTTACTTAGTAGACCTCCAGTTAGTAGTAGTAAAATATTATTATTTTATTAGATTTTTTTTTGAGAATTTATTATTTTATTAGATAAAAGACAAATTTCGTTATCCTGGTCTCCGATCCACAGAGCTGGGCGGGCTCAATACCCAATTGATTTGCCCACAAATAACACAAGCAATATCTCATCTTTAGATATTTAATTTCAATATAAATATATATATATACCAAGACAGAAATGGCCCTATATACATGTCCTTATTATGTACTGAACGCATATATGCAGTGCTACGTAGGATTCTGAGATGGCTACGTGTGGGAGGAGCACCTGATCTCCTCTCACAGCTGACTAGCGAAAGGGACAAGCAGCAGAAGGGGAGCACCCCTCTTCACTTGGCCGCGTCGTTGAACGGGTGGCCAGACGCGTGGCCTGTACAAGTTTGGCCCACGGGGGAATCGATGGCGGCTAGACTGCTACTGGATGCTAACGAATCCACGGCGTACCAGGCGGACGACCAAGGATCCTACCCCATACACGTCGCTGCAGCGTCTAACAGCCTCGGCGTGGTGAAGATGCTGCTTGAGAGTTGTCCGGACTGCGCCACCCTGCGAGATGGCCAAGGACGGACGTTCCTCCACCTCGCCACCGAGAAGGGTCATTACGATGTGGTTCGATATGTGGTCTGGAGAGGAATGCCACATCACTTGTCACGGATGATGATTCTGAATGCGCAGGACAGTAACGGGGACACGGCGCTGCACTATACTGTACGTGCTGGGGACCTAGCCGCCTTCAACTGCCTGCTTCGGAATCGGCAGGTGCGCTTGGATGTGGCAAATAAAGACGGGATGACACCTCTTGATCTTTCATGGACTATGATACCTGCAGGGTTTTATTATAGACTTGTAAGTAGACATCCGATCCCTCCTTCCCTCTCCTCTATGGCTCTATCTCTTGTTTTTATCAACGAGAAAAATGATACCCTTGCATATACATCTCATGCAGAATCCAAGAGATATTGTACGCAGTTCACTACTTGCGGCAGGAGC
Organism: Hyparrhenia diplandra; assembly: GCA_015847255.1. Taxonomy (NCBI): domain Eukaryota; kingdom Viridiplantae; phylum Streptophyta; class Magnoliopsida; order Poales; family Poaceae; genus Hyparrhenia; species Hyparrhenia diplandra. Next base: position 413,814 of record JADLZK010007531.1, on the reverse strand, counting down.
TCCGCACGGTGGAGGTCGGCCAGATCTCTTCACTGAAAACCATATACCCAAAAGAGACGTATACAAGGAAGCCAAGATGCACACAGGAGCAACGCAGATGATAAGTATTATCATTGCTCTTATTGCGACTGTCACATTCGCATCAGCTTTCACGTTGCCTGGAGGCTATCGTTCAGCCGACGATGCCGCTGGTGCCGCAGGCACTCCCGTGCTTGCTGGGACCTATGCTTTCGACGCGTTTATCCTCGCCGACACCTTGGCATTCATCTGCTCCATCTTTGCTACCTGTTTCCTTTTCTATGTCGGGCTGCCGGCTGCGGACCTCTCCATACGTTTCAGGTACTTCAACGTCTCGATGGTCTTGATGCGGAGTGCGGCAAGGAGTTTCGTGGCCGCGTTTGGGCTGGGACTCTACCTGGTGGTTCACCATACTGCTAGTGCAATTGCTGCTTGTGCGATTGTTTTCGCATCTTCGATCTTTGGGAACATAGAAGTTTGGTGGATCATCAGAATGGCAACAACGGTCCTAGCTCGCCGGATTGGAATTCGTCCAAATGCGCTTGTGATTTTCCTAAGAGAGATATTTGTCCGGCTCTTGGCACACTTCTGGTCCTACGTAATAATCGTCGGCCTCCCAGCAATTCGCAAGCGGCTCCACCAATAGCAACTCTGAAGAGTAGGTGACAAGACTAATATACGAGAGCTACCGCTAATCGCATTCTAAGATGGATCATAGTCACCACTCCTTGTACTACTACGGTCTCATGATTCAGTTTTTCCTCTGCACAATATATGTGTATCGAGTATCATTGCTTTTTTTCGGAGAACATGCCGTTGGCATGTATTTCATTAAGCAGAAGTAGAGAATTTTGTACACCCCAACGGTAAGCCGAAGATTACCGATACACTGTAAGCTCGTACGAGGTTGTAATTTACATGAAACAGATGGCGCTACTAGTTTGCTATCGTCTGCCTCACTGCAGGGACAACTCGTCCTCCAGGTTCATCGTGATCGGGTCGAAGCAGTGGCGAAGCCAACTCTAAGTTTATGGTGGTGCACCGGTAGAATTTTTTTTTATATAATTTCATAACAATACATGGTGAATTGTAACTAGATAGTGATAATTTTGTTTTTTTACCCTGGTGCACGGGCAACCGGGAAAGTGCATGTGGCGTCGCCCCTGGGTCGAAGCGAGCACTCAAAAGCTTTTGAAGATTGGCGTGGGTGGCATCCGATGGCGGCTGGCGAAACGCTGCGTTCCTGCACAGCTGGGCAGTGTCTGCCCCATGGACGGGGGAAGGGGGAGTTTGGAACAATTTAGTGTTTGGAACAATTTGTTGTTTGGCACAATTTAGAGTTTGGAACTATTTAGTGTATGAAACACTCCAATATTATGCTATTTTCTCAAAGTGTTGTTTGAAATATTTCAACATTTTTGTTGGTCTTAATATTCTCTAATTAGAACTCTTGTCAAAAAAAAAAAAAAAAAAAAAAGACCACGTACACCAACCTACACACCAACTCTTTTCAAAAAAAAAAAAAAAATCAACAAAAACATGCACACCCAGTAGCTCACGCCGCACAACAGGGGAAGGGAGCAAAGGAAATAACAAAAAAAGGTAACGGGAAGTGGGGCGGGAGGGTAGGGGGGGCAGTGCCCGCCTTTTTTGCAACCGAAAACCAGCGTGGCAGTGTGAGGCGGCGTGCCACGTCGTCAAAAATAATAAAAATGTATAGCTTTGCAACCGTAGGGTGCTAAATAATTAGTGGCATCCGGTAGGATACTATCTGGAGAGTGCGCATCCGGTAGAATGCTAAAAAGTTATATATCCAGTTTGAGAAATACGGCGCATCATGGTGAGGTCGGGGACTGGGCCGTCCGGCGGTCTGTCCCGTATGAGGAACATGTTCGCGGTAACGGCCCACCATGAGGTTATAGACGAACATTGGGCCTTGGCCCTTTTTCCATTCCGTTTGTTTCCCAGAAGTTGTTTCCTAACAAATGACTACTTATTGCCTAAAAAACAAATGACTACTTTCGCCTCAGAAAAGAAAAAAAGAACAAATGACTACTTCGGCTAAAAATAATCAACCAAAATACAGATAACGAGATTGAATTAGGTGAGCATCTCAAAATTTTATTTGGCAAATCCTAAGTTGTGAAAACTTCTAAAAAAAAAATATACCAAGTAAAAAAAAAAGGCTCATCTCTAACAGCCAAGATAATTCACTTGCTAAATTCAGATCTAACTTATATTAGGAACCCCGAGAGAGAAACACAATTATGTTTATGCCCTCCACCTCTTGAAAACTTATATCAGGGAACCCCGAGACAGAAACAAAATTATGTTTATGTCTTTTCACCTCTTCTATCTGAGGCGGATGCGCCCGCGGATATGAGCGCGTATATATGCGTCTTGTGAGGGGAAGAATAGCCAATTGAGGGAAAGAATAGCAAATTGGAAAAGATGACAACCTCATTTAGTAAAATGTTGGAGAGTAAATTTATAATGTTTTGTCAAATTTTTCAATGATAGCAACCTCATTTAGAAACTGTTGGGGTTGCTTTAAAATAATAGGAGACGGCTAACTTCTTTTACCAAACAAACGACATCTTAAATGTCTTAGAGACACAAGCATCATGGCAGGCTAACTTCAATTCTTTTTACCACAGTGCGAATTGTACTTCTTTTATCAAACAAATTAAATCTATCTATACCTACTAATAAAGAGAAAAAATTTCAGTCCCACCTTTTTTTTCCACCTATTTCTTTTTTTCTGCCTCCTCTCTTCCTGTCGTACGTATAGGATTTCAGCTACCGGACTCTCCCGCTCTTCCGTATACCGGACAACCATGGCCCAGTTGAGCAAGACCCCGGTGCCCTCGATGAGTGCAAGGAGCGCGCCCCTTCCCCCTTCCGGCAGCTACGATGGAGCCCCACCTACCTGCTGACCTCGCGCGTCTCCTCAAGACCCGCCCGCTCCACGCCTTGCTCTCCAACGCGTCCACCTACCTCGCCGCACGCCACCTGTTCGACGCGGCGCCCCCACCCGACAGCCGCCCTGTGCTGCTCTTTTCTCTCTGGTCTCTCAAAGCTCTCGCTGCATCAGGAGTTTATTGAGGTCGTCTCCTCACTGCACCGCTGGGGCGGTGCCATCCCGTCAGGCTGCATCCCGCATGTCCTAAAGTCCTGTGTGCTGTCCGCGGTGTCCTGCTAGGGCAGGCAGATGGATTGCCATGCCCTTGTGCGTGGGATGCTAGGAGATGTGTTCGTGCAGACTGCACTGGTCAATTTCTACGCCAAGAATGGGGACATGGACTCAGCTCTGATGGCCTTCAAGGAAATGCCGGTGAAGGACCCAATACCGATGAATTTTTTGATCACTGGGTACTCCAAATCAGGGAATGGAGAGGAGGCAAGAAGGCTTTTCGATAGTAACAGTATCAGTATGTCGAGAAGGACATCTGCTTCATTCTGTAAGTCAATCTCTTTCTTTTTAAATATCATGTTCTTAGAGCAACTCCAGTCCACGCACCCCCCAAACCAAACCCCCTACTCCTTCATGGGGCTGGCCCGCAAATTTCCCCGAGCTCAAATTGCAGCCCGACTCCAGCCGTGGCCTGCAAACCAGGCCCCTATCTGCAGAGCCGCCCGCCGCCCAAGACGCGAAGTCCTCCCTTGCCCTCGCCGTCGCCGTCGCCCTCCATACACTGCGCCCGCCCGCGCCCCGCCAACACCGGCGCCCGCCCACCGGACAGAGGCGGGCCGTCGTCATCCCCTTCCCCTGCGCGCCTCCACCACCGGTCCCTCCTCTCATCAGCGAAGCCGAGGGGACCGGGCGCGCCACCGGACGAGGAGACGCCTCGGCTGCCCCGTCGATGCCCCGCAGCTCCCACAGGTTTGTTTCCCGGGACGCTACCCTCTTCTTTCGCACCGCTAGCTTGGATCGGGCCGCTCGGCTCCTACTCGATGAAATGCCCACGTTGAGTTTCTTGAGTGGCTCTCACCTTCCCGGATTCTCGTCCATACAGATTTTTGGCCAGGACTTCCTCTTTCTTGGTAAATGGATATATGCCAATTCAACCACTAGTGAAGTGCCTTCTCCAAGGTATTTGCATTCCCATTGAATACCCGGTGGCAATGGAGATCGGATGAGAGGTCCCGGACATTGGATTTGCTTCGTTGATAGAGAGATGACATCTGCTCCATCCAAATCCATTCATTCAATTGGACAATAACTGTGCACATGCATGGCCTTGCCACCCGAAAGCGCAGATCCATGTATCTTTTTGCAGATCCGTGCATTGGCGTTGTCGCGTTGATTGAAAGAGCTTGTTGATGCTGCCTGTACTTGCATTAAGCATTATCATCCATGGATGTCATTGATCTTATGTTTTTTGTAGAAACCTATTTGTGTTCCTGTTGCAAGATATTGAATGAGTAGCTGAATAGTGAGTACATCCTTGTACTGACAACTTGTACTCAAGTTGCACAATGTCATGGTTCACCTTATATGCTGAAATGAATGTCATTTTTTCTCAAAGAAAATTGAAGTGCCTGTTCTATTGGAAAATGTAAACAAGGTCCTTCATTTGTAGTATACTCTTACATGTACTATTTTCAGCTAATAATTCAGAGATTATAAAGCAACAAATAGCTTTGCCTCTAGATTAGTCATTCTCTTTTTTTTTCTAGAAGGATGAATACTTTTGATTTCAGGATGTCAACAACCGCAAAGTTATGAACTGAATGTTTATAGTACACTCAATGAATTGAATGTGGCCTTTGCAGTTTCTGAATGTGTACAGTACACAAGTTTTCGAATGTGTAAATGAAGTGTCAATATGCACCGAGAATCTGATGAATACTTTTGATTTCGTGATGTTAACAAATAGGCGTGATTCACTTGTGCTAGAGGACTTCTTGAAAATACATGACGAAATCGAAGACAAATCTTCACATGAGAGACTACGGGATGATCTTGTAGAGCATTTGTGGGCAATTTACGCCTCGATAGTTTTAGGCATTTGTGTAACGATCCCTCTACTAGTGTTTGTCTTTTTCTTATAAATTATGCAAAACCGAATGATGTCTCAATATGTCTTCCTTTATGTTTGAATAGCCGCCCGGACATGAAACCGATGCTATTTTTCGGCCTCAAAGTTCAGTTCTTTTCTCAATATGTCTTCCTTTATGCGGTCTGGTTCCTTAATGTTTGATGCTATTTTTTTTTGGCCTCAAAGTTCGGTTCGAAACATGAACCGACTGAATGCATATGGATTGTGGTATATAAATAGATTTTTCGCCTCAATACATGAATGACAGCTTGTTATGATTTTTCTCACTATCGGCTTGACTCGAATGTTTGTTCCCACACTGAATTCTAGTCGAAAAATGCAAAGACATGGCTAGTTTTTTTTCCTTTGAAAAGGAGCATATCGATTAAGACAGTTAAGGGGGCAAGAATGGTTCTACACCCATGCGGTCGAAGCCAATAAAAGCATATAGGATTCAAAGCGGTCATATAGGATCGAAGCCAATAACATTCCGTAAATTCAAAGTGGATATTCAGCATGTATCATGACTGAATGCAGTCATGTCTTATTCGTACATGACTGAATGCAAATATATCATATCATTCAGAACCGAATGTGTTGGGACAAATCCATTTGAAAGCGATCATATAGACTTGAACGAAATAGTGTACACCCTTCAAATGCAAGGTCAAATAGATACATGCGAGGATACATGCACACCATAGCTGTTCACATTCGGGAACATTCGCCAACGAGATACATTGTGCTCAACCGTAATACATATGGTTCATTTTGTCCCACCTTTCTTTCTTCATTTTGTGCTCTTCGGTCTTCATTTCCATCAAAGTTTGCATCATGTTCCTCGCTTTGATGATGCTTTGCCGCCAATGCTTTGGGTGGGATCCGCTGCCTCAACAATTCAATATCGGCGTCACCTTCCTGCATCATCATATTTGTCCAATCTTTGTGAACTTGAAGGTCTTGGTTGCTTTAACAAAGAATAAGAGACACAAGGAAGGCAAAGTTTCAAGAAAACAAGTTATAAGAACTTGATATGTAGGCAAGTCGGATCAATAAAAAACAAGTTAATCTGCAAATCATGATTCTATCTCGCAAAGGATGCCAATGAACCCAACCGAAAACATGGCCGGGAAGTGAACACAACCAACGAATGGCCATCACTGAAAATTACCATGCATCTAATCTCTAGGAGAACAAAATGGCCTTCACATTTGCACCCCAGGTCACAATGCATCATAGAACAGATTAACAGGCATTCATCATCCAAACCGCCAAAGAACAAAAGCAAAGAAACCTCACCTCAGCGCCCAATGGTTGGGCACCGAGTAGTCAGCGTCCGGTGGTTGGGGGCTCAACTCGTTGCTGGGCGACCTCGTAGATCTCTATTGTTGATGTTGTGTCGCTACTTTGACTATGAGGCTCGAAATGTCAGCCGCGAGGGCCAAGTGGAGGCTGGTCACCGGGGGAGCCGACGAGGCAAGCAAAATGCGATGAGGCGCGATGAAGGTATGACGTCGGCGGGCACCAACAAATTGACGGGGAGGCAGTCCACCTCCGGAGGATCCCGACGCCGCCATGTGCCTGCTATAGGTTGTAGGTTAGCATAGAACACCTCTTTTCTTCCGACAAGCGATGGCACTTACCTAAATTTTGTTGAGGAATTACAATTCATTTTAAAACCGACTTGCAATGGCAGTCTACTACCTTAATCCTTAACGCTTGGTAAATTGAATAGCCTGTGGTAAGTTGAATCAAGGCAACAAAACTCAACTCCTACATGTAAGCTAAAGTGGAAGTCCCTCGCTCACTCAAAGTTGCCCCTACGAATGGCCATCACCGAAAAATTACCACGGAGGAGGAACAGAGGTACCGCTTTAACTCAGCTAGATCGACTATATTCCAGCTTTATAGACACAAAACTAGGACCATGCAAGGAGACGCAAAGAAAGCATAAAGAATCGCCGAGGACCGACTATCAAAACCGAGTGAATCGAATCTGATCCGACTACGCGTAGCCGATGCGCCAGACCGACGGGCCGGGCGAACCGAATCGAAATCGATGAGTGCAAGAGCATGTACTCACCTAGGCTGGGGACCGGCGGGGAGGAGATGCGACGGCAGCAGCTGACCGGGGGAGAGGAGAGCGCCGCTGGCGGCCGACCGATCGCGTGGTGGCGGCGACCGACGGATGGCGAGGGCTCCGCTGGGAGGCGAGGGCGGCGCGAGTGGTGAGGGCGGTGGGGTGGAGATGCGCCGCCAGCCCCGCCCAAAGAGCCGAGAAGACGCCGGCGGGCGGGCGGCGGGCGGCGCCGACCGTGGACACGAGTCCCCCGACGGATCTTGACCGGTGACAAAGAAAAAGTGGTGGGACCCACGAGAATAGGGGAATCCAGATCCGGGGTTCAAACTAAAATTTGGGGTTTTATAAAATTTGAGGTCTCATTTAGGGGTACCATTGGAGTTGATTTTTTTGTCCAAGTCCCTAGAATTTAGGGTAGGGGCTCAAGTAGGGTGGGTTGGAGTTGCTCTTAAGCTTCACTCCTATTTTATTTATCTACACAAATGCTGTAAACTTTTTCTTGGAAAGTGTTACAAATCATTTTTAACCGGTATAAAGTGATTGAATTATTAAAATTTTTGATTAAAATGTTGCTTTAATAGAAGAAGGCATCTATGACGAACTATTATCTGAACATATACATTTTGTCTTACAAAGCCTATCATTTTAGGAGGCTTAGATTTTTACACAGGACAGCAAACAGGGCAAACAGGGCATCACTTATTTTGTTAGGACCTCAGTGTATACAATATTTTTAGTGTATGTGTCGCTTGTTCATGCGGACGGTCATGGTGCGGTGCTGTGGTGTGCGTGAGTTACTCTCTCTTTACTTTGTTTTTCTACTTTTAATGAAAAACGAATCAGTATATATACACGTATGAAACAAATAAATATAAATATCGACGATCTATTTAATCAGCCGCCGGCCTCAATCGCGGCACGCCGCCGCACTGCGCTGCTCAGCGGTCCACGACGGCCACGCCGCTAAGCGCCTCGCGTGTCCGCCGCCCGCCAGTGCCGTGGCGGCCCTCGCCCACACCTTTGCCAGCGCCACGGCAGCCCCTCACCCAGCAACGATGCTACCCACGCCTCCGACCTTGCAAGCCAGCTACCCGCGCGTGCGTGCTTGCTTTGCTAGCTGTATGCGTGCTAGCTGCGCTTTCATACTTGTGTTTTGCATTTGGAGGTCGAAGAAACGGGAGAACGAGATGAGAGAGTAAAGGATAAGCTAGGGATACTTTAAAACAACCCGTAGCATCGCACGGGCATGTTTTGCTAGTAATAGTAATTGAGGAAAAACTATTTAATTTGTTTTAAGGACGGTGACGGTGACGGTGATGGAAGTGCGTCAAACTAAACGAAGTCACACGAACAACACGTCCGCATCAGTCAAACAGACGTACAATTCGCAGATGGTTCAGTTATTAGCAAGCCGACGACGACGCAAGCTACAAGGGAAGCCAACAAGTAAACAGAAACAAGGACAGGTTTCGTTCGATTGTGCAGGCAGCCGGAGATCTGTGCTTTCAGCCGTAGTTTACACGAAGGAGCTGAGCTAGCTGTTGATGATGGTACAGGTCACCGCGTGCCGGTGTAACAGCACAGACTCCGGTAAACGGTCAAGGGTCAACCCAAGTGAATCACCGTACCTGCTACTCACATATATCCGGCCGGCCGATAGTTGATTCACATACAGGCACACAGTGATCGATGTCCGCCATGGCAGCCGCTAACGAAAGCGGGCAGCAGGCTGCTGCCGGTGCCGGTGAGCCAACACCGATCGGCCCCGCAACTACCTGCCCGCCGGCGGCCACGCTCGATCCGCAGCTGTTGATGGCTGCTCGACGCGGCGACAGCAAGCTGCTCAAGGACTACGACGACGACGACCAGCAGGAGAAGCGAGGCACATCGGACGGGAGCGGGACGACCGCCCTGCTGCCCCCAACCACTGCCGCGGCCACGGGAACACAAGACGTCATAGTGGAAGTCGATCCTCATGACGCTGTTGCACTTGCAGCACCCCTGGATCGTCGTCACCGCCAGTCCCTGTAGTCCTTGATGTGGATGGTGTGACCATGGAAGGGGACTCCTGCTGCACGTGGTTGCGGCATGCGGCGACACGCAGGACTACCTCGGTTGCGCCACGATGATGGTCCGCAACAAGAAGCACAAGGGCGGTGCAGATGCAGCGCGCCTAGCCCTGGAAGCGCGCAACCGCAAGGGCGACACGCCCCTGCACTGCGCCGCCCGTGCCGGGAACGCCAGCATGATCTCTTGCCTCGTTGATCTCATCGCCAACAGCGCCGGCGGTGACGAGGTCCGGGCAGCGGTAAAGAAGGCGTTCCTGAGGATGCAGAACGAGGTTGGGGAGACCGCGCTCCATCAGGCTGTCCGCGCTGCCAACAACAAGGTGGCCTGCATCGAGCGGCTCATGGCCATGGATCCCGAGCTGGCCTGCATCCCACATGATCAGGAGGAAGATGCTGGTGCTTCCCCGTTGTACCTGGCTATCTCACTGGGTGAAGTCGAGATTGCGCGGCACCTGTATGTCAAGAGCAAAGGCAAGCTGTCCTATTCCGGACCAGATGGCCGTAACGTCTTGCATGCAGCGGTTCATCGTGGCCAAGGTAAAACTAAACTAAGCTAGGTCGTTACTTACTGGCTGCATGCAGTTTAATTAATACGTTAAAGTTGTGTTAAGCCAAACTATTTTTACACTTTGCCGGTACAGGCAATCAGTACTGCCATTTGAAGCCACAAACCCGCTGTTATTGTAGGTTCGTGGTCACAAAAACCACCTGTGATATTGCACAAAAAACTTTATATCAATATTGTAGAGTTCAAAGAGACTTAAAACTTTTTAGTTGATAATATTTTTTTAAAAAAATTTGAGATGGTAATGAAAGCCACAAATGATTGAACTTGGCAGCGCCGCTGTCTATGATTTTGGAATGGCTCATCAAGGACATGAAGCCTACAGAAGATGAACCGGCCAACAGGCAGTGCGCTCCCAGTGACCCATACACCAACGTGCAAGGAGAGTTGCATTTGAGTCGCAAGACTAGCAGTGTGTCTCGTCGTGTCTCGCGGCTGACTAGCGGTAGGGACAAGAAGCAGAAGGGGAGCACCCCTCTTCACTTGGCCGCGTCGCTGGAAGGCTGGCCAGACGCGGGTTTTCTTTCCAGACGGTTTCCACAAGTTTGGCCGACGGGGGAATCAATGGCTAAACTGCTACTGGATGCTAACATATCCATGGCATATCAGGCGGACGATGAAGGGTCGTACCCTATACACGTCGCTGCATGGTCTAACAGCCTCGGCGTCGTGGGGCTCCTGCTGGAGAGGTGTCCGGACTGCGCCACCCTGCGAGATGGCAAAGGACGGACTTTCCTCCACGTCGCCGCCGAGGAAGGATGCCACGAGGTGGTTCGATATGTCTGTCGAGAAATGCCACAACAATTTTCATGGATGATTCTGAATGCGCAGGACAGCGACGGGGACACGGCGCTCCACTACGCTGTAGGTGTTGGGAACCTTGCCGTCTTCAACTGCCTGCTTCGGAATCAGCAGGTGCGCTTGGATGTGGCAAACCAAGACGGGATGACACCTCTTGATCTTTCATGGGCTATGACACCTCCATCAATTCTTGAATATGCGTTTGTAAGCAAATATCTGATCCTTCTCGATCGATCTCATCAGTGCTGTTTGAAGCTGAAGCTAGCTTATATTATTTCCCCAAATTGTTTGTAGTGTTATGTATAATAAGGCTCTGTTTGGATCTCTACAGATAGTTGTTATCTGGTAATAGTTCCAAACAGGTATAGATAATAAACTAGCTAATTTTAGTTTGAGTTTTAGATAACAACTATTCCACGAGTTCACCAAAATCAGATAATCAGCTATTTATTAGCCAGCTAACTATTATCACATAATCTACCTATCAAATAGCTAGGGCCTAAATATGCATTCAATAAGTAATGCTCACGCACTCTTGCAGAATCCAAGAGAGGTTGTACGGATGTCATTGCTGTATTCAGGAGCTCCTTATGGTGGAGGTCGGCCGGAGCTCTTCGTTGAACAACACTTTACCAAAGTAGACGAGGACAAAGAGTCACAGAAACATACAGATGCAACGCAGGTGATGAGCATTGTCGCCGTACTTATTGCGACCGTCACATTTGCATCAGCTTTCACGTTGCCTGGTGGTTATCGATCCGGCGGCGGCGGGGACTCATCTAGCAATAATCACGCTGGGATGGCAGTGCTTGCTGGGAGCTATGTTTTCGATGCGTTTATCCTCGCCGACACCCTGGCTTTCATCTGCTCCACCGTGGCGACCTTTTGCCTTGTCTATGCCGGGGTGCCGGCCATGGCCACCTCCATCCGCTGCCACTACTTCAATACCTCGGCCGTGATGCTGCAGAGTGCAGGAAGGAGTTTCGTGGCCGCTTTCGCCTTGGGCTTGTACCTGGTGCTGGCTCCAGTTGATCATACAATTGCAGTGAGTGTCTGCGTCATCATTTTTGCATCTTTGCTCTGGGGAAACATGGAAGCTTGGCGGGTCACCTGTGGGGCAAACACGGTCCGTGCTCGAATTGGGATACGGCGATTTCTAGTATGGGATTACGTACGAGAAATATTTGTTGAGGTCATGAAACACTTTGGGTCGTACATAATAATCCTTGGTCTCCCAGCAATTCGAAAGTGGGCAAGTCAGTAATTAACAGGGTATGTGTCAACATGAGAGCAAGCTAGCATTTATTGTCATCACGTCAAAACAATTGTCCACCTATGTAATTTACATTTGGTTTTTAATCTGCTCAACTCTTTTTATCTCATTGTTATTATCTTCTTTTGTTGTTAAAAAAAGTTCAATGCTTAGAAAAATAGTATTTTTGGAGCTTTAGAGACATATGCCATGGTTTTGTGATGAAATACTTATGGTTTTAGAGTAGCAGGCATGAAGTGCTCCTCAACTCTTTACGGCTCCTGCTGCTGCTCCTGCCGCGTCGGATGAGGCGGCCGCGGGCCTCTCTCCCCCGAGCTCGAGCTCGGCGTCGTCCTCCCTCTTCGGCGAGGAGCGCCTCTCTCTCGCGCTCGATGTCGCGCTCGAACTCCTTGAGCTCGTCAAGGCGGTCGTTGACCTGCTTGGGCAGCACGTCGTCAGGGGACGCACGGCGTCCTACCCCCGTGTGCTCGGGGTGTGCTCCGGAGTCTCGTCCTCGCTGTGGACGCTTTGTACCGCACCGTCGGGGGTTTGGCACATGACGCACTCGCGAGTTGGGTCGGCGTCCGCCAGGCTCTTGTTGCCGAGCGCAGCCTCGAGGCCAGCCATCCTGAGCTCGCTGCTCTGGGGTGCTGGAAGCACGAGCTGCCCATCGGGGTACATCTCGGTGTAGGTGACCAAGAACTCTGAGGTGGACAACGGCTCTTGCCCTGCGAGCTACAGGACGACGTTGGCGATGGAGAAGGTGAAGTCGTGGAAGAGCTCCTGAGTCAGCTCAGGGCCCAGGATGTGCGGGAGCAGACCCGCAATGTCGGCGAAGAAACGGTCCGCCACTGCGCGGACAGGGCTCAGCGGCACAGACGTCGAGTTCCGGCCGGAGCGGACCAACATGGAGTCGGCCACGTCGCGGATCAACCGTGGTGCCGCCGTGTCCCGTGGACTATAAATACAAGGGAGATGTAATCAGTTGAATCTTAAGAAGAAAAACAAAGGGGTAACACCCAATAACTTCAGCTCTCCAGCCCCAGGCTCTCTCATCCCCTCGCCGACGCAGCCGCCGCCTTTGCCGCCCCTGGCGGCCGCCGCCGTCCACGCCGTCTTCCTCTTCTTCTTCCTCTTCTCCAACAGTCCCGGCAACCCTGATTGTCGCCCGCGCCAATCCCTCCCCGGCAACCCTGATTGTCGCCGCCGTCGTCCCAGCTCGTCGCCGACGTGTCACCGATCGTCGGAATCCAACCGATCTGTGACAGATATAGTATACTATAATCGTAGGAATTAAATTAAATGTCGCTAACAACCGTGATTGTATTAAGTGAAAAGACGGAACAATAGTGGATGTGAGTAGTGGTAACACAGCAGCAGTAAACATCAATTTCATTAACATGGAGTTTACGGTACAGTATGGCATTCAGCGATGCCTTTGTACCATCTGTAATGGATACGTGTACCGTTTTTAATTAAAGTTTTCCTTGCATGCCATCTTTGCTTGTTTCCTGAGGGAAAGAATATTATTGTTATTCTTTTGGATTTGTAGTTAGAGTGTTGAAATTTGAAAACAGCTAAGGAAAGGGAAATTGATGTACGTCCATCCTTCTGCCGGATATCTTATCTTATCTTACTATTACTAATTAGTAGCCCCAGTGAAAATATGGCGTTAGAAAAGATAAATCCTAAAAGTTGTCACAATAATCTACTAATTAAAGCTCCAGCTGAATCACTATGTTAATTCTCATCAAACACACTAGAAAAAAAAAAAGATACATCCTAGAAATTCACAATAATCAGAAATGACTCTCCATATGCTTCTAGAGCAGCTAGGGGGAATACGATGTCACTGACAGAGCGACACTAAGGTGTTGATGAATAAGTTTCAGAGTTGTTTGGTAAGCTCAATCTGACTGCAAAGGAGGAAGAAGTTCTGGTCTTGAAGACGCTGATGATTCAGATTTAGCTGTAGTAAATCATGCAGTAATTGGTAAGGTTTTTTGTGGTTCTTTACAGTTGCAAACTATTATTGGCTGCTATGCGACCACAGCTAAAGGCTGGACGAAAAACTTTGTGCCTAATTCTTTATAATTGCAAACTATTATAGCTGCTATGCGAGCTTAAGGCTGGACGAAAAACTCGAAGCTCGTTAGCTCGTGGCTGGCTTGACTCGCCTCGTTATGATCAATGATAACAAGCGGAGCCGAGCTAAGATTTTAACTCGTTAGCTATAACGAGTCAACTCGAGCCAACTCGTGAGCCGCTCACAAGCCAAACGAGCCACGGCTTTTATACGTGTACAGGATTACAATACTCGAAATGCAAGCCTCATACACCCTAACGGAGGGCACCACGTTTATACGTGTACGGTGTACCCTTTTAAAAGTTTTCCTTGCCATCTTTGCTTGTTGCTTGAGGATTACAATACTCGAGATGCAAGGATGTATGATGTGGATCAAAAGGGGCGACCAGAGGACCCAACAACCGCTACGAGCTGCTGTGTCTGTCCTGGAAGTTTCCGCTGTCTCTAGCAATGGCGGCAGCAAGCGAAAACTCTCCAATGTGGGCAATTTGTCCACGAGCCACATCTGTATATGGTTTGTCGCCGGCCGCATTATGTGCACATCGATCACCTTGCATTGGTTGTTGGGTCGGTTCGTCCAACGATCATCGGTTCTGTGGATATAAAACAGCACACAAACTAGCGCCCGGACCGGACGCCCACGCATCCGCGTGATCCTGCGCGCTTAAGGTCCTGTTTTGTTGAGGGACTTTTTAGTCCTTGGGACTAAAAATCTCTTTTAGTTCCCTACTAAACTAAACAGGAGGAACTTTTTTTTAAGACTTTTACTCTAGTAGTCCCTAAAAGACTCTCTTAGAGGATTTTTTTTATTAGTCTCTAGGACTAAAAAAAAGTTTAATCCCTACAAACCAAACAGGCCCTTAGCCTGCTGATGTGCCTGTCCACATGCATCACGCCCCGTGCTTGCTGTTGCTGCTGGCCTCGAGCGTGCTACTGCTGCGCCCGCTACGTACTTTTTTTTTTGACAACGACGGGATCATGGAGCCTGCCCTAGTGGTGCATAGACGCCTAGTTTTTTTGCTGCACTGAAGGGGGGCCACGCTTGGTGGTACACCTGGCATCAGTGCTCAGCCATTTAGGCATTTGACCGCATATTGCGTGCATGTTCGACTATTGTAGCTGGACCCCATAATAGAGATGAGAAGCACCGGCTGGGACCCACTGGTGCATGAAGCGCGTACCTGGATGCGAGTTTTTTTTTTTCCACTCGGGAACCCCATTTCCATTAACGAGAACGGAAATACACAGCATTTTTAGAGTTTACAGGGAAGCAAAAGATAAATTGGCAGAGTGCCAATGATCAGACTACCAACCTGCTCACTTAGAGCACAACCAACCTAGATAACAGACTTACCAACCTAGATAACAGACTTAGTTTTGCCTTCTTGAGGCTAGCCCTTACTTACTGAAAACCTGGCGATCATCGCCCATACAGACAGTAACAGACTGCAGATTACATGTAACTTTCCTGATACAAACGACTAATGACTATTGCAAAACTTCCATTGCCTTCATGGTCCTTGCTATTCTGCTGTTGGTGGTCATCCTTCTTCTATTCCTCAGCGTCTTGCATCTCCTGGTCATCTTCTTGTAGCAGTAAGTAGTCAATCTCTCTGTTCACTTGAGTTGCCAGGATATCCTTTTTGCTATGTTCAGCATGGTATTTGCACTTGATTCCCACCACATTATGTCATCTTCGGTAAACAGGCCTGTCCAGTAGATCATATAAGCATGTGCTTGGCACATAATCTCAATAGGATTCTTGATCAACTTTTTGTCAAAAACAGCTCTATTGCGACACTTCCATACAGCCCAACATACAGCCCCAATTCCTAAAGTATAATACTGACTACCATTAGGACTCGATCCGAAGCTGTTGATGGCTGCTCGCCGTGGCGAGAGGGAGCCGCTCAAGGATCTGCTCCAGCACAAGGACGACGACGACCATCAACCGGAGGACGAGGGAGTGCGGCGCGCGGCAGGCACCACCCGCCGCAGGATCCTCTGCAGTCCTTGATGCGGATGGGGTGACCCACGGAGGGGGACTCCCTGCTGCACGTGGTTGCAGCATGCCGCGACACCCGAACTTCCTCGACTGCGTTGATGTTATCGTCCAGAAGAAGGGAGGTGGTGGTGCCAAGCGCCGAGATTTGTTGGAAGCGCCGCAACTACAACGGCGACACGCCCCTGCACTGCGCCGCCCGTGTTGGGAACGCCCGCATGATCTCCCGCCTCGTCGACGGCTGAAGGAAGCTGCCGCCGCCGAGGTGAACACGGTCCTTGAAAGGACGAACGAGTGTGAGGAGACCGAGCTGCAGCAGGCGGTCAGCGAGGCGGCGGTGAAGGCGTATGTGAGAAGGAAGAACAAGTGCGGGAGACCGCGCTGCACCAGCGGTCCGCGCCGCCCGGCAAAGGCCGCCATTGGCAAATTACTTGCCCTGATCCGAGCTGGGCGGCGTTCAGCCGGCGAGGACGATGCTAGCAAGGCCGCCATTGGCAAATTACTTGCCGTGCATCCGGAGCGGGCGGCGTGCATCCGGAGGACGACGATGCTGCTGCTGCTGCTTGCTCCCCGTTCTACCCGGCCGTTTCATTATGGGGGTACGGTGAGGATGATAAAATGGACATCGCACGCCACCTCTTCCCCATTGCGGTGACGGTGAGGATGACAAAACAAGAAGTATTAGCATCGAAGCAATCTATCCTACTACTGCTCCGGACCTGCAGATGGACGGAACGTCTTGCACGCGGCCGTTTCACGTGCTAGCGTGAATACAATCATTCTACTCGCAAGATCTGGAAAAGTGAAGGACCGAAACGGCGACCAGAGGGGGTGAATGGGAGCCTCGACAAAATTCTTTCAAATTTGCGACCTTGTAGCTCTCACAACCCCTCTTATCAAATCAACCAACTCACGGAAGAATCACGACCTTGTTTGCAAGGTGGATGACCTAGGGATTGCCCTAGAGTCACAAATGATCAACCGGAAACACCACAAAACAATCGCACTAACAACCGAGAGAAAAAAGAACCATTCAAGCAAATACCGGACATGTCCGGGTTGAATACCAGACTTTGTCCGTGATGAAAACCACGCGAGTTCTCAGCAAATACCGGACATGTCCGGGTTGAATACCGGACTTGTCCGGGTTGAAGTCAACACAAACTCACCTCTCGAAAAGATCGAAACCCCCACCAAAAGACCTTCTAAAATCATGAAAATTTAACCCCGGCCTTTTGGTACTGTGGACAACGTCTCCACAAAGTTGTAGCCCCAAACTCGAAGTTTAGGAATACCAGACTTGTCCGGGTTGCATACCAGACATGTCCGGTATTGTCGGGCTGAAAAACTGCTCGAACTCAAAAACACCTCAAGACAAAAATCGATCGGAACTTCCTCTACGCTTGATCTTTGGTCACAATTTTTAAGCCATAGAATCACGGCATGTAGGTGACAAGATTCCCCAAGAAATTTGGCAAAAGATCGAGTAAATCACCAGGAATTTCAAATCTCCCTTCTCACCAAAAACCACGAAACCGAACACAAAATCGTCCAAATCCGATGACACAAGAGGTTTCTGAAGATTTCCTTCGGTGAAACTCTTTGGTTCTTGGTCAAGATCGAATTGGGACAAAAGGAATCACTCCAAACGGACTAGAAACGACAAATCCGAGAATTAGAAGAGGGAGGGAAAAACCGATGAAAATAGAGTTGCAAGAACACAAATCGCAAAGACACACTCGAGACCACGATCCATCGATCCGAAAAGCCCAGAGGGCATGCACACTCTAAGGGGTGTGCTTCCTACGAACAAAGGATCACAAAATGTCTGGACCTCTCACACAAGCAGGGGAACTACTGGGAAGGAAACCCTAATGGAAATTGCAAACTGGAGAGGCAAAGAAGGGAGGAGGGTGTCATCCTCCACATATAGTCCGAAATCCTCTTTCCCAAACTACCCCTAGATACATATGAGCCGAACCGCTAACCCTAAGGCTAATTTAGTCCGACTCGGGATAATTTAATCCGACGACCACCGCGCCTCCTCATCTGCAGCCTTGCTCCACGCAATCTCCCGGATGCCGCCACGCGTCCGCCCTTCCGTCCACGAGCGCCCGGGTTTTGAGGCCCAAACCCGTGAAACCCGCCGATGGTTTTGAGGCCCAAACCACTAAACCCGCACCCATGGTTTTGAGGCCCAAACCACGAAACCCGCACCGATGGTTTTGAGGACAAACCACCAAACCTCCTCGACACGTGTCATCGCCGTCTTGACAGCCCGAAGTCGCCAAAGTCATCCGAGCTCCCCGCTTCGCCTTTTGCGACGCCCGTCTTGACCCGATCGACACGGTCCGCCCGCCCTCTTGCATTCGTCGATGTCCCGGATGTCACCACCATGGCTAGCCACCCGGCGATCCGGTCCCTCGGTCCAAGCCTCACGTCCGTCCTTCACCTCCGCGTCCGTCGGCCCGCACGTCCTCCTTGGCCCCTTCACCTCGCCGTCGGCTACCATCTCCGAGCTCCACACCTGTACAACACGAACCAAGCGATCGTCTTCGACACACTCCACGTGTGCCGGTGAACATAGCCGAAGCATAAAGAATAAATGAAAATAGAAGTAAAATGTTGACCGTTGACAATCACTCAATCACAAAACTAAACACATGTGACCTAAATCAACCATGTGTTCGCAATCTCCCCCTTGATGAGTGCATTGTCAACATTCAACACAAAGATAGAAGAAGGTAGAAGATAGCACATCCAAGTGAACAAAAGCTAGACAAAAGCTAAGACAAACTCACTGGATAGCAAACATGGAGCAAAAACTTGGTTCCCAAAGACATGGGAAAAAAGGCTCGACACAACCAAGCTAAACCAACCGCTAGCCCTCAAGAAGAGGTAGAACAGGCTCAACACCACTAGCACAGCTCCAAACCAATTTCTTTCACACACAAACAGCTAGACCCTCAAGACAGAGGCAAAAAGGCTCGACACATCTAGCTCAAAGTGCTACTCCCCCTGGACAAATGCAATCACTGTCTTTGTATCTTTCTCCCCCTTGTTGGCAAATGCACTAATCAAGCTATGAAATGCATGAAAAAGCAATGAGGGAGCTTCAAGTTTATAGCAATCCAAATAACAAGATGCTCTAGTGTCGCTGGCACGCCGGTGCTTGGCGGGCCCCGGAGGAGCTACGCTTTCGATGCGTTTATCCTCGCCGATGCCCTGGCATTTTTCCTCTCTCTCTTAGCTACCTCCCTCCTGCTCTATGCCGGGGTGCCTGCTGGGAGCCTCGACAATCGCTTCCGCCTCATGAACATGGCCTATGGCTTCATGTGGCATTCTGGAAGGAGCCTGCTGGCTGCGTTTGGCCTGGGGCTCTTCATCGTCCTGCTTCCAGTTGCCCGCTCCATTGCAATTGCGGTCGCTGTCTTGATGATTCTTCTTGCAGCTTGGATCACCAAGGAATCTGAAGGCCTCAATTCTTTAGATCGCGTTCCTATGGTTGAATTGGGCGCAGAAGTCGACAACGACTGTCACCACGGGAACGAGTGTTAGGCTGCATTCTTTTTGTCTTCAACAACTTCTTCTTCTACGTACTAATCTTTGGCATCCCAGCAATTCGAAGGTGGCCAAAGTTTACCTTAAGTCCTTATTAACTCCTTAATATGCATGCATGATATATGCATATCTATCGAGATGTCCACGTTCATGTGTTTCAGTGTGTACGCGTGCGTGCTTGTCGTCTGAGTGTTAATAAGCAGTGTAATATACCAAACTGTTGCTTCCTGGCTACTGTGTATGATGCTTTATAAACTTATAAACATATCATTACGATACTGATTCCATTGTTTATTGATTATATATAATATTATTATATCCCATGTCTCCGTGCAATGAAAAATTAACTCATGTTTCCTAATGTTTTTTTTATTAATCACGCAAGAGCCTTGCACGTTTTGACATTAAGAAGGAAACAACGGTTTATACAACATCCGCTCATCGCACCGGCGAGCACACCCACACAACACCAACACAGCTCACTTAACGGCGCTGAAGCGAACTCCTTTGGTTCCTATCACTACTACGCATTTGATTTTACGTGACGGTTTTTTTATTTTCGATGGCGAATGGAAGGTCACCGTAAATCAGTGGATTTTCGGTGGCGGTTTTGGGTCCTCAAATAACCGTCACGGTTAATGAAATAAAAAAAAAAAAAAGCCCAGATCGATCGAACCCTAATGGGCCCGATCCGGGCGCCGCCGCCCCGCCGCCATGAGCGGATCCGGTGGGGTAGAGGCGGGATCTGCCCTCCCCACCACCGGATCCGCCCTCCACGCCGGTGGATCTGGAGGAGGGTCGCCACCGTCGAGGGCTCCACGCCGCGTGCCGGTCCACGAGATCCACCGCTGCGCGCCGGTCCTCGAGCTCCAGCGCGCTGCTGCCGCCGTCGCCGCCGCCCGCCCGGCGTGGCGTGTGAGATCTGGCGCCGCAAGCGCCGGGAGGCGCGCCGAGAGGCCGCCTGCTCCCTCGTCCCGACACACGCGTCCGGGAGGCGCTACTGGAGGCCGCCCGTCGGGCCCGCCCGGCTGGATCTCGCCGCCGCCGGCTGCCGACCCGCGGCCCGCCGCGGAGGGCTCGTCGCCGTGCGCCCCCCCCGCCGTGCCGTGGGGAGAGGGAGGGCGCCCCGTGAAGAGAGGAGGGGTCCGGTGAGGGAGAGGGGCCGAGTGAGGCGGGGAGCCAAAGGAGGTTCCGGATCGAGAGAGGGGGGGGGTGAGGGAGAGAAAGATCGGCGAGGCTAAGTGAGTGAGAAACCCTAGTGTCGTATATATATGTGGCCTCTGAAATGGGCTTTTGGGCTGCTAGAATTGGGCCTGATTTACCGTGACGGCAAAATATAAAACCGCCACGGAAAATTGGAAGAAAACCGCCACGGAAAATTGGAGCATTAACCGTGGCGGTTTCTCAAATGCCCGCCACGGAAAATGAAATCCAACACCACGCAAAATCAATCCTGTAGTAGTGTATTCCCGGCCGAAACCATTGTTCAGCCCGGAACATCTTGCTATTACTAATTGGAGGCTCCAACGGAGCCCTCACATTAATTCTAACCAGATGCGTTAGAAAAAAGATAAATGCTAGAAATTCACACATTAATCGAAACATCTGGCCATTAAATCTATAGGCTCTAGAGATCGGTAACCGTTAGATCTATTTTATTTTTAGAAAATTACCCACTCTGCCATTATATTATAGATGAAAAGAATGGAAAAAAAGATAACTCTATTCTTAAATTAATCATTAAAATCTACATACGTACCTTGAAAGAAAGAAAGAAATAATAAACATATTATTTTACCCTACCACCGTCCCGTGGTTTCATGACCCTAAACTGGCACAGGCTACACCTCCTGTAATCCTTGCCTGGCGGCGGCCGGCTCCTTCAGCACCGAATAGGAAGGCATCCGTCGGTGTTCGTTGTGCCATGGAAGCTCATATGCATCAAGATTAGGAGCCAGTACCAAGAAGAACGACAGGGACTAAAGCAAGGGAACAAGAAAGGGCAATGGCTTCACGTCATCCTCCATGACGGGTGAGAAAACTAATCTGACTATTATCTTCTCTGATCCAGTCCAGCAGGGAAGCATATGCACGTTCGTCGTTGGCAGGCAGATGATCGAGATGGCGCCAGACCATGACTGGCGTGCAACGACGTCTCAGCAAAGCAAGGAGAGCATTCACGCATCGGTACTTGGCAAGTATGTGCAACACGGGCAGCCGTATGCGCGGGACAGATGTGAACACGAAGGCATCCTATGCCCGGACTCCACGACATCCACAACTAGGCACCCACCCATCTTGAGACTAAAGGTGTGGCCATCATGCTAGATCCCATAACTACAATTAATTTCTCTAGCTCCTAAGATGCACTGAATTTGGCCATCCCTTATCTGCAATATTTTTTTCATCATTGAGTTGAGTACTTATTGTGTATTGTTTATTAGGACTTTTGGTGAGATCAGACTAAGAAAATAGTGAAAACCCATGAAAAAAATTGCGGGCTATAGAATTTAGCGGGAGGCTGGCCAAAAAACGCATAGCGACGCTATTAGTGCGCTATTTGGCGCTATAGCGCGCTATTTTTTTCAGTGGTGAAAAATAAAAGCAAGAGTCTTTCGTACAATCCTTATTTAACAGGACTTATATTCTTTTGTTCACTTTAATATAGCTTCATTAGATTAGATTACTTAAAGTTTACATGTTAATGATGATAGAAATTAGGGGACCATGATCCATGGCATTATCAATTAAGCCTATATGTCAAAATCAAAACATCCACAATTATAAAATATAGTAATAACATAATATTTCCTTTTTGTAATTTATCTTGACCCATAAGTCTGCAGTCTGTAACACCCGTGTTTTTGCATCATTTTAAAAATCACTAAAAATTTGAACTTTTCGAATTACAACTAAAACTTAATTTATTTTTCCGCTAAACCAAACCCTGTTTTTGAAAACCCTGCATTTAAACTCTCACCATATAGAAAAATAGGAAATCTTGTTGGTTGCTTGTCGAGCTTTATGGTGGCCACGGATGCAAGGTAAACCCTAGATTTAAATTATGGAAATATGTTGCATGAGTAATGGTTTACAAGTTTTCTCCGGGAACGATATACATCGAGACACATGTGTGCATCTATATATTTATCAAGCACGACTAATAAATATTCTCGACAATAGAAGTCTTGAGAATATAGAGGTGCTTGTGAAAGTATTTATAAAATATACATACATAGTACACATGAAATGATAATATCCAGGAATGTGTGAACATATACATACATATATCTATTTATACAAGTGCAACCGAATAAATATTTCCATGGGAACAAATCGGTGCTTGTATAAATATTTACAGTATGTATGTGTGTTTACACACATAAAATAATGAGGGAAGGGATCAAAAAAAAAGGAAGAAAAGAAAGGAGGAAACAGAGAAAAGAAAGGGAAATAGGAACCAAGCTTTCGGGCTCAATCTCCTCCCCTTCTCTGTTTTTGGCCGGCCCACCGAGCCCTCCCCTTTCCTTCTCTTTCTCGCGCCCAAGCAGGCCAGGCCCATGGCCGAGCCAGCGCCGCGAGCCCAACTCTCTTTCTCTCCCTCACTGACACACGGGGCCCGCTCCTTCTTCCCCCCCCAGCGTCGCCGCGTGCTCGCGGACGGGCCCGTGGGCACCACACCAGCCTACCGGCTTTGCCATCCGTACCCAGCAGAACCAAGGCGTAGACATGGGCACGGTGGGGGAGCTTGGACCTGCTCGACGCCGCCTCGCCACTGTCACAAACGTCCACCCGCACAGGAGGCCTCGTCAACGCGCCGCAGCCGCACCGCTGGACCGCCCGTGCCGCCCCACGATAGGTAGCAGCTGCGGCTGTGGATGACGGACACGACGGCGTGCCGTGAACGCCGCCGAGGGCCAGGCGAAGTTCCAGCTAAGGTCCGTGCGTCTGAGGGCTCGATTCAACGAGCACAGCGACCCGCTGCCTACCTTGCCACCGCGGTGCCCGGCACCAGCCGAGCTCGACGACGCGACCCGACGAACACTTGGCTGCACAAACGATGGGACAGGACACAACCCGGGGCGAGACACCACCGAACACCAGCTGGAGGTCCACGCCTACACCGGGGGATGCCGGAAAAGATCGGCGACGCGAGAAAATATCTCGCCGTCGACGCCACCACCGCCGCGCTTATAAATAGCGCCGCCCGGGGGCTCAATCGGTCGAGCCGTTCGACTCCCGAGCTCCGCCCAAGCGTGGAACACACGGTGCTCGCCCAATCTCCCCCTCTCCCTTCCCCACCGGGCGAAAATCGGAGTTTCCCCAAATCTTGCTTCGCCGCCGCAAGCTAGGTCAAGGCGTTCGGTCGATATCGCCGCCGCTAGGCCCAACCGGTAAGTCCGTTGGCTTACTCGTCGCCTCGTTGTTCGATTCCCCTCTTCTCTTCCGTCTTTGTGCTGAGTAGGGGCATCCCCGAGCACCGCCGCCCGGCCTCCGCCCCGGACATGCCGTCGTCAAGGGAAAGGACCCCCATCGCCGCTAGAAGAATGCCCAAGAGGGCCAGGGTGGCAAGCCGGGTCCCGATTCACCTCCCGCGGGGCGAAGCTTCGACGGTCCGCCAACCCCGCCATCCTCCGCAATCGCGCTGGCGGCATACCAACGGGGCGGACCCCCTTCAAGACGCCGTCCTTCCCGCCGTTACGGCGTTAGGGGCGAGCCGTGGGAGGCCAGCTGTGGCGGGCCGTCGCCAACGGCCGACACGGCCACGTAGGACGGACCCATGACCCACGGTGTCGCCATCGCCAACCCACGTGGCACCCAAGGGGGCCCAATCGCCGCCTATACAAAGACATAGATGCAGAACGTATGCGGCCGGAAATTGCTATGTACACCCTTAGTTATGTACGAGGATGTTATAAGTCCTATTTCCCGTGTCGAAAAATTCCCGAAAAATTTGTAAATTCATTATTCGATTTATAGAATTTTATCATGTAATTAGTTCCAATATTATTACATGATAAAATTATATTATAATATTACCCTAATGATTTAATTAGGGATTAATATTATAAAATCCATATCTCATGCATACTAACTCCGTTTAAGCGTGAAATGACTTCCATAATTCATCTAAAAATCTAGACCTATGCATCTAACCCATTGCCACCATAATGTTCTATGTTTGTTTTGTATGCCATAGTTCAAGCTAGGTTTGTCGAAGTACCCGAGGTAGTTTCCGACGACCCGATGGGAGTTATCCGTCCGGAGATAGCTAGAGACGTTCGATGCCGTGCCGATTTGTAAGAACCTCCCAGGCAAGTCCTTACCCCCTTAACATGACCTAATTACTATAATAATTAATAAGATGTTGAGATAAGTATAACCAGGGCAAGCCGTGCGGGAGTACTCATGGGCTATGTGCGTGAGGCTTCGCTAGGCTTTGTCGTTAACTTAAATAATAATATGAACCTTCCCAACAAAAAGGTGAGTGGTGATAGTCTACATGGAGGTGGACTAATCACAATCGGGGATGAATCCCGCAGAGAGACACTCGCCTCCCTAAGGACCGGTTCATAGACCTTCTACCTAGTACAACTATACGTACAGCCACACGCCGAGATGGGACGGCTTGATTCCACACCCCGTTGGGTTGAGGTATAATTCAGAACCAAGGTGGCCGAAGCAGGCGAACGACCTATTAGGAGCAGACGTGGGGAGAGTGGCCCCATGGTCCGGTTGGCGTGGATGCTGAGTGATCTTCCACGTAAGTGTTTGGGCGCTTGATGGCGCAAAGGCTAGGTGCACATATTGATGATTAATGATTGGGTTTGGTGTTGACAAGTATAGGTTGGGTAATAAGGTATTACACAGTAAAGCCGTGGGTGATTTGGTATCACCATATTGTCTAGGATGATGCGTCATCCTTCCAACCCCCGAGTCGTGGGGAGGATTATACCGATATACCTAGGAGGCATCCAAGCGGGTACGGAATCTCGTTAGGCCTGTCTGAGCCAAGTCATGATGGTGAAGGCAACGCCTATCGTGTGGGGAAAGTGTACAACCTCTGCAGAGTTTATTTAAATCTATTCGAATAGCCACGTCCTTGGAATGGGCAAGTGCTAGGCCTGAACATCTATGATTAGATACACTTTGATGATGACTAACCTGTGATGACCATGACAGCGATGAGATGTCATAACCCGGGAACTAGCGAGAGCAGTTTTAGAGACTCCGCTAGGGCCCAAACCCTAATAATTACAACCCCCTGGTTGGGAGTTGCTGAGTACGTTTGTACTCACCCCTCTATTTTTACAGATATCGGCACATGTGAAGGTAAGATCGACGACAAGGTAGATGACCCGCGTATCGTAGGGGTTCGTAAGGTGTTCGCCAGAGAAGGACGTTGAAGCCCAGATTTCATCCGTGCACAAGTCCGCGCCGTAGAGTACGGGGCGTGTCATAGTTAATCCACCGCTTCTCGGTTGGCCAACTCTGATGTTGTAACCCGGCTTGGTGACACTTCGTCGCCACTGTAAGCCCCTTTCCATCCTATATTTCTATAGCTCGGTTTACTATTAATTCTGTTTACCATCATCATTTACTAATAGACGTGTTTGTGGCATGATCCCGGCGCAAACACGTGTGATTAACGACCCATTAAAAGTGGGGCGTGACACGATCAAGTTAACCATACTAGGTATTATGAAAGATAATGTTATGTATGTAATATATCTATATAACTTCTACCTAAATTATCCGTCTCAACCATTACAAAAATAATAATAAACAAAAGTCTCTCAAATCTACATGTAAATTCTAACATATTTAATTATGCAAAATAATGTATGACACATATGCTTCACTTTAAGTTATATTAAAACTCATGATAATTTTTTTGCAAGTGGTTATATAATCAAATAAGTTGGAACACATTGTAGCATATGAATATTAGTAATTTAATTCAAAGGATTCAACAACTTGAGTCCCATGGTGCATGCTCAAACACTATATATGCCATTGTAAGAATTAAGATGGTAGTCTAGGGCCTAGAATATTTTTTTTTTTTTCATAAAATTAAAGTAAAAATTTTAGATAAGCAATGCATTAAGCATTAGAATTTCAAATTAACATGTGACCAAAAGTTGAATCCTAGGGGGCTGTTTTGGACTGCTCCGCTCATATTTTTTAGCCAAACAGTTTTAGTTCCACACACTCGGTTTGAGAAAAAAATGTAGAGTTGTGGCAGCACCTAAAGAAGTGTTCCACAAACTCTAGGTTTTTATGGAGCTTCTACAAGGTGGAGTTTGTGAAGAAGACTTCACGGAGCAGTCCAAAACACCCTTTAAAATATTGACTTTTATGGAATAACATAAAAGATAAGGGTTTATAAACTTTAAGTTTATGTTTCAACTAAGAACATATCATGCTAGAATAAAGATTAATCCTAAAAATTATTACACATGAAATCGCTAGAAGCATAAAAAGACAGATCCTATAATTTTTACAAAAACCAAAAACATTTTGCCATCAAATTGGTAGACTATAATTGCCATTGTAAATAATAGAGTTGTATCTAAACAATTTATAACTCAAAATACTTTGGAAAAAGTCAAAATTTTGGTTCATGTCGTCAAAATATAGACAACAGCTAATGCCATCAAAGTTTAATCAAATCTTTCAACTAAATGTATATTGGAGATAAACAAATGTGCTTTGTAAAGAAACAAGTTGATGGATATGGATGAAAACTATATAAAATTCAATAATTGGTAGTTTATCAAAACTGAATATAGAATACAGAGTACCTGTTATTTCTATTATTGGAACATTAGCGAACAGGAAAGTATTTAATATTGTCTTCTATGATTCTAACCCGTGCGAGCACGGGTTGATGAACTAGTTATACTAATGCAGTGAGAGCATAGACGTCGGTGCTCGCTCCTCACAAGTTTCTTGCATTTCTCTCCTTCCGTGTCTCCCACGTGATCAGCGTGAAGAGTGAGTCGGCGCCCTTCCGGAAGTCGCCGGTCCAATGCAATCTCCATTCATGCCACCAGTCGAGCAGCGATCCGGAGGCCAACGACACGTTCCACCCCAGCACCATGGCCGCCATGCACCATAGTTGCCTGGTGTACGAGCATTCCACGACAATGTAGTCCATTGTCTCTGGTGCCTGGTCGCAGAGAAGGCTTGTGGCGCGGGCGTCCAGGCCATGCCTCCTTCGTCGATCAGCCGTCCATTGGCGCCGGCGGATGGTGATCCAGAGGAACATCTTCACGCGCAAAGGGGGTCCAAGCACACCCGGGAATTGGACGTGACCCGAGGTGCAGCAAGTGGAAAGACTCATGTGGGTAATTTGTCCACTAGTCACATTTGTATATGGTTGTCGTCGACCGTATTGTTTTGTTATGCTGCATCAACAATCCGTTATGCTCTAAACTAAACTAAGGCAATGTGGTGTTGGTTTTAAGTGACTATTTAAGCTACATTTTACTTTGTAATGTCAATAATTAAAAATCAGAATTTAGATTTATGATATCATAGTACATAAATGGAAAAATATCGATCAATAATCGATAAGTTTACCACCATTAAATAGACATAATAATATCTGGTGTGCCAACTGTGTTAGAAAATGAACAAAATTAAAATGTATAATTTAATAAAAGTACTGTTGATCATCCATATACATTAAACAATAACTAATTCCTATAGCTCTTATCACTTATAAGGTTCTCACCCGTGCGGGAGCACGGGTTGGTGGACTAGTTGAACCAAATAAGAATAACCAATCTATATTGGAGTCCAAGAAATTGGTAGGGAAAAAATGTGAAATTATTAACGTATAGGAATTCAGAATACCTTCTAGTAGGGCCTTAGGCTGATCGCTGATGGAGTGATCACTGATTTTTTAGATAATGGAATTACATTCCGGCCTCTATGTATCCGCTGGAAACCGATACATACACGCACAACTTTATTACAAAACCTAAAAAGAAAAGATAACTTAATTTAGTACACAAATTTGGTACTAAATTAAGGTCGCCTTCAGAACACAAATCTAGCGATAGCAAGCCTTCTAAACATACAAAAGATTTGCAAAACCGAAGACAAAACCCACGACCTTCACAAGGATCTCCAAGACGACGCTCAGAGAGTATGTGACGCCGATGGCGCCACCGACGTCCATCCATGACAGGATAAGGTTTTCACCTGGCGATCCGGCGAGACAGGAGCACCAAAGACAACACTTCCATGGAAGTGAATGGCGCCCCAAGGCATCATTGTTGTCACCCACCGTAAGATGGAATTGGTTTTCACCGTAGCTCCAATCTGCCAAAAACATGTGAGGGATCGTAGTAGCGATCCAACCGCCGCCATGAGGTCAGCAGCCCTTTTGCGACCATGTCATCAAGATCTGAAAACGGGTTGCAAAAGTTGTACGACGAGCTTCCACAAATGACGAAACTGTCGTGCGGTCCGATCCTCGGCGACATGCAAATGGCACCGAATCGCCCGTTGCGGGGGACGCCGGACGCGGCAGGACGGCGCCAATGATGACGACGACGGGGCCACGGCCGACTATTTGGCGCGTGGCGACGACGCCGCGCGTGCCGGGCGGATTCAGATCACCGCACAAGGGCGCCCCCGCGGCCGGATCTGCCCTCCCCCGCCACCGGGTCCGCGCCACCGAGGCCGCAGATGGACCTAACCGACGGCGTGGAACGGAGCATCTCCCCGGTCGCGGGCGCCGCGTGTCGGCCGCCGACGCACGACCTAGGACGCTGCCCCGACTCGAAACAAGCCGGCACGTGGGGAGCCCATGAAGCAGCGCCGTAACACCGGCGCGACCCGTCATCAGCACCGCCGCCGGAAAGTCGCCGCCGGCCGCCGGGTGGTGGTGTGGCCGGGCGCCCTAGAAGCTAGCAATCCAGCCAAAGAACCAAGCCCAATGGTGCCCAGGCCAGGGCAGCGGCGACGACAGCCATCGCACCGCCACCGCGCGGCAAGATCGAAAATCCGCCCAACCGTGGCCAACCCCACGAGATCCGCTCCCCGGGTCAAGGAGGCGCCCGATCCGCACTAGGGGGTCTCGATCCGGCCGGCGACGCCCTATTTCGCCGGACTTGGCTGGAGTGAGGAGAGAGAGAGGGGGTAGAGGGGAGAAGGAGAGGGAGAGGAAGGCCGAGCTGCGGACAACACCCTTTTTTCGGGCCGCCCGGCTTAAGGCCGGCTGACTTATGAGTGGTGTTGTGGTGATCGCCGCCAGCGCCGCCCGCCGAGGCATCGATCGATGGCCAAAGAGGCCAATGCTGAACTAGATGCAATCGCGACGAAATTGGAAGATACGAAGAAACACATTACTTATGTCTAACTTATATATATATAACTTATACATGAAACACATTACTTACACACGTTACAAAGTTATGTCTAACTTATACATATAACTTATTACATGAAACATAGAACTTACCCACGTTACAAAGCTACATCTAACTTATACATATAACTTTTATGTGCAACTTAGGTAATATTTTATAAGTTAATATACATAAATTGCTATTAGAAAAATAAAATAAAATAAAATAAATCATCGAAACATATTCGAGAGGGATCTAGTTTTGTTCGCTTCGCCGTGTAGAACACACCAGTATAGGCGGAATTAAAACCGAGATACATCATTCAAGAATTATAGCCATTTTTTAAAAAATGTTTTACTTTATTCCCTTACATCACCGTTGACATTAGTGCATGTAAAAAGAAAAGAAAAAAGGAAGCAGAGCTGAGGGGAGACTGGAGAGCGGGCGTCATCGTAGGAAATGTGCGCGCGGTTTGGGTCGACCGCGAGTTAAGCAACTCGTGGTCAACCGCTAAACGGGAATTGGGGTGTCACATCTAATATATCTTAAGAAAGCATAGGAGATAAGAATACTCCGGGGGCTTGCCTTTCCCGAACAAGGAAGGTTCGTGCAGCGGCACAAGAGGACGACCTGTGTAACATCTGATATATGTCAAGGGTAATCAAGGTTGGTACAAACGATCGACCAAAAACACAAAACAACTTCTAAAAAAATAAGAGTATATCAAAGACCAAATCAATCATCTTTTTCCTTCGAACATCCACTGTGCTTGCCGAAGTTTGAAGATCACACTGTGAAGACAGTAAACAAAAAACACTTGAAACAACACTCGCCAAAACAAGGCTTAGAAGAACAAAAAACCACTCACAGCTGACAACGAGATGTAGTACCCACTAAAAGAAAATATATTGAAGAAACATTGAAAGGACGCGGTCTTACAATCCTTCACCATCAGAAACATTGTATTGAAGATGTCAGACCTTGTTGCAGAGTAGATCAAAAGAAAGAGGTCGAGAACCCCGTATCGAAAGCCAACCAACTCCTTCCTTTATTAAGCACACCACAAGCCAAGATCTGAAGAAGAAGAAGAAGAACCAATCTAACAAACCAAACACTCACTAGCCCTTGCCGGATCAAACATCATCAAGGTAGCGAGAAGCCGAAGGGACATTATTCCAAGCAATCCACCTCGACAATGACACGAAAAACAAAAACCTAGATCAACAATGATCCATAAACCTAACCAATAACTATGGAGGTGAAAAAGAACGGTCATCGCTCCTCTGTCCACCGATGAGATCGCCGATTAGGAGAGAGGAGGGGGGCTGAGCGGTGTCAAGAGCAGCAGTGGTGATGTGGCGGGGGAGTGTGGTACTTGTATTGGCGTGGGAGAGGGTAAACATATGGTCTTTGATTCGTTAGACTCTAATCATCATCAATATACCTATCTTCCATTTCTTGTCTTTATCCAGAAGGTGGACACCAAATCGCAGTCCTAAATCTACCTATCTGGCATCTGCTCTATGAATCTGTTATGGGATACTCCCTGTTTCGTGTGTACGGAGCTGCTGGTGATGCGGGAGCCTCTTCACCCTCTCTCTTGGATTTGGATAGCGTCAAGTCTTGTGTCAAGCTTGTCGATCACTTTCCCTTCACCTCTTCTCAGCTAATTAAAGCTTGACCACTACAAACACTTTTCTAAAGGTACAAACTTTTCAGTCTTTATTTATGTAATCAATTGTTACCATCTTGTGTCATTAATTGTCTTGTCTTTGGTAGCGATTGTGAGCCATATGAGTTGAGGCTGTTCTTGCAATTGAATTTACCACCATCGAAAATTTGGAATTGGCATTTCAGGCTTGGCGTCCGTGATCAAAATCTTGCTCTGCAAATCCAGATTGAAACTCATATTCCTTGTGTTAGTGGCACCCCTGTGGATGATCTGTTTCGTGGCGTTCATCAGACATACATGCTTTTCTTGAAATTGAGGTACAGATTCTCCCATTCTATTATATGTTATGTGCCTAGAATGTTATGTTATGACGTGGTGCTTGAGAATGCTAGGGTGTGTAGAACAAGACCATATTGGTCAAACAAACATTTTTATTTTTGTGCCTAAAATTTCTTTTCTCTTATCTATTTACATTTACATTGGTCCAACAAGATGTCATGTTGGGATGTGGTGCTTGAGAATTTTAGGGTGTTGCTTGTGGCTTTGAATGAGCAGGAGAGCCCCAAGAAAAAAGGTGGCTTCTTTTCGTTCTTCGGGTAGGTGAGTGTGGAGTTTAGGCTGTAGATGGTGTACAGGCTCATGATCTGGAGTTTCTGAATGTTTTACATATGTTTTGGCTTTGCTTTGTTCTAGGTTAGATCGATTCATTTGTTCTGGTGGTGTGGAAGAAATATGTAACTCTGGATTGATGGCTTGATGCTTCTGATATTGGAGGTTGGGCATAATGACGATGTGTCTATCACAACCCAAAATATTTAATTTAAGTATGTGATTGCAGATCAAGATCATAGATAAAGACTATGATTTCTCCTGATTTAGTTTTTTTTGCCAAAATTTAGCAACAAATACTATTTAACGTTTCCTAAACATCAGATGCCTGAAACAGTTCAGGCGATGACTTACTCCTGCCCTTCCTATCTCTTGTGAGTTGCGACGGCCCCCAGATCTCATGCACGAGCCAGCGCTCCCTCCATCACCTGAACAAAATCGAAATCCCAGGTGACTGTAATATAGTAATCCTCATAATATTTTCTACATCAAATTAAATAACTATAGGCCGTATGAATGGTTGATGCATTGAAACTAAAAAGAATGGAAGGGGATCTGCCTCTAGAAACGCTCTCGCGCGGCGACCGGGCGCCCCCAACCCTAGGCCGCCGCCATCCACGCCAAGCCCGCGCGCCGCCGCCTATGAGTGGGCCGCCGGAGCCTCGCGCGCCCGTGAGGACGGGCGGCGGCGCGGCCTTCCCTCCCTCTCCGCGTGATTCCTGGGCGGGCGCGGCGTTTAGTTCCCCTCGCGAGCTCGCCGCCGTGTACGCCCCGCGCGGGCGAGGGTCGTTAACGCCGGATCCGCCCCTCCTTCGCGGATCCGCAGCTGGGCGGCCGGGAGTGCACCTGTGCACGGAACTGCCGTCGGGGTCGCGGCGACGTCATCGGCGGCGGCTAACTCGACGACACCTGCAGCGACCGGGCGCTGGCGGACGGGCGGGCGGTGGCGCTGGTGTGGGTGGTGCAGGAGGCGGCGCGACCGGGCGCTCGCGACGGCGGTGGCCGGTGGCTGGCCGCCGGGCTCGCCGGATCCGCCATGGCGGCCGGAGTTGGTGGAGCCGGGGCGTTCTCGCGGCTGGCAACCGGAGTGCGGCAAGATGGTCGGTACTCTTCTTCTCCTCGCCGACGCTGCACGGGCGCCACCATGGTGGTGGGACCGGGGGCTGCAGGTTGCCGGCGGTGTCGAGGTGGCGCCGTCAAAGGTCGGGCTTCTTCCGGTGACGCTGGGCGTGGTTTTGACGGGGGTCGTGCCGCTGGCATGTATGAAAGGGTGCAGCAGGAATGGTGGCGGGCGAAGGCCTTTACTGCCGCTTGGTCGGTGGCAATGGTGGCGGCGGCTTCGTGCCGTCGTTCTCCCCGTTGGGGGCACCATTGAGGGCTGTCATTCCTTGCAGCATGGGTTCCCAGGGTGAAAACCCAGGTCATTACGGACGTGCGACGACGGCGCCATCGGCGTCGTGCCCTCCTTGGAGACGCCGCATCTGGGAACCCCCCTCGACTCGTGGCAGTGGTGGTGGTCAGCTGGTGGTGTTGCTGGTGCGTTGCAGCTTGGGGAGCACTTGGTCCGTGTTGGCAGGGAGGTGCAGAGGGCCATGTGGCTGGAGATCTTGAGTTGGCGCGCGCGGTGGTGGTGATCTCGGTGCTGGCCGGGCGCAGGTGGTGCTCTTGAAGCGGTTTCGAAGATATCCGAGTCCCGGGAAGTGGAGTGAGGCGTTGGGTGAGGCGAGGCCCCCACGCGGAGTAGCCGTGATCAGTGGTTCTCATTGGTGCCGTGACGAGAATTTCTGCTGATGCAATGTTGGAGCTGAGGGATCGACGATTGTGGGTGTGCAGCTTGAGGAGGACAGTCCCGTGGTGGGGGGGTCTTCTGGTAGCTACTCGGGCTTGCAGCGGGCTACGGCTCATACGTTGGTGACGACGGCGCGGTTTCGACGGCTTCCTTTCGGCTCCTCTCCCGTGTGGTGGTGGTGTGGTGGCGTAGTGTTCTTTGTGTTTTGTTTTTTTCTTGGTGCCTTTCTTCTTGATGGCTCGTGGTCGACGTCCCAATCCGACCGAGTGGCGATGATGGAGCCTCGTGTTGATGACCCAATCCAACCGAGTGAGGCTAACTGTTTATCTTGTTTCCATCCGTGTTGTTGTCAGTCGAGTTGTTTAGGTGGATCACAGTTGTGTGAGTTGTTGCAACAAGTGGTAGGTGGAGTGGAACACTCCCCTAAGTTGAGTTGAGTGGGCGCTATTTATGGCGCGAGTTGAGTTGAATTGGTACCTAGGTGTGCAGGTGGGGTAGGGTACCCTCCACGCTTGTATGGTTTTCCTGGCCCGGTTTGCAGTCAAAAAACTGGGTTGGCACTTGCCTTTTTCTTTTTTTTCGTCTAATAGAAATCGCAGCAAAGCTTTTGCCGTCCTTTCTAAAAAAAAAAAATCTGCCTCTAGAATAAAAGGGAGTTTATGTACAGAAAGGTAGAATAAAAGAGAGCTATGTACAGGTTTTTGCCCGACATATTGCGAAAGCAAAGGAAAAAAGAAGTTGCAAACACATAAGCACAGCCCCGGATGCTGCACCAACACAGGCTTTGCTGGGGCCCCTGCTGCTGCATGGTTTGTTGTTGTTTTTGGTGGGTAGAGACTGTTCTCAGTTGAAAAAAAGAACTTCTTGCCCAAACTCTTCTCTTTTTACCGGTCAGCATCTCTTTCTGGGTACAGCTCCCGTACACCGGCCGACAGGCCTGGGTAAATCGGTCCTGTACACCGGTTAGGTAGAGCAATGGAGACCTAAACCATATTTAGAGCATCTCCATGAGATTAAGAACAAGTGATCTTCTTTCCCTATAGCTATGAATAAAGCAGACTGAAATTAAATATCAAACGTGATCCACCAGATCTTCTATTCACTCACGTTTGCCTTTTTTTTTTTTCTTAATTAAAAGAACGACTATAGCCCCAATCTCTCAAACAAAGGGGAACAACCAGAGATTTTCCTCGATCTAATTTATTTTCAGAGTAGAATCCTTGTGTAGTAGTAGTTTTTTTTTTTTTTGGGTGAGTACTGTTATTTTGTAGTATATTTTAGAATAAAGCTGCAGTACTTTATATTAGTTGCTGAAACGATGCTTAACTTACATAAGCAGATACGCACACAAGGAATTAGTCTACCTTTAATCACGTTGTAGCCGGTTGATACGATGCTTAGCTTGCATAAGCAGACATGATCGATCCGTTAGATGGATTTATATATTCATTAGTGCTTTGATGAACAAGACAATAAGAAACGCAAAAGCGTATTATCCTTGGCGTGCTGGCCGCGGAAAAGACATGCAGTCAGTAGCGACTGACTCTGTATCTCTCCTCTATACATAGACGTACTCCCCCGGCCCTGATCGAACGCGGCTACCCAATGCTAGGCAACAGACAGTAAGTACTCCGTAGTGACCCATAGATCAGTACCGGACGGTAATGGCGACCACCGTAGCCGCTAGCAAAACCAACAAAGCTGCTGCTGCTTCTGCAAGTGATAGTAGTGATAATGCAATTGATCCACCAGGCCAAAAACTAGTAGATCCCCCAGCTGTTGATGGCTGCTCGCCGCGGCGACAGCAACCGGATCAAGGAACTGCTGCTTCGGCTCAACACCGATGAGGTGGAGTTGCATCGCAATGGCGTCGACGGCATGGTGGAGTCGGCTGCAACATCAGCAGGTGCAGTCATCCTGAGGTCGCCCCTGATGGTCCTCCTCCTGCTGCCCTGGCTACGCCGGCGCCGCCGCCACCACCACTTGTTGTTGATGGGGTGACATTAGAGGGGGACACTCTGCTGCACGTGGTTGCAGCATGCGGCGACGGAGACGACTTCATCGACTGTGCCAAGACGATCGTTGGTGACAAGAAGCGCAAGGGCGGTGCAGCGGCGGTGTGTCTAGCCCTGGAAGCACGCAACAACAAGGGCGACACGCCCCTGCACTGCGCCGCCCGTGCTGGGAACGCCCACATGATCTCCCTGCCTCATTGATCTCATCCCCAGCACCACCGACGACAAGGCGTTGGTGAGAACGCAGAACGAGTGTGGGGAGACCGCGCTCCATCAGGCGGTCCGCGCTGCCAGGAACAAGGTGGTCTGCATCGACAAGCTCATGGCCGTGGATCCAGAGCTGGCCTGCATCCCACACGAGGACGGTGCTTCGCCATTGTACGTGGCCATTTCCTTGGGTGAGATAGAGATTGCGGAGCACCTCTACATAAAGAGTAAAGGCAAGCTGTCTTATTCCGACCAGATGGCCGTAACGTCTTGCATGCAGCGGTTCATCGTGGCCAAGGTAAAATTAGTATTTTGTGATTTGTCTTTGTGTCATAATGTATTAAATTTGTGTCAGTGTCTTCCTATATATATAGAAAATAGTTATAAGTCAGTGTCAACACAAACGAAGTTTTTTTCAAGTTTTTGTTGTTTGTCTAATGTTTTTTTATTTTTTTTCTCAGTACCACATTGCACATTGTGTCTACAAAAATTGCAATGAACAAAATCTATAATTTTAGTAAAACATGTGTGCAATAAAGGTCGCCCCAAGAAACCTAAAATTCAAGGCACCCAGATTTTAGCAAGTGTAAAAATAAATACTTTCCTTCTTGAAAGAGTGTCGTTCACATTTTTGAGGAACCAACCAGTCTCAAGATGAACTAAATATATATAAAAATACTAAACATGTATTAAATATCTTTAAATGAATTATGATATTATATTTTCATAATTAATCTATTTATAGAGGTATAAATATTAATAATATTTTTTTCTATAAATATAGCCAAACTAAGAAAGTTTGACTTAATGAGTCCAAACTTAAAAATGACACTCTTCCATTTCTGCACTTGGTTGCAGCTCTGCCTATGATTTTGGAATGGCTCCAGGACATGAAGCTTAAAGAAGGCAGTAGTAGTGTGTCTCTTATCTCGCGGCTGACTAGCCAAAGGGATGATAAGCAGAATGGGAGCACCCTCTTCACTTGGCCGCGTCCTTGAACGGGTGGCCAGGCGCGGGGTTTCTTTTTACACACTATTTCCACAAGTTTGGCCGACAGGGAAATCAATGGTTAGACTGCTGCTGGATGGTAACGAATCCACGGCGTACCAGGCGGACGACCAAGGATCCTACCCCATACACGTCGCTGCAGCGTGTAACAGCCTCGGCGTGGTGAAGATGCTGCTGGAGAGGTGTCCGGACTGCGCCACCCTGCGAGATGGCAATGGACGGACTTTCCTCCATGTTGCTGCCGAGACGAAGAAGCACAGCAGCGATATCCACAGCGGTAGCGCCGCTGTGGTTCAATATGTCTGCGGTGAAATGCCACAGCGATCGTCATCGATGATTCTGAATGCGCAGGACAGCAACGGGGACACGGCGCTGCACTACGCTGTCCGTGCTGGGGGCCTTGCCGTCTTCAACTGCCTGCTTCGAATCGGCAGGTGCGGTTGGACGTGGCAAATAAAGACGGCATGACACCTCTTGATCTTTCATATAAAATGATCCCTGCAGGGTTTCATTATAGACTTGTAAGTAGACATCCGATCCCTCCCTGGCTCCCTCCCTCTCCTCTATGGCTCTATCTCTTGTTTTTGTCAACGAAAAATGATACCCTTGCATATACATCTCATGCAGAATCCCAGAGGTATTGTACGCACTTCACTAATTGCGGTAGGAGCTCCGCACGGTGGAGGTCGGCCAGAGCTCTTCACTGAAAAACACATCCCCGAAAGAAACATAGACAAAGAAGCCAAGAAGCACACAGAAGCGACGCAGGTGATGAGCGTTGTCTCTGCTCTTATTGCGACTGTCACATTCGCATCAGCTTTCACGTTGCCCGGAGGCTATCGATCAGCCGACGATGCCGTTGGTGCCGCAGGCACTCCCGTGCTTGCTGGGAGCTATGCTTTCGACGCGTTTATCCTCGCCGACACCTTGGCATTTATCTGCTCCATATTAGCTACCTGCACCCTTGTGTATGCCGGGGTGCCGGCTATGGACATCGACCTACGTAACAGGTACTTCAACGTTTCGGCGCGCATGCTGCAGAGTGCGGCAAGAAGTTTGGTGGCCGCGTTTGGGCTGGGCCTCTACCTGGTGTTTCACCATACTGCTAGTGCCAATGCTGCTTGTGCGATTGTTTTCGCGTCTTCCATCTATGGGAACATGGGAGCTTGGCAGACCTTCCATATGGCAAAACGGTCCTGGCTCGGGTTGGAATTCAACAATATGCGCTAGTGAGACGATACGTAATATCCATATTTCTCCGACTCTGGCTACACTTCGGGTCCTACGTAATAATCTTCGGCCTCCCAGCGATTAGCAGGTGGGTCACCCCAGCAATTCGCAAGTGGGTCATCCTAGCAATTCAAAAGTGGGTCGACCAAAAGAAACTCTGAGGTGGACAAGGTAACGTACGTAGTAGAAGGTGCAAAGATTCAAGAAACCTACCAGAGTCACCACTGCCCTTTGTACTAGCAATTCATCATGCTATAACTCACGCAACAAAGTATTCAACATTGCCTCTAGTTTTTCGGTTTTTCCTCTGCTCAATTTGTTATCAACCATGTGCACCAAACTATCATTGCTGTGTGTACTGTATATGTAGCAATTTGAGCTATGTACGTGCTGAATATTCTGTAACATGTATAGCGAGTGTAACCTTGAGTACATAAATTCAAGTAGTAGTAGTGAACGCATCTTGCACGCAGTGACCACAAGGCTGGTAGGTACTCCTCGATCCGGGGCACGCATATTGTAGGCATGTCCTGCTTAATCGGATCTTAGATATGCAATCCTTGTAACCGCGCACAGTTGTGATGATATAAAAAATCCCTACCTCCCATAATTAGGGGCTGTGTGTTTCACATTTGCAGATGCTTAGGTGGTGTTTAGCTTCAGGGACTTTTTTTTTTTTTTGTTGAGACTAAACAAAAAGGGGCATTGGCGCGTTTTACCCTCGGTTTGACGCAATGATGATTTTACTCGTTTTTTTAACTTTTCATTTTTACCCTTGGTTTTTCAAAAACGAAAAGAGAGTCTACCCTTACTCTGTTATGTACAGATAACGGTGTTAAAATGGACAACTTTGCCCATCCGTTTTTACCCCTATTTTTTTTTTCTAGAATTGTGTTTTTACCCCCTGTTTTGTATCAACTGTGTGACATTGTGTACAGATTTTTGGTAAATTTTGACAGCATTTTAGCTTATAATCCATATAATTAAAATCCAATATCACACAACAAAATAATCCATCATAGTACCATAGAGGTCCAAATTAACATGCCAACATAGAGGTCCAAATCAACATGCCAACATAGAGGTCCAAATCAACATGCTAACATAGAGGTCCAAATTAACATGCTAACATAGAGGTCCGAATTAACATTCCAAATACTAACATAGAGGTCTAAATGACATGTCATCCAAAAGTAGGAACTAGTAGTTGCTAATTATGAGCCACATCTCAAGACTGAAAGTTTGAAACCCAACAACGTAGCAAGCCTTCCGTATGTATTGTCTCGCGCCTCGCTGTCCCCCTTCCTGAACCACTTGCACTTGCTGAACCACTTGCCTCATTGTTGGGATGTGTTGAACTTCCCTTCCTGTACTGCACCACTTCCACTTCAACAAAATAGAGTAGAAGCAAGTTAATTTTTGTGGGAACGCTAAAATTTGCTACAAAATATTGTAACGAACATGAGCCTTAAATCACTTACCTTGCATCATTGTTGTCCTCTCCCGTCCCCTGCCGCTTCCTCTTCCCTTCCCTTCCCCTTCCTCTTGTAGATGGAAAAAAGTCCACTTGCATCCTTGATCAGCCCTCTTGCATATGGTCAGAATCTTGTCTTGTCTTTTTGCAAGGTTTCAAAAGCATGATCATGCAAGACAGAGAAATGTGTAACAACTAACTTGCACTAATCCACATCCGGGAACACCACATTGACATCAATACATGGATCATCAGCATCATATGAAAACATGGGAGGATCGTACTCATCTTCCCTCATTAATAATTTCACCATTAGGATCAAACTCAGTATCGTCATCGTATCGAAGCATCATCAGAGCCGATGATGCAGCCAAGTCGGTGTCATAGCTGCTATCACTAAGTACCTTCCCATCGAAGCACTATCTTTGGCTGGAGCTCTCTTTTGGAGGACATTGTCTTCTTTTTAGGTGGGGGTTGTGGCTCTCTCATTTGTGGCTCTCTCACTGCTGCCCTCCTCAATTGAGAGTAAATTCGTCCTCACAATAGGGTGAAACCTTCTGTTTGTTGGAGAAAAACCAGTGGCCCCTCAAAATCATTGACCCGAGCATTGATACATACTAACCCACTCTTAACATTGATTAGAAACCACTCTAACAGATTTTCATCCGATTGAATTTCCATAGAATCATCCTCCAAACTATGCCACAATGTAACATATTGTTTAGAACCCCAAAAGCAATGCTCTCCAATGAAATCAACTAGTCTGCAGCAACCTAAAGCTTTTGGGGTCAATAACCTTAGTAATGCAAAGTTCTACCTTGACACCATATTTTTGAACCATTGTCCGACAAGCTGAAAAATGAACGAACTCTAACAACAAGTTCCAATTTATTGTGATTTATCCTACAAATCACAGCATGAAATAAACAAATCAATACATCTACATCCTGAAGCGAGAAAACAAACAGACTCTCGGACAATCTCTCGAAACTTGTCGGCGATCCTCAAACCCAAAGCACTTGCCGGCGATCCGTGCAACCTCCGACAAAAACCAAGGATGGTGCGCATCTACCTGCTTCGCAAAAAAATGTGTCAAACACGAAAACAATGAACGCTTAGAGGTCAGAATAGTTGTTCCTTATGATAGGCACTTTGCATATTGCACCAAGTACTAGGCGCATAGCAAAAACCTCGTTCACTACTTTAATCGACAATCGCTCGCAACACACATACAAACTATTCTTGAGTAAACATAGAAGCACCATTTGCATCTTACGCAAAACCATGGGCAACATTTGGCAGCCCATGCCCCCGCTCGATTTATCTAAAAGCTAGAACTTGCAAAAGTGTAGGGAAAAGCTATGGAACATTTACAAATTCCGGCAGCCTAGCACCGCACCACTGCACTTTCCACTAACAAAAATTTAGAGACAGAGCAAACCAATGGCGGTCCGAACAAGCAAGGCCTACGGCGCCAAACCTATAAAGCCGCTATTGGACTCCAAGACGATTCCTTCGTGTGGCTTGAGCCGAGGCTATATTAACGCAAGAGCCTAGCTTAAGTACTATCCGGCTTCAATAAAAAAAGGAGTTGGGTATTCTCGGGAATATCCAGCATCAATCTAGCTCCACCCCTCATAGGTTTGGGGTCCCCAAGGTTCAATAGTGGGTAGTTTCGGTTTGAGGCCAACGCACGCCCACCGTTTAAAATAAAAGGGGAAGGTTTGACACAGACGAGCCGGGGGGAGCGGGAGAGAGCCCTGCGAAGTCGCTGAGGCGCCTCTGGCATTGAGGGTTCAGCCTCGCCTATGTCAAACCTGTACCGAGGGGAAAAACGCGGTGGTACCTCCGCCCTCGAAGCTCAAGCCTCGCCTATGTCAAACATATGGCAAGGGGGAAGTCGTTGGGTACATTCAATCTCGAACCTCGGGTTTTGCCTATGTCAAACATGTACCAAGGGGGGAAGCTGTAGTGGGAACCGCCCAATGACCCGGAAGATTGGCCGGGAACACTTGCTCGAATCCTAGCTCACGTGTTTCAAGAGCTTAGGCTGAAGACGAATCGAAGGCCAACAACAGCTAACCCAACTGGGACCTCTGTTTGAGAAATGTTGAAGACCCATGGAAGAGGGATCGAAGGACTTTTTGAAATTACATAGGAAACCCTGATCACCTGGTAGGCGGAGGCCCGAGATTGATACCCCGTAGGTCAAACTTGTACAACCTCGAAATGGAGGGAAGCCACCGCGACTTGACCATTGTGAATTGAGGGTGAGGTCTACCTACAGCAAATCACACCCCTCAAGGGGGAATGTTGGGACATGGTG
This sequence comes from Hyparrhenia diplandra, assembly GCA_015847255.1. Taxonomy (NCBI): domain Eukaryota; kingdom Viridiplantae; phylum Streptophyta; class Magnoliopsida; order Poales; family Poaceae; genus Hyparrhenia; species Hyparrhenia diplandra. Next base: position 371,644 of record JADLZK010007531.1, on the reverse strand, counting down.
GATTAAGTCGCTAGGTGCAGGCGAAGACATGAATGCGAGCTCGGCAACTCCAAGGCCACCTCCGCTGCGCACCTTGAACCTGGGCCACCTTAACCTCGCGATCCTTGGACTCCAAGGCCACCTCCGCCTCCACATGGGCCTTAGACTCCAAGGCCACCTCAGCCATGTGAAAGGATCGAGATGCCCAAGAGGGGGGGGGGGAGGGGGGGTGGGTGAATAGGGCTAATATAAAATTTTCTTGCAAATAATAAACCTACAAGCCCAACTTCACCCACTTGTGCCTAAGTGTGATTCCTATCAACTACCGCACAAAGTTTAGCACCCTAGTTCCATTCCTACTCTATCATGGCAATTCTAAGAAAGTAAATGCAAGGAATAGAATTGCGGAAAGTAAATTGCTCAAAGTAAAGAGAGGAAAGGACACGACGATGTTTTCCTGAGGTATCGAGGTGTCGCCACACCCCCTAGTCCTCGTTGGAGCACTCTCGCAAGAGTATTGCTCCCCCTTAGTCCTTGCAAGGACCAAGTGCTCTCTACGGGCTGATTCTTTGACACTCCGTCGCGGTGAATCGCCCACAACCGCCACAAGCTCGCTTGAGCCACCCACAAGCTTCACCGGGTGATCTTCCCAACCATGATCCGCCACCAAGCCGTCTAGGTTGATGGCGATCACCAAGAGAAACAAGCACAAACTCTCACTTGACCTCAACAAGCCTAGGGAGAAGAGTGGATGCACACTTGAATCTCTCAAAACACTCTAAGGATGATCCTTAATCTTGCATGGATGACCACCTTAGGGCTCTTGCTCTTCCTTGCACTCTCAAGGGTGTTTCTCAGCTGAACAAATGGGCAAGAGAAGGTGCAAGGTCGTGGGGGTAAAGTATATATAGCCCCCATCCAAAGTCTCCACGAAATCAGCACGCATGCTGAAATTTCAGCGACCGACGCACCGGTCGCAGGCCGGACGCACCGGTCAAGCGTCCGTCGGTGCTTCCAAATACAAACGACAAGGCTGCAAACGCGTGCGGTGCCATGCGTCCGGTCCGCAGTAGCTTCCGGTCGGCGACCGGGCGCGCACCGTCACCGATTTGGTCCAAAATGGACCTTTATCGAATCGGCCGGATGCTATCGACCCGAAGCGTCCGATCAAAGGATCGAGCGGCCCGTCAAGCGTCCGGCCGACGCCGTCCGGGCCGGGTCCGTAAGCTCTTCTTCACCTCTATCTTCTTGACTTCATGAAATGCTTCAACTCCAACATGTCTCAGGCATGAATCGAGCTACCTAGTGCTAGAAAAACTCAAGTGTGCACCACAACTCATCTCTAGACTCGCCTAGGTCAAGCTACTCGTTCGTACCCCCCTTAATAGCACGGACAAAATGAAAAACAAAGTCCTAACAACTAATCCGATATCACCCAACTCCGTCGACAATCGGAACTAGCCGTCCTTAACCTTGTCGTCCATCTTTGGAAAACCGAACGAAATCCATCGTCGTGGGGCGTGCCATGACTCATCGCCCGAGCTCACCATTACCATGACCTAACTCTAACCCGTCCTGCAAAATACATGTTGGTCATGGTAATTATATTGTCATCAATCATCGAAACCCAATCCTAGGGGCCTAGATGCTTTCAATCTCCCCCTTTTTGGTGATTGATGATAACTTCTAGAGTATGGAGATTAAGAGTGAGGTTTTAAGCGCACTTGTTCACATGAGCCTCTGTCAATAAGATCAAAGGGGTTAGGGTGGCTCATGCGATACAAGATCATACATGTACTCATCGAATCTGCATTAAGAGTGAGTATGACAATGATGGCTCATATGGTTCAAAGTATCACAAGTAATGATCAGAGTAAAACATAAGCGCGGAAGCATAGACCATATGAGCCAAAAGCATGACATGATATGTAATGATACCGAAGTAGAGAGCACACATGTCATAGAGTGTATCACAATGCATCACAAATATATACAATGCGAGGCATGAAAGTAAACATGATGCATGAGAGTGTATCACACAAAATAACCAACTCCCTCTCACAAACTCCCCCTAAGTCTACATACTCTACCCTCTCCCCCTTTGGCATCAAGGATCAAAACTCTAAGGGTCACGGGAGGTGTAGAAGCGACGAAGCCGTCACTGGAACACGAGTCGCCATCATGTGCTGATCTGCATCATCGGGGCTCATGTCGGAGTCTCTGGCTGCTGACCACTAGAAGCGGAGGGGCCCTTTGACTTTGGAAGTGTCCGAGAAGCGATCGGGGCCTACTGCTCAGCAACCGACACCGTGGGAGCTGTCTCACGAAGTTGTGACAACCTGTCGACCCTCATCCGCCGTGGCTCGGTAAGGGGTCAACTAACGACACTCGAAGTAGTAGTGATCAAGTCTGACCACTCGGCTCTGAGGTGGCCTGGCACACTCGACTCGGGGCCCGGCGGACTCACCGGGTGGAAACCCGTATGGCCTCTGTCGCCGAAGCTGCCTAAGTGACGGGAGGTGGGACTCAGAGCGGCCGCTAGACCAACGAAGTGAGTGGCGATGGGGTAGGCCGCAAAACAACTCGGCAAAGGTAGCATCAGGCGAGGATCCGGTGACACACACCAAGGCGTAGTCGGGTCTGGCGTCGTGGGTGTGAAGCCGAGTGGAGTGGAGTCGGGCGGCTAGTAGCTGCAAACCCCATATACACTGACAAGGCGGAGTCCGAGGCCGGGAAAAGACAAAAAGTGCACTCGAACTGCCCTCCGCATCCCCGAAGCCGTGGGCCTGGGCCCGAGGTGCTTCAGGTCTTTGGAACAGGTGGCACTGGTGGAAGTGGTGGAAGCTGAGGCACCTGTACCTGAATCCCTATAGCCCGGATCACGGCGCCATGAGAGCGCTTCTTCTTTGCCGGAAGACAAGCCGCTGGCTGGCGATCACGCCGGCCGGTACCAGGTACGCTGGCTGGCGGTAGAGCGCCGCTGGCGGAAGTCAAGCGAACGCCAAGCTCGTCCTGTCTCTACCTCATCTCAAGGTTGAGAGCCTGCTGCTCTCTGTCACGAGTCTCCCCGTGCACGGGTCATGGCGTGCCTGCTCCACTGATCCACGGGCGTTCTGATCAGCCCCTCATCTCAGAAAGTAACACAAGAAGTGCCGGGTCTGACTGGGGAGCAGCGGAACTGGAACCTCCGGCCTCGTGGTCGTGTCGTCGAGGAGGTGGCCTCGGAAGCTCGTAGTCCTCGTCTGAGCTGTCTGAAGGGTCAGTGTAAACCTCTGGCCCGTGCTGCTGTGGTTGCTGCTCCTCTGCCTCTAGTTGCTCGTGCTCTAAAGCAACCATCTGAAGAAGCTGTGTGTCCTGATCTGCCTCAGACTCGGTGACTGGTCCCTGTGAGCGTGTAGCAACGGGTGTGCGTGTCGGTGTCGGACTGGACTTGAGGAGTCGACGTGAGGTTATACCTCGAGAAGCGTGTAGTCGACTCTGTCCACTCAAGTACCTCCTCATCTGCCATCCGGGGCACAGTCTTCCAAATCAGATAGGAGATCCAGTGAGCAAACGGAAGCTGTCTGCAACCCTTAATCCCCTCAGCTATGGTGTCCTCCATCTCTGACAGTATCAAATCCCAGATATCAAACTCTATCTGATCCAGGAGGTGGAAGAGAATCCACTGCTGCAAACATGTAAGCACCTCCTTGAATCCAATCCTCGGCAGAATCGTCCGCCTCACTATAGCATCCACCACCCTGGCTAGTGGAGTGAGGTCGGTGGGAAGACGGCTGGAGCCCTCGCCGAAGGGTGCCTTGAAGCAACTGCGAACCTGATCAGCTAAGGGCACATTGGCGGCTACCGGTCGCCTGGGCGGTGCTGTGGTGCCATAGCACAAGCTGTGAATGCTGGTAGCTGAGGAAGGCAAGCCAAGAAGCCGTCGAGCCTGAAAACTCTGCACCGTCAGATACCTATTGCCCTTGAAGGCAAACACAAAGAACTCGTGCTGGGGGTCAATCCGCAGGGTAGAGTAAAACTCTCGGATCCACGAAGGCACGTAGCGGCCCTCTCTGCCAAGCAAGTCTGCCAGACCCCTGATGTAGCTGAGGTGGGGTTGGATCTGCTCTCCAACACTCGCGACCATGTCCTCAACACGGCACACTCTGTGGGCAGAAGGCGATGTTGCACTCCTCGTACGCCCGGTAAAAATCCTCGTGTAGTGTCATCCAGTACCCTGGGGACGCCCCTGGCTGCCTCTCTGGTGGAAACCACTGGTCTAGGTCAACAAAGCGGTACTGTCGGGCTCTGGCTACTGACATGGCCCTCAAATCAACGTGCTCGACCTCTGGCTCCTCTGTTGCCTCTCGCGCCGGCCGCTGTCTTGAGCCGGACGTGTCACCTCTGGAAAAAGTACAGTGTGGGTCCGGGAGGAACGTCGAAGTCCTACCTGTTGGGGTGACTGCTGCTGAGTGGGCTGAGGTGCCTGCTGCTGCTGCTGAACCTGGGGCTCACGGATACATAATCCACCTGCTGGACTACCCAACTCTGCTTGCTCTGCTGCCAGAGCCACTGCTCTCACTTCCTCTTCTGTCATCGGATCACCTCGCTTACGCTTTGGCTTCGTCTGCTTCGGAGGGGCAACCTTCTTGCCCTTGTCCGGTGGACCACCACCAGGAGGAGGAGGTGGGGGTCGAGGTGGACCGGTGTTCTTCGTGCGAGCCATGACTGTCAAAGTACAACTGCTACTGAAAGAAATCAACTGCCAAGCCAAACTGCCACAAAGAATCACTGACAAGTGAAAGACTCCCCCCGCCTCACTTTGCAAGTCAAACGGACAAGAATCACCGCCCACCGACACTCAAGAGGCTTTGGCCTCGTTTCCTTACTCGCGGGCTTGGCCCCGGTGAAAGCAACACCGACCAACTGACAAACTGCCAAGATCAAGCCATGGACCAACTCGCTGCACGACAGAAGCAATAGAAGGATTTATTACAATGAATATATAACTTGGGGCGAGAAAGTCCTATGGAAGCAAGCAATCTAGAGAAGAAAGGAATGGCCATTTAGGGTATACCTAGCCTTGAGTGCCGCCTGTGAAAAAGGTGAGAAATGACACGACGGGGACCTCCAAGTAGCAAGAGTGGGCACTTTGCATAGGAATGGAGCGAGGAAAAATATCAAAAGAGTGATTCAAAGTCGTTTGGGCAATTTGGTGAACACTTGGCCTGCATAGACGAAAAGTAGCTGTGGGAGCTCACCAAAACTGAGGAGCTGGTCGGCTGGGATCAAATAGGGCACACGCGTTGACAAGGAGCAGCACCGCAATGAATTGGATCGACAAACGATCGAAATAGTGACTGAGACTACCGTGGCATTATGTCGAACACCTTGCGTGCATAGGGGATGACGGTTCGCGAAACTCACGAGGGGCGATGGTTAGGCCGGCCGGGATGCGAGGAATGACGCCGGCGATGATGGAGACGCCCTCGGCGAGGAGATGGAGCCACCGGGCAAATCGACGGCAGCGCGGACTCCCCGGGCGGTGGCGTTTTCATGGCGGCGCACGAGGATTGCGCTGGGGGCGCTGGCTGTGGGCGGCGGCGCAAGGCGGTGGCGGCCCGGCGGTGCGGTGGCGGCGTGGGTGTGCGGCGGCGGCGGCGCTCAAGGCGGGGCGGCGGCGGGAGGAACCGGCGGGCGCTGGGTGTCGGGCGGGCGGTGGGCGTCGAGGAGGAAGGAACCGCCCGGGTGGAAGAGAATAATAATGAGCGCCCCACGCATCATATAGAAAAATGTACCGTGCTTCAAATTTTTCTCGACCGGACACATCCACTTCCTTGACCGGACGCAGAGGTCCCTCGACCGGAAGCTCCGGTCGGTCGTCGATCACTTCCGAGAGCCCCGCAGCCGCCCCTCGACCGGCCGCGCGGTCAACTCGTGACCGGACGACCGATGGGTTCGGTCGAGCATCCGGTCGGTGCGGCCCTGTCGCCGTCTTCGCTGAATTTGATTTCTTCCTTCAGAGCGACTTCTCCCAACCAAATTCCAACACAAATAAGAGTGAAATAACCACCGGTTGGAACAGGTCATGGGAGTCCTCTCTCAAACCCTCAATTTTGCAAATAATTTGCCCACAGGCATAGCTTTAATTTTTGAAAATAGGCAATAAAAGCGTCGAGGAGTATCGTATGGCCAAGCAATGGAGTGTTTCAACCATAAGGAGCGTCAAATGCTCTCTCCATCCTTGGGCGAACACAAATGATACTCAAGCTTAAACTGAAAAAGAACGACAAACCAAGACACATGCATATAAAATGCAATTTCAAGAATTTAAATATGGAAAATTGAATCTAGTTGGCTTGTCAAGTTTGAACCAAGGTTAAGCTTTTTCACACGCTTTTCGGTGGTTATCTTAAGCATGTTAGACAAGCCCTATATGCGTTGCATGAATTTAAACATGGCATATTATACAATGAATGCAAGGGACAACACAAGCTCATTTTCTAGAGAAATTGGAAGAATCAAGAACATTGAGCTCGCTTCACAACATACAAAACCTTGCCTCATCCTAGGGCTTAGTGAAGATATCCGCCAAATTGTCTTCAGTCCCTCACTCCTTCAAGAGATATGTCTTTCTTGGAAACATGATCACGAAGGAAGTGATGACGAATGTCAATATGCTTGGTGCGGGAATGTTGAACCGGATTGTTAGCAAGCTTGATGGCACTCTCATTATCACATAGCAATGGAACCTTCTCGAGCTTGACACCATAATCAAGGAGAGTTTGCTTCATATAGAGAATTTGAGCACAACAAGCTCCCGCGGCAATATACTCCGCTTCGGCGGTTGACAAGGCCACACTATTTTGCTTCTTTGAACACCAAGAGACAATGGACCTTCCAAGCAAATGGCACCCTCTGGATGTGCTTTTTCTATCAATTTTGCAACCGGCGTAATCCGAATCGAATAGCCAACAAGTTGGAATCTTGCTCCTTTGGGATACCATATGCCAATGCTTGGTGTATACTTGAGGTACCTAAGAATTCTATTCACCGCGGTGAGATGAGATTTCATAGGGTTAGCTTGAAAACGAGCACATAAGCATACACTAAACATGATGTCGGCCTAGATGCGGTAAGATAGAGCAAGCTACCAATCATAGATTGATAGAGTGTTTTGTCTACCGGTGTACCTCCCTCATCTAGGTCAAGTTGTCCATTGGTTGGCATGGGTGTCTTGATGGGCTTACAATCTTCCATCTTGAACCTCTTGAGAAGGTCCTTGGTGTACTTTTCTTGAGAGATGAAAGTCCCTTCTCTCAATTGCTTGACTTGGAACCCAAGGAAGAAGGTAAGCTCACCAATCATGGACATCTCAAATTCCTTTGACATCAAAGCACCAAACTCCTTGCAATGTTCTTCATTTGAAGAGCCAAAGATTATGTCATCGACATAAACTTGACAAATGAAGATATCCCCTTCATGCTTCTTGGTGAATAGTGTGGTGTCCACCTTCCCAATGGTGAAGCCCTTCTCAATGAGGAAGTTCCGAAGGCGCTCATACCATGCTCTTGGGCTTGCTTGAGCCCATATAGCGCCTTGGTCAACCTATAAACAAGGTTAGGATATCTAGGGTCTTCAAACCCGGGGGGTTGTTCAACAAAGACTAGTTCATTTATGAAGCCATTTAAAAAATGCACTTTTCACATCCATTTGATATAATTTCATTTCATGATGTGATGCATATGAAAGGAGGATACATATGGCTTCAAGTCTTGCAACCGGTGCAAAGGTCTCTCCAAAATCAAACCTTCGACTTGAGAGAACTCCTTTGCCACTAGTCTTGCCTTGTTGCACACAGCGACGCCTTGATCATCTTGCTTGTTGCGGAACACCCATTTTGTGCCAATGACTCTTGCACCTTTAGGCCGCTCTACAAGTGTCCACACTTCATTGCAGGTGAAGTTGCCCAATTCTTCATGCATGACATTCACCCAATCGGATCTTCTAGAGCGTCCTCTATGCTAGTAGGTTCAAAACAAGAGACAAAAGCATGATGTTCAACAAAAGAAGCAAGTTTTTGAGAGCGAGTCATAACCCCCTTTGTTGGGCTCCCTATGATGAGATCTTGAGGATGTGCTTGAAGTAGAGGAGAATTTCTTCGATCAACCACTTGAGGAGGGTCTTGTGGAGCATCAACATCTTGAGCTTGTTCCACCCCTTTGTTCATGAGAAACATGAGTATCATCTTGGTGATTGTTCTCATCTTTATCATCATCTTGTGGAACATTGGATGAAGATGGCTTGTCAATGACTTGAACATCATCATCATCATCTTTAGGCTTGATGTCTCCAACTGGCATGTTTTTCATAGCCTCCCTCAATGGTTCATGACCTATATCATCAAGATTCTCATGTGCCCCATGGGAGCCGTTAGATTCATCAAACTCCACATCATATGTTTCCTCTACCATGCCGGTGGCATGATTGAATACTCGATATGCTTTGGACTTCGATGAGTAACCAACAAGAAATCCAATATCACAATGTTTTAAAACTTCCCTAGATGTTGGCGCTTCTTGAAGATGTAGCATTTGCAACCAAACACCCTAAAGAAGGAAACGTCGGCTTCTTCTCATTGAGCAACTCATAAGATGTCTTGCCAAGAAACTTTTGGAGGTAGAGGCGGTTGGATGCATAACATGCGGTGTTGATTGCCTCAGCCCAAAACGTCTCATCGGTGCCATACTCATCTAGCATTGTTCTTGCCAAGGTAATAAGAGTCCGGTTCTTTCTCTCCACTACACCATTTTGTTGAGGAGTGTAGGTTGAAGAAAACTCATGCTTGATCCCAACTTCATTACAATATTGCTCTATGTTTGTGTTGTCAAACTCTTTCCCATTGTCACTTCTTATCTCCTTGATCTTCTCATCAAATTCATTTTGAGCTCTCTTAGCAAACTTCTTGAAGCAAGCGGCCACTTCGGATTTGTCATGAAGAAAGAAGGGCCAAGTGTATCTTGAGTAGTCATCAACAATCACTAGACAATATAGGTTGCCCCCAAGCTCTTGTATGTTGTTGGCCCAAAGAGATCCATATGAAGTAGCTCTAGCACTCTATGTGTTGACATGAAAGCTTTGGTTGGATGGGTGTTGGCAACTTGTTTGCCCGGCTTGACATGCACTACATAGCTTATCCTTTTCAAACTTGACATCCTTCAACCCTCTCACTAGATCATTCTTCATTAGCTTCTTGAGAGACCCCATACCAACATGTGCTAGCCTTCTATGCCATAACCAACCAAGAGATGTAGCCTTGGCAAATAGACATGTTTGCAAGTTAGCTTCTTCGGAGGTGAAATCCACAACATATAGGTTGTTGTATCTAAAGCCTCTAAATATCTCTTGCTTGTCACTCTTCTTTGTCACACCAACTTCATGTTCATCAAATAGGCATTGGAAGCCAAGATCACATAGTTGACCAACCGACAACAAGTTGAAGCTCAATGAAGCAACATATAGCACATTTGAGATTGAGTGATCATTTGATATTGCAACCTTTCCCAAACCTCTCACTTTGCTCTTTGAGTTATCACCAAATGTAATCTTGTTGTGGCCTTTGTCCCCTTCTTCTAGTGAGGTGAACATACGAGGATCACCGGTCATATGTTGAGTGCAACCACTATCAATAACCCAATGGCTTCCACCGGTCTTGTAGTTCACCTACACATAATAGATCAAGCTTGTTGCTTAGGGACCCACTTTTGTTTAGGGCCCTTGACTTTCTCAATCAATGATTTGGCAACCCAAATTTGCTTAGGCCTATTCTTGTTTGGTGGACCTAAGAACATGACTTTGGTCTTGCCACTAGTATCCTTTTTAAGCATGTAGTGAGCATTGAAGGCAAAAGGTCTAGCATGCTTGGGCAAGGGTTGTGGTGGTGGTGTCACACACTCATAAGAGAAGTGTCCTTCTTGTCCACACTCAAAGCATCTCTTGGGCTTGAGCTTTGACTTGTATTGATGATGTTGAGCTTTAGGTTGAGCTTGAGCTTTGGCTTTCTTCCTTCATTTGCCTTGAATCCTATTCCACTCTTGTCCATCTTCATAACGGTGTTCATGAAAAGCTCACTTTGAAGATTGTGACCCTTGGTGAACTTGCTCAAGCCGGTGGTGAGATGTGCTTTCTCCATCTTAAGCCTCTTGTTTTCTTCTTTGAGCATGTCATTCTCAAGAACCAAATCATGACTATCTTCATCAACCTTGGTGAACTTGCTCAAGCCGGTGGTGTGGTGAGCTTTCTCCTTCTTGAGTTTCTCATTCTCTTGTTTGAGCATTTCAAATTCAAGAACCATCTCATGCTCTTCATCACTCTTCTCAAGCACAATCATGTTTTGAGTTGATAGCTTCTCAAGATCTTTCTTTAGCTTCATATTCTCATTCTTGACCTTGACATAGTCATCATAGTGATTGGCCACAACCACTTCCTTGCCTTTGCTACTAGCCTTTTGCTCAATGATCTCATCAATCAAATCATCACATGATGTAGCTATATCAATCTTAACAACATGGTTAGTAGCAACATGCGGCTCATCATTTAAAAGCTCATTGGCAACCACAAGATTGTCATGATTAACCTTGAGATTTGTATACTCTTCCTTGAGCTTGTTATATCTAATGATGAGCTCATTGTGAATTCCCTCAAGTTTATCATGTTTTTCTTTGAGCTCCTTTAGAGAAGGTTTGAGCTCCTTGAGAGAGGATTTCACAAGCTTGTTTTCATCTCTAAGCTCATCACTAGCCTTTTTGTGCTTTGTCATGTTTAGCAAGAAGAGTTTGATTCTCAAGTTTAAGCATGTCAATCTTATTGTTTGCTTTTGAGATCATTTTAGAATACTTGCTAAGCAAAGTCATAAGCTCATCATAGCTAGGTGCTTCAAACTCATCATCATCACTATCATCATCACTAGCACTACTTTCATCATCACTTTGTACCTTGTTATCCTTTGCCATGAGGCATAGGTTTGTAGAGGATGAAGACGGTGATGGTGGTGGTGAAGTGTATGAAGACCCAATAGCAATTGCGGCCACTTGTTCTTGCTCATCATCACTTTCTTCACCGGAGGAGCCACCACATGATGATTCAATGTCGGTGAGCCAATCACCAACAATGTAAGCCTTGCCGTTGCCCTTCTTGTGGTACTCCTTCTTCTTGCCATCTTTCTTCTTGTATGGCTTGTCTTTCTTCTTGTCTTCATCATCACTTGATTCTTCTTTCTTGTCCTGTTGCTTCTTCTTGTGTTTGTCTTTCTTGGGTGGTTTGGGACATTGATGAGCAAGGTGACCAAGATGATGACAATTATAGCACTCCATTTCAGAGAGTGGCTTCTTCTTGCTACTCTTGTAGAACTTCTTCTTGTTTGAATCAAACTTGATTCCCCTCTTGCTAAGGCCCTTGAGCATCTTGGTGGTGTTCTTCACCATGAGTGCAAGGTCATCAAGTTCTTCATCACTTGTGCTTTGTGAAGAAGTCACAAAAGCTTTGCCTTTGCTTTTCTTGTCCATGCTTGCCTTGAATGCCAAGTCTTTCTTCTTGGAGGAGGAAGACTCATCCTTGGGATTGATGTGCATGTACATCTCACGGGCATTGATCTTTCTCAAGATTTTTGTCGGTGTTGACTCGGAAAGATCACCTTGATGAAGAACGGTGACAATGTGCCCATACTTCTCAATGGGGAGGACACACAACATTCTTCTCACGACATCCGAAGGCTTGATTTCTGTGAGTCCAAGCCCGTTGAGTTCCACTACAATGACATTCAAACGGCCATACATGTCATTAGCATTTTTATTAGGAAGCATAGCAAAAGCATTAAGCTTGTTCATGACAAGATGATAGTGTTCCTCACGCTCACTCTTGGTTCCCTCATGGAGCGCACAAATTTCTTCCCAAAGATCATGGGCGTTTTTGTGGTTCCATACACGCGATTGAACACATCCTTGTTAATGCTTCTAAAGATGGTGTTTCTAGCTTTGGCATTCCATGTGATGTGTTCCTTTTCTACGTCGGTGAGGGATTTCGTAACCTTCGGTGGTGGCAACGAGCACACCGGGGTTTTCGGCCTCTAGATAGACCTCCATGCGAATTTTCCAATAAGGAAAGTCATCGCCATCGAACATGGGTGGTGGGACATTCCGTTAGACATCTTTCTCTAGGCGGTTAAGCCTAATTATGAGCAACATGGCTCCGATACCAATTGAAAGGATCGAGATGCCCAAGAGGGGGGTGAATTGGGCTAATCTAAAATTTTCTTGCAAATAATAAACCTACAAGCCCAACTTCACCCACTTGTGCCTAAGTGTGATTCCTATCAACTACCGCACAAAGTTTAGCACCGTAGTTCCATTCCTACTCTATCATGGAAATTCTAAGAAAGTAAATGCAAGGAATAGATTTGCGGAAAGTAAATTGCTCAAAGTAAAGAGAGGAAAGGACACGGTGATGTTTTCCCCGAGGTATCGAGGTGTCGCCACACCCCTAGTCCTCGTTGGAGCACTCTCGCAAGAGTATTGCTCCCCTTAGTCCTCGCAAGGCCAAGTGCTCTCTACGGGCTGATTCTTTGACACTCCGTCATGGTGAATCGCCCACAACCGCCACAAGCTTCGCTTGAGCCACCCCCACAAGCTTCACCGGGTGATCTTCATGCCATGATCCGCCACCAAGCCGTCTAGGTGATGGCGATCACCAAGAGAAATAAGCATGAACTCTCACTTGACCTTAACAAGCCCAGGAGAAGAGTGGATGCACACTTGAATCCCTCAAACACTCTAAGGATGATCCTTAATCTTGCATGGATGACCACCTTAGGGCTCTTGCTCTTCCTTGCACTCTCAAGGGTGTTTCTCAGCTGAACAAATGGGCAAGAGAAGGTGCAAGGTCGTGGGGGTAAAGTATATATATCCCCCATCCAAAGTCTCCACGAAATCAGCACTGCATGCTGAAATTTTAGCCTGACCGGACGCACCGGTTGCCGACCGGACGCACCGGTCAAGCGTCCGGTCGGTGCTTCCGGTCACAAACGACAAGGCTACAAACGTGCCAGCGCCATGCGTCGGGTCAGTAGCTTCCAATCAGCGATCGGACGCACCGGTCACTAGTTTGGTCCAAAATGGACCTTACTGGAATCGATCGGACGCTACTGACCGGAGCGTCCAGTCAAAGGACAAGCGTCCGGTCAAGCGTCCAGTCGACGCATCCGGTCGGCCCAGAAGCTCTTCTTCACCTCTATCTTCTTGACTTCGTGAAATGCTTCAACTCCAACATGTCTCAGGCATGAATTGAGCTACCTAGTGCTAGAAAAACTCAAGTGTGCACCACAACTCGTCTCTAGACTCGCCTAGGTCAAGCTACCCGTTCGTACCCCCCTTAATAGTACGGCCAAAATGAAAAACAAAGTCCTAACAACTAATCGATGTCACCCAACTCCGTCGACAATCGGAACTAGCCGTCCTTAACCTTGTCGTCCATCTTTGGAAAACCGAACGAAATCCATCGTCGGGGGCGCAATAGACTCATCGCCCGAGATCACCATTACCATGACCTAACTCTAACCTGTTTCTGCAAAACTCACGTTAGTCATGGTAATTATATTGTCATCAATCATCGAAACCCAATCCTAGGGGCATAGATGCTTTCACCATGGTGGATTAAGTCGCTTAGGCGCACCTAACCCTAACATTGAATACTTTGATGATGAATGTTTTCAAGACTAGCACACACCTTGGACTCCAAGGCCACCTCCGCCCGCGCGCGCCTTGGACACCAAGGCCACCTCGGACTCCAAGGTCCAAGGTCCAAGAGCAGAGGTCTGGCCAAGTTCCAAGAGTGAAGATCTAGCCAAGGTCTGAGCTCCATGAGCGAGGTTGAGTGATGATAAGCGCAGCCTCACCTCTCGGTCTTTGCGACGAGTTAAGGCCGAAGGACCGTCTCGCACCGGACCTTGCCCTTGGGGGGAACTGTTCGGCCTATGCACCGGAGCAAGGTGAACCTGTGCTAATACTTTGTCAATCTTTCTTTGTTTATTTCAAAGTGCAGGATTTAATGAGCTAAGCTCACCTCCGCTATGCGCGCTGTTGAGACGAGCGAGACCTTCGCCCTGGCGCGCGCGAGGCCAGGACGCGGAGGCCTTCTCCCAAGTGCACGCAAGGCCAGAGCGCAAGGCCACGAGCCTTCGCCTACAACACCTCACCGCCGGACGTGCGCAAGGCCGGGGAACCTTCACGCGGTAGCTCCGTCCCCGGCCTTGCGCCAAGGCGAGGGGACCTTCACGTGGCACCTCCGCGGGACGCGCCAAGGCCAAGGACCTCACGAGCCTACGCCGGACCCTCCGTGCTCAAGGCCGGGGACCTCCGTGCGGCGCTGCTTTGGGACCTCCACGCGCAAGGTCGGACTTCACCTTGGGCGGCCAGTGTTGTATGAAGGAGGCTGCTCGCGCTCCTTGGGCCAGGCCGTTTGCTGACTTCCCTCTCCAAGCGACTGGACTGAAGACCAAAATGCCCTCGGGCTCTATGTATTTTTGGAGGATTGTAATAGAATATTCGTAGGGCACTGTTGTAATTGGGGGCAAGGCCCGACCGTGCGGCTATAAAAGGAGGGGGATCCCCGGTGTAAGCAGGGTTTTGGGTGGAGATTTAATGAAACCCTAGTTTCTCTGTTACGTCATGCGTTGTATCACTTACGTCATCTTAAGAGAGTCTCGACCCTCCGCCTGAAGCAACGTTCGGGCGAAGGCCTTCGCCTAACACTAGGAAAGGCTTGAACCTTCGCATGAAGTATCCTTGGGGCGAAGGTCTTCGTGCGAAGCTACGTTCTACGAAGGTATCCTTCGCCTGAGGTATCCTTGTGGCGAAGGCCTTCGCACGAAGCTACGTCTTGCGAAGGTCTTTCTCCTTGTTCGGAATCGCATTTCCAACACTTCCCCTAATTTATATCCGCCTGCACGAAGAGAAACTCAATTGGCTGATGCGGCCAGCTATGCAGAACTAGCAGCTACCTGGTTAAGTATAGATTTGAGGCTGCTTGCCTCTTTCCTATAGAAGGGATTCTATGGGTTCGAGTTGTCAAGAATCCGTGGGTGTGCTTAAATTGCTGCAATTTGCGAGTAGAGTACTGGAATTGGTCTTGATTCCTCTTTGCCAGACTGTGCTTATTGCTTCGGAATTAAATGATATGAATGAGAGCACAGGAGGTTGAATAAGTTACATTTGCCTGAGATGCTAGCAGATTCAGAGCATTGTACTCTTCAGATGAAGGTACATTGTCACCAACATTACTGAAATCGATATACCTTGCCGACTTTGGCTTTGAACTCTGCAACATAGTTTTTACTTAGTATAAAATCAGTAACAGAAGAAGTTAAGAATGCAGTTATCGCAGGCTTTGCCGGCACCATTTTTTAGCATTCGAGATCAGGAAAGAATTTTCATATGCAGATTTAACTATTCATTGCACCATACTAGTTAGGCTCTGAACATTTTTAATTCCGTACAACATTTTTCAGTCTGAACACTGAATATTTCTGATTACTCGCCAGTAATGACTACATCCGTCAGGTTTTATCCACCGATGAGGCTAGCGAATCTTCCTCCAATTTTATCCCCTCCCTCTTCCGATCGATCCGATCCCTTTTCTCGTGTTTCGGGTTTGGAATTCATGGGTTATTCGTCCCGTTGGATTGCCCTACGTACACAAAAGTTGAATTAGATTTGTCCTCGTCCGTCGTCTGTATTTCTCATCACAAAAGTCGAATTAAATCGTGATTAACACGGACCGGATATGATCTGATTTTGTTGCCTTGCAGGCACGCATGCATATATGCATCTTCGCTTTCGCTTGCTTGCGCTTGCCATGCATATATTCTTTGATTTGATTTCAAGTTCAGGCCGCTTGAAAAGCCATCGCGCGCCGGTTGATACGATGCTTAGCTTGCATAAGCAGACATGATCGATCCGGCCGTTAGATGGATTTGCATATTTATTATTGCTTTAAACAAGACAATAAGAAACGCAAAAGCGTATTATTCTTGGCGTGCTGGCCGCGGAAAAGACATGCAGTCAGTAGCGACTGACTCTGTATCTCTCCTCTATACATAGACGTCCAACCCCTGAACGCGGCTACCCAATGCTAGGCAGTACTCAGTAGTGACCCATAGATCAGTACCGGTCGGTAATGGCGACCACCGTAGCCGCTAGCAAAACCAACAAAGCAGCTGCTGCTTCTGCAAGTGATAGTAATGATAATGCAATTGATCCACCAGGCCAAAAACTAGTAGATCCCCAGCTGTTGATGGCTGCTCGGCGCGGCGACAGCAAGCGGATCAAGGAACTGCTGCTTCGGCTCAACACCGAGGAGGTGGAGTCGCATCGCAGTGGCACCCATGGCGTCGGCGTGGTGGACTCGGCAGCATCAGCAGGTGCAGTCATCCTGGAGGTCGCCCCTGATGGTCCTCCTGCTGTTGCCCCGGCTACACCACCACCACCACCACCAGGTCCACCACCACTTGTTGTTGATGATGGGGTGACCTTAGAGGGGGACACTCTGCTGCACGTGATTGCAGCATGCGGCGACGGAGGCGACTTCATCGACTGCGCCAACACGATCGTTGGTGACAAGAAGCGCAAAGGGTGGTGCAGCGGCGGTGTGTCTAGCCCTTGAAGCGCGCAACAACAGGGGCGACACGCCCCCTGCACTGCGCCGCCCGTGCTGGGAACGCCAGGATGATCTCCTACCTCGTCGATCGGCTGGCCGAAGCTGTCGACGCCGAGGTGAAGACGTTCCTTGAAAGGAAGAAAGAGTGTGAGGAGACCGAGCTGCAGCAGGCGGTCAGCAAGGCGGCGGTGAAGGCGTTTGTGAGAAGGACGAACAAGTGTGGGGAGACCGCGCTGCACCAGGCGGTCCGCGCCGCCAGCGAGGCCGCCATTGGCAAATTACTTGCCCTGGATCCGGAGCTGGCGGCGCCAGAAGGAGGACGATGCTGCTGCTGCTAGCAAGGCCGACATTGGCAAATTTCTTGCCACACATCCGGAGCTGGCGGCGTGCATCCGGGACCGGGAGGACGACGATGCTGGTGCTGCTTGCTCCCCGTTCTACCTGGCCGTTTCACTATGGGGTGAAGAAGATGGTGAAATGGATATCGTAAGCTATCTTTTCCGAGAGACAGAGCCTAGTATCAGAAGCAATCTGTCATACTACTGCCGCGGACCAAATGATGGACGGAACGTCTTGCACCTGGCTGTGTCACGTGCTAGCGTGAAAACAGTCATTCTACTCTCCCGGCTGCTGAAGAGTCCTGGTCCTCTGGCTGGTGTACTCTCGCAGCTGGCTAGCCAGAGGGACGAGGAGAACGGGAGCACACCTCTTCACCTGGCTGCATCCCTGGATGGCTTGCCGTCGTCACTGCTAGTTTTTCCTCGCCATGTTCTGCCGCCACCGCCAGAGACCACACCGCTTTGGCCGTCGTCATGCAAGCGCACCTTCTGGTTCTGCTGGTTCTGTCTCCCAATAAGAGTAACTCGTCGTAATTCCTGCACGTACGATGCAGCAAGCAAGCTTGCCCACAGGTTGGTGGCTAGGCCAATTTTATGGGGGCCTCGCTACTGGCAGATACTCCCGCTTATGCTATCCCTCGTGCTGAATGCTAACGAGGACATGGCATATCAGCCGGACAAGGCAGGGCTGTACCCTATACACGTCGCTGCAGGGGTGGCAGCGTCCACGCCGTTGAGATGCTGCTGGAGAGGTGCCCGGACTGCGCCACCCTGCGGGATGCCAAGGGAAGGACGCTCCTCCACGTCGCAGCAGAGGAGGGTCGCTGGTTTGTGGTGAATTATGTGTGCTGCCAGAGATCAGGGCTCTTGTCCTCGATCCTGAATGCTCAGGACATGAACGGGGACACTCCACTGCACCGCGCTGTCCATGCTGCCCAGCCTGGAATCGTCGGACCACTTGGGAACCAGCAGGTGCGCTTGGATGTAGCCAACAATAAGGGCATGAGGCCTATTGATGTTTCATGGACCACTCTGCCACGAGAGGCCTATTACGCGTGGGTAAGTAATTTACATATAATTATTATAATGATTGTTAATTTAGATCCTTATTACTCATCATAATCATCTGTCTTGCGTTGCGACTCTGCCTTCTGATGCATCTATGTCCTTTTACTATTTGTTTGCTTTGTTGCAGGATTCAAGAATGATGATACGAAGATCACTGTTACGGTTAGGAGCTCCATATGGTGAAAATAATCGGGGTGACCTGTTCCGCCAAAAATGCGTCCTCCTCTCCAAAAAAGACCAAGACGAGGAGAAGAAGATATCGGAGAATCTAACGTCTGCAGCTCAAGTTCTGGCCCTTTTCTCCGTTCTCATTACAACCGTGACATTTGCATCGGCTTTTTTACATTGCCCGGAGGTAGCCGATCAGCCGGCGACGCCGCCAGTGTTGGTGGTGTCGCCGGCACACCGGTGCTTGGCGGGCCCCGGAGGAGCTACGCTTTTGAAGCGTTTATCCTCGCCGACGCCCTGGCGTTTGCCCTCTCTCTCTTAGCTACCTCCCTCCTGCTCTATGCTGGGGTGCCTGCTGGGAGCCTCGACAGCCGCTTCCGCCTCCTTAATTCTGCATACACCTTGATGTGGCATTCTGGAAGGAGCCTGCTGGCTGCGTTTGGCCTGGGGCTCTTCATCGTCCTGCTTCCAGTTGCCCGCTCCATTGCAATTGCGGTCGCTGTCATTATGATTCTTCTTGTACGTATGATCCTTAAGGGATCCGAAGGCCTCGATGTTCTTAGTGTTGGCAGAAGTCGACGACAACTGTCACCACGGGAACTAGTGTTAGGCTGGATTCTTTTTTACTTCAACTTCTTCTGGTCCTACGTACTAATCTTTGGCATCCCAGCGATTCGAAGGTGGCCAAGGTTTACCTTAAGTCCTTATTAACTCCTTAATAAGTATAAATCCATGCATGATATGCATCTATCGAGATGCCCATGTTCATGTGTGTGAGTGTGTACGCGTGCGTGCTTGTCGTCGGAGTGTGTTAGTAAGCAGTGTAATATACCAAGCTGTTGCTTCCTAGCTACTGTACATGGTTTTTTTTTTTTATAAACTTAAACACATCATTTCGGTACTGATTCTATTGTTTATATATTATTATATCCCATGTCTCCGTGCAATGACAAATTAAACTTTTTTTAGAAGGGCGGCAAACAATGTAATTTTCGAACACAGAGGTTGAGTGTAAAATATTTTAGTTTTTATAGTATTTTAAATTTAAAATATTTTAGTTTTTTATAGTATTTTAAATGTCGAGAAGTACTACTTACCATGGTTATTATGTGTGTATATATCCATACAAGCTAGCATTGAGTGGGAAGTCATGAATGCGAAAATTAACACCCAACAAACAAAATGTGCTCAAGAGTCAATATATAATTCATTTATAGGTTGTGTTTAGTTCCTAAAAAGTGTCGGAAAAGTGAACTGAAAAACACTGTAGTACTTTTATTTGTTTGTGGTAAATATTGTTCTACTATTTCCTAAATAGGCTCAAAAGATTCGCCTCGCAAAGTACTCCAAACTGTCCAATTAGTTATTTTGTTTACCAACATTTAATTATCCATACAAGTGTCTTTTACTATATTTATTTAATGATTCGACGTGACGGGAAGTTCAACCCAAAGCTGGGATCTAAACACAGCCATAGCATTGTTGAAAGGAAGTCGATGCAAACCGATATTTATTAGCTAGGGTTTCGGTGTGTTTTTTTTTATCGATGGATCCTTGTAAATAAAAATGTCATTTTTTTTGAACTTGGGCAGAAGCTTGTAAAAAGAATAACCACTTTGTGTATGCCCGGCTGCGAACACATGGTTGATTTAGGTCGCATGTGTTTAGTTTTTGTGATGTAGTGATTGTCAACAAATCAACATTCTCCTTCTATTTTCTTTTATCTTTTACGCTTGGTTATGTTTCACCAAAGACACGTGGAGTGTGTCGAAGACGTATCTCTTGGTTCGTGTTGTGCGGGTGTGGAGCTCGGAGATGGTAGCCGACGGTGAGGTGAAGGGGCCAAGGAGGGGTCGTGCCGGGCCGACGGACCGTGGAGGTGAAGGGACGGACGTGAGGCTTGGACCGAGGGACCCGGATCGCCGGGTGGCTAGCCATGGTGGGTGACATCCGGGACATCGGCGGATGCAAGAGGGGCGTGGCGGGACCGTGTCGATCGGGTCAAGGCGGCGGCGTGCGGGCGGGCGGGGGCTTCGGATGACTTGGCGACTTCGGGCGGTCAAGGCGGCGATGACACGTGTCGAGGAGGTTTGGTGGTTTGCCCTCAAAACCATCGGCGCGGGTTTAGTGGTTTGGGCCTCAAAACCACAGGGCGCGGGTTTCGCGGGTTTGGGCCTCAAAACACGAAGTGTTCCGGCGGACGGAAGGGCAAAGACGTGGCGGCATCGGGGAGGTTGCGTGGAGGCAAGGCTACCGATGAGGAGGCGCGGTGGCCGTCGGATCGAAGATTACCCGAGTCGACCGAAATAGCCTTAGGGTTACAAAATCGACTCATGTATCTTAGGGGTAGTTTAGGCGGGAGGGAATTGGGGCTATTTAGCGAGAGGCATACCCCTTCATCCTCCCTTGCCTCTCATTTTCACATTTTCTAGCTAGGGTTCCGGACTCCGGTGTGAGAGGTCCGCCCGATCTTGTATCGAATTTGAGTGGGGAAGGGCTGCCCCTAACCGGCTGTGCCATGGTGGCTTTTTGATTTGACTAAATTTGTGCCGTGCACGGCGGTACCCTTGAGCCGTTGTTTTTCGTTTTCCCAACCTTCTTTGTTCTTCGTCCGTTCCTCTCCCCTTCCTGATTTCTTTTGGCCGTGTTGCTCATGGGTGTTTTTGATTGATCTGCGTGACGAGCTAGGACATGTCTTTGAACCAATCCTTCCAAAGATTAAAATCTTTTTTGGCATGGGCTCGTAGATCGATCGAGTTTCGTATTTTTGGATCCGGCGGTATGCGTTCTTCGACCTTGCTTTTCTTGTTCGTGTCTAGGTCTTGTGCGCAGTGCGGGGAGGCCAAGCGGCGGGGCTTAGTGCGCCAAGACACAAGCTGGTTGGGCGTCGTCGCTGCGCATCTCGAGATCCGTTCATCGACTCTAGAGCACGGTGAGCTGCACATCGCCCGTATCCTTACGTGCGCTCATCTGTTTTTCTTCGGTCAAAATCGCAAATCATGCGGCAATAGGAGAGCGATCACATCGGTTTCATTTGATTTGTATCGTTGTTGATTTTCTCCAAGGGAGCAGCTCGTATTTGCTTTAGGAAATATTTTTGTGAGCTGTCACTTTCTTTCTACATGAGTAATCATTAGTTTATATGTGTGCGTGAGCTAGCAAGTGCTCGGCTTGGCGTGATTTGTTTAATTGATCTTGGATCCCTTGAATTGTCGAATCAAGCTATAGCTTTGCTCTTTCTTGATTACTTCTCGTGAATCACTTTGCATGTCGGTTTGGTGTCCTAGTGCATAGCGAGCAGTCCCGGATAACATCTCTCTGTTTTACCCGGCTGCGGTAGTTCTTGGAATTATTTTACAAGTTCATCGGCGGGTTCACCAAATGTTAGCAGCCGGCTTCACCATCGTTGGGTGTGCTAAGTTATTTTCTAAATGATGATATCTTTGTGATCTTGTCTGCGATCATTTTTGCCTGCAGGTTGTAACCCGAAGCCCGGGATTGACTTGTTATTTTCCGGTGAGCTTTGGTTTGGACTCTGCTGTAATTTGTAGTGGAAATCTTTTTCCCGGTTCTTTTCGTGATTTGATCAATTGAACTCCGATTTGATATTCGTTTGTTTCGTTGGACTCGTTGTGCCTATCACTTCGCGTTTGATATCTTGCTACCGCTTAGCATGTGTATCACTCGTTTCTTTAAGAGTTAAACTTTTGAGGTTGGGGGTTGAGCCGATGACCCAAAATTGAAAAGGAAAATCGAGGCTCCCATTCACCCCCTCTCGGTCGCCGTTTCGGTCCTTCAATTGGTATCGAGCGAGGGTTAAGGGTCATATCCACCTTAATCGGTTCTTGATCCGCGAGAAGCGACATGGAGAGGTTTGGTCACTTTGGTGGCAAGCCTCCTGAGTTCGATGGCACCAACTATCCCTATTAGAAGATTAAGATGCAAGCACATCTTATGGGGATAGATTGGAGAGTGTGGGAGATTGTTGAGGATGAGAACTACCAAGTGCTAGCCGCTCGAGTGGGTGAGGATCAAATAGCCCAACACAATGCCAACAACCGGCGGAGCGTCTTGTTCTCTAGCCTCAAAGACACCGAGTTCGAGAGAGTTGCTACTTGTGAGACCGCTCGTGAGGTGTGGAAGATACTAGAGAGCTACCACGAGGGAACCCCACAAGTCAAGGCCCGCTATACGAGACCTACAAGAGAGAGTACAACAACCTCATCCAGCTTGATGGCGAGTCCATCGATTCTCTCTTTGCTAGGTTTTGGGCGATCGCAACAAGCCGGGCGAACAAGCCGTCGGAGAGGTTGGACGAGCACGAGAGAGGCGATCTGCGGCTCTTATGCGCTACGGATCGGAAGGTGTGGGATGTGAAGGTGTCTGCGATCATGGAGTGCGCCAACTACGACACCCTCACACCCGACGCGAGCTCTCTGACAAGCTCAAGTCTTTCGAGATCGAGGCTCGAGATCCGAGGCGGGCGAAGAACCCATCTGCGCCGAATGTTGCTCTCGTCTCGGGTAAGGGGCGGTTCCAGTTCTTACGCTAACCCATCACAGATTTGCTTTGCCTTGTCTTCCTTGGTGTATGCGTGACGAGAGGAGCGGATGGAGAGCCTTGGGGATGATGAGGTTGCACTAGTCATCGACCAATTCTCGTGGTTCCACAACAACCGCTTGAACCGTCGGCGTGGCGGCCCATCCAAGGGCGGATGCTTGTCGCGGAGATCCGGACCACTTCGTCGCCGCATGCCCCAAGAAGAACAAGGACAAGTACTCCGGCGAGAAGTACTACTCCAACAAGTACGACTCCGACAAAGCGCAAGGACAAGCGCGAGTACACCTCCGGCAAGCACAAGTCCAAGAAGGGCTTCGACAAGGAGGCGATCAAGAAGAAGTACCTCAAGCGTGCCAAGGAGCACAAGCATGCCTTCCTTGCCTCCCTCGGCGACCTCGACAATGACTCTTCGGACGGGCAATCTTCCTCAAGCGATGAGGAGTCCGGCGCAAGGTCGAGGACAAGCTAAATGGACTTTGCTTCTTCACCGACTCCAAGCTCGGGGCTTACGCACCATGGCCCTCGATGGAGCGGTGACCGGCGGCGCCAAGCCACACGGCAACGACTCTTCTTCCTCACGAGGTACCTCCTACAATCGAATCTCTCTCGATGAGGTTGAATCTTTGGGCGATCGCTTGTGTGTCAAGAGAAGTTGCTTAAGCATGCCGCTAGGGAGAGAAAGGAGTACAAGGAGAAGTGGGAGATGGGCGTGGACGGAGATAGAGTTGCTTAGGAAGGCTTTGTCGATGTCTCGATGAGGCGGAGTGTGATGCTTGTCTTTGTGCATATGTCTAGCATCATGTCTTTGCGATCAAGTATTCGGCTTTGCTAGATGAGCACATTGATTTGAAGTCTAGGCCGATCTTTGTTGAGTGCGTGCAAGTCTTGTCCCGACTTGCGATCGAGTTGGCGAGAAGGCTGCCAAGCTTCTTTGTGCTTGAGAAGGCCAACTCGAGATAGCACCGTCTTTGGGATGTGCTAAGTGTGAAGCTTTGGAGTTGGAGCTCATGTCTTGTAGGCATGACAAGGGGAGAGTCGAAGAGGAGATCAAGTATCTTCGCTACGTCCGAGTTGGGTGTCTTGTGGAGAGCCGCGGCTTGGCATGATGATGAGTCGAGTTCAAGAGGGGGCGACACATCGGGTTTAGGCTTTGCTATAGGTGGGAAGGAGAAGTCATTTATGGCAAGGTTGGTCAAGGTAGTGGTTTGAGCTCGAGTGAGAAACCAACCAACACTCCCAAATTGACCAAGATCACTCCACCCGAGCCTACCAAGCCCATTGTGTAAAGATGGCATTCTCAAGAGCCAACTAAGACTCCACCTCCCAAACAAGTGTGGCTTCCCAAACCGAACCACCTCAAGAACCCACTTGACACTTTGCTCGGGATCCTCTGAGGAAACCCTTCCTAAGGCCAAGACCACAACAAGAGTGAACCATCCACCCAAGAGAGTGAACCAACCACCACCCAAGAGAGAGGTGAGGTATCACTTGTGAGTATTGCCGGAGAGATGGTCACTTGGTTGAGTTACGCTTTAGGAGGAAGAGGGATGCTAGGCGTCGAGTGGAGTTTGAGAACCGTGACATGTATCACCCACCACTTGGCATGTATGAGAGGGGTGTGCGATCGGTTTAGAGAAGGTTTGCTAGGCCCTCAGGTAGGAGGTCTCGGAGGTTTGGGCCACGGTTTGTGAGACCGTTTGGTGGTCGTGCTCCGCGAGTAGATGTAGATCCTCGCTTTGGGAGCTTTGAGGTTGATAAGAGGAGTGCACCACGCTTTGTTGTGCGTGGTAAGCGGTTTGGTAAGATGGGGCGTGGGATGGTTGTTTTGCCTAATGCATATTTGGGGCAAGATGGTCAACACCGGTACTCTTCAAGTTTACTAACCCGATGTTGTGCCATATGCTCATCCCATGTTCTATCGTTGATCTGTTTGGAAGGGCTGGAGGACATGTGGCTCATTGACTCAATTTGTTCTCGACACATGACCGGTAACTCAAGTGGTTCTCGGCCTCACCCCCATGAAGACGAAAAGAGTATATCACTTTCGGGGGACGACAAAAGAGGGAAGATTCTATCTCGGTCAATCGGGATCAATGACCACTTTGTGCTCAAGGATGTGGCGCTCGTCTCAACCTTCACTTCAATCTCACATGCGTCTCTCGGCTCATGGCGAGGCGGGTATGAGGTACGCTTCAAGGTTGGGTGTTCTCGAGTTTTTGGACTCTCGCGATGATCTCATTTCTTTGGATTGTGCCATTTGGGCAAGTCTTTCGTGCTGATTTTTCTCGAGGCTTTGGCACATCTTGTTGCTTGTTGGCGGGTCCTCCTCGATTTGTGGAAGTGGCATAGGAGACTAGGTCACTTGAGCTTCGATCTCCTCGCGAGGTTGAGTTCAATGGATCGTCCGAGGATTGCCTAAACTCAAATTTGAGAAGGATTTGGTTTTGCCATCCACGCCGTCACGGGAAGATGGTATGCGCTTCCCACCACCCGATTACTTCAGTTATGACCTCGAGACCGGAGAGATCCTTCACATGGACACGATTGGTCCATCTCGGGTGAGGTCGGTCGGTGGGAAGTGGTATTGTCTAGTGATCGTTGACGATTTTTCGAGATACTCTTGGGTCTTTTTTCATGGAGGGCAAGGATGAGGCTTTCGGTTTTGCTCGTGATCTGATTTTGAGACTAAGAACTGAGTTACCAGAGACAGCCATTCGAGCGATTCGCGATGACAATGGCACAGAATTCAAGAACTCTCAGTTCGAGTCTCTTTGTGCTAACTTGGGTGTCGAGCACCGGTTTTCTAGCCCTTATGTTCCGCAGCGAGAATGGAATTGTTGAGCGGAAGAACCCGGGCGCTTGTGGAGATGGCAAGGACCATGCTCGATGAACACAAGACTCAGGAAGTTTTGGCCGAGGCAATCAACACGGCGTGCCATGTCTCCAACCGCATTTTCCTTCGTGCTTTCACCAAGAAGACATCATATGAGCTGCGGTTTGGGGAGATTGCCCAAGGTTAGTCACTTCCGTGTGTTTGGATGCGGTGCTTCATTCTCAAGCAAGGTAATCTCGACAAGTTTGAGTCTCGATCAGCGGATGGCATTTTTCTTGGATATGCTTTACACTCACATGCCCTCTGAGTTCTAAACCTTGAGCCTAACCGGCGTTGTAGAGACGTGTGAGGTTACTTTCGATGAGGCTAGCGCCTTGTTCCTCTTCCGTGTTTGAGTGTGCGAGGAAAGGATGAGATGGAGCGAGCATCTTTGTGGAGGAGGAGCGGGGAAGATGTTGGGCGGGGTGATCCCGGCGACTCCACCGCTTGCCCCAGTCGACCCCAATGGACGGCGGCGGCCGCTCACGGACCGGACCCCTACTACCACTACTTCACGGGGTCCGTGGAGCAGCCCCCGCGGGCGAGGCAAATTTTGAGGAGGAGGTTCCCACTCCCGGTCGAGGGGAGCGACATCTTCGCGCCGCGGCGCCTCGGCACATCAGCGTCGCCACCCCCGGGGAGACCATGATTGGAGGACTTAATCGGAGGGTAACTCATTCCAAAGCTTATGCCATGTGTCATTTCGCTCATTCTGCATTTGTTTCCACTCTTGAGCCCAAAGATGTTAACACTGCATTATCGGATTCGGATTGGGTCAATGCCATGCATGAGGAACTGCAGAACTTTGAGAGGAACCAAGTTTGGGTGTTAGTTCCACCTCTGGCGAGTGTCATCCCATAGGTACTAAGTGGGTGTTCAAAAACAAGCAGTGAGGATGGTGTGGTGGTGAGAAACAAAGCCGGATTAGTTGCCCGGGGTTTTGTCGAAAAGAGGGAATAGACTATGAGGAAACCTTCGCTCCTGTAGCCGCGCATAGAAGCTATTAGGATTTTGCTTGCCTTTGAAGCCTCGAAGGGCTTTAAGCTCTTCCAGATGGATCTCAAGAGTGCTTTCCTAAATGGGTTCATAGAGGAGGAGGTATATGTGAGGCAGCCCACGGGGTTTGAGCATCCTAAACACCTGGACTATGTGTACAAGTTGTACAAGGCTTTGTGCGGCCTAAAACAAGCCCCCTGCATGGTACGAGAGGTTGAAAGCCTTCCTTTTAGCTAAGGGTTTTTGTGATGGGGACCGTAGACAAGACTTTGTTCTGCTTAGAAAAGGCAATGACATCCTCCTAGTCCGGATATATGTGGATGATATCATCTTTGGTGGCTCTTCACATGCTATGGTATCGAGTTTTGCGCGAGATTATGAGCGAGGGGAGTTCGAGATGAGCATGATGGGCGAGTTGACTTACTTCCTTGGACTTCAAATCAAGCAAACCAAGGGCGGGATCTTCGTTCACGGGGCAAGTACACGAAGGATATGATCCATAAGTTTCGCATGGGTGAGGCCAAGCCTCTTTCGGCGCCCATGTCGGCGGCGACCCCGCCACTGGACGAGGACAAGGATGGGAAGCCGTGGATCAAAGGGAGTATAGAAGCATGATCGGTTCGGCTGGCGTACGGCGGCGGCAGCGCCCGACATCCGGTTTGCGGTGTGCCTTTGCGCACGCTTTCAATCCTCGCCCCGCACCTCTCACTTTCGGGCT
Organism: Hyparrhenia diplandra; assembly: GCA_015847255.1. Taxonomy (NCBI): domain Eukaryota; kingdom Viridiplantae; phylum Streptophyta; class Magnoliopsida; order Poales; family Poaceae; genus Hyparrhenia; species Hyparrhenia diplandra. Next base: position 344,259 of record JADLZK010007531.1, on the reverse strand, counting down.
ATGAAGAGGATCTTCGGTATTTGCGGTTTACCCACGACTTTGGCCTATGGTACTTTCGGCCTCTTTCACCCTCTCCACGGCCGGTTATTCGGACTCGATTATCTTGGTGATCGTATGCATAGAAAGTCCACCTCACGGTACTGTCGGTTTCTTGGTACTTCTCTTGTGTCTTGGTCGTCTCATAAGCGATGCGGTGTCGCGCTCGGTCATTTGTTGAGCGAGTATGTTCTTCTTCTTTGCTTGTTGTTCCCTATTTCTTTGTGGATGATTGCCACTTTGAGAGACTTTGGCCTTTGAGCTTTTCTCGTGTACCCTTGTTGTGTGATAGCATGGGAGCTGTGGCGTAGCCAAAAACCCCGATACGCACTCCCGGACCAAACACATAGAGGTGAGGTACCATTTCTGAGAGATCACCGGGGAGAAAGGGGACATAGATGTACAACATGTGTACCGCGAACAGCAGTGCGGTCATTTTCACAAAACCACTTCACCAAGTCCGCTTTGCCCGGCCGTGGAGAGTTGGGCGTGTGTTATCCCTTTTGAGGGGTAGCTTTGTAGTTGATGTCTGATTTAGTTTTAGGTTTGCTTTTTGCCTTTTGTATCATACTTGCATATTATGAGCTTCACTTTTATATTGAATGGAATGAGTTTGTGCTCTTGGTAGTGCTTCTAGTTTGAGCTCTTTTTAATCATGTGATGTATGTTATGATTTGGCGACTTTTTTCACATGTGAACTTGATTAATGAATGATGAAACTTAATCTTGGTTCACCCTTGAGCTAGCTTCTATCATGAGTAGGATGTTGAGATCCTTTGAGCTTTTATGTGTATGCTTGGTAGCTATGTCTCATGCTTTGATTATTCACTTGCTTAGATTTTCATGATAATACCATGCTAAAACATGAAGTCTAATGCTAAAGTGATGAAAAGATCGAGTGGGTCCATTTTGCCACACTTTGAAGTTCGAGGCCGCTTTCACTTGCACTCTTGAATGAACTTGGACTTCATTGTGTTTGACCCGGACCATTGTCTTAAGCTAATCATTGCTCACGCATAGGCTTGACATGGTTGATTAGTAAGGCGAGGCAAATGTGGATAACCACTCGCATGCTCTCTTGTAACTTGTGAACCGCTGCAACTCTGAACTAAAATGAACACAAGTTTGTGCAACAATGTCTAGCATGATGTCTGAACGCTGCTTGGGGTAGTTCACCCAGTTTACATGTTTGAGCACTTAGTTGATCTCCTATCTACTTGTGCTAGGTGCTACGTTTGATGGTGAACCTCCTTTTGCAAGATACTGAAATTTGCTCAAAATGCTTTTTGTCATATTTCATATCATCTGATTAACTTGAGCTCTGGCTAGCACTTGTAGTTTGTTGCTATGGTACCACTTTGAGCACTCTCTCATTCGGTTGAATATAATCTTGAAGCTTTGCATTGTGACATATTGCATTTCATAGCTTGATTAGTGCATGTGCCAACAAGGGGAGAAAAGATACAAAGACAAGTGATTGCATTTGTCCAGGGGAGTAGCACTTTGAGCTAGATGTGTAGAGCCTTTGCCTCTGTCTTGAGGGTCTAGCTGCTTGCGTGTGATAGTATTTGGTTTGGAGCTTTGCTAGTGGTGTTGAGCCTGTTCTACCTCTTCTTGAGGACTAGCTGTCTGTTTAGCTTGGTTGTGTCGAGCCTTTTGCCCATGTCTTTGGGAACCAAGTCTTTGCTCCATGTTTGCTATCCAAAGAGGTTGTTTTAGCTTTTGTTCACTGGATGTGCTTTCTCCTATCTTATTACGTCTTTGTGTTGAATGTTGACAATGCACTCATCAAGGGGGAGATGCGAACACATGGTTGATTTAGGTCGCATGTGTTTAGTTTTGTGATGTAGTGATTGTCAACGATCAACATTCTCCTTCTATTTTCTTTTATCTTTTACGCTTGTTATGTTTCACCGCACACGTGGAGTGTGTCGAAGGCGTATCTCTTGGTTCGTGTTGTGCGGGTGTGGAGCTCGGAGATGGTAGGCGGCGGTGAGGTGAAGGGGCCAAGGAGGGCGTCTTGGGGCCGACGGACCGTGGAGGTGAAGGACGGACGTGAGGCTTGGACCGAGGGGCCGGATCGCCGGGTGGCTAGCCATGGTGGGCGACATCCGGGACATCGGCGGATGCAAGAGGACGTGGCGGGACCGTGTCGATCGGGTCAAGGCGGCGGCGTGCGGGCGGGCGGGGAGCTTCGGATGACTTGGCGACTTCGGGCGGTCAAGGCGGCGATGACACGTGTCGAGGAGGTTTGGTGGTTTGCCCTCAAAACCATCGGGCGCGGGTTTAGTGGTTTGGGCCTCAAAACCACGGCGCGGGTTTCAGCGGGTTTGGGCCTCAAAACCCGAAGTGTTCCGGCGGGACGGAAGGACGGCGTGGCGGCATCGGGGAGGTTGCGTGGAGGCAAGGCTACCCGATGAGGAGGCGCGGTGGCCGTCGGATCGAAGATTACCCAGAGTCGACCAGAAATAGCCTTAGGGTTACAAAATCGACTCATGTATCTTAGGGGTAGTTTAGGCGGAGGGAATTGGGGCTATTTAGCGAGGCATACCCCTTCATCCTCCCTTGCCTCTCATTTTCACATTTTCTAGCTAGGGTTCCGGACTCCGGTGTGAGAGGTCCGCCCGATCTTGTATCGAATTTGAGTGGGGAAGGGGGCTGCCCCTAACCGGCTGTGCCATGGTGGCTTTTAGATTTGACTAGTTGTGCCCATGCCCGAAAGCGGTACCCTTGAGCTATTGTTTTTCGTTTTCCCAACCTGCTTTGTTCTTCGTCCATTCCTCTCCCCTTCCTGATTTCTTTTTTTGGCCGTGTGTTGCTCATGGGTGTTTTTGATTGATCTGCGACGAGCTAGGACATGTCTTGAACCAATCCTTCCGGTGATTAAAATCTTTTTGGCATGGGCTCGTAGATCGATCGAGTTTCGTATTTACGGATCACGGCGGTACATGCGTTCTTCGACCTTGCTTTTCTTGTTCGTGTCTAGGTCTTTGTCTGCGGTGCGGGGAGGCCAAGCGGCCGAGGGGCTTAGTGCGCCAAGACACAAGGCTGGTTGGGCGTCGTCGCCCTTGATCTCGAGATCCAGTTCATCGACTCTAGAGCACAGTGAGCTGCACATCGCCCGTATCCTTCATCTGCTCATCTGTTTTTCTTGATCAAAATCGCAAATCATGCGGCAATAGGAGAGCGATCACATCGGTTTCATTTGATTTGTATGCGTTGTTGATTTTCTCCAAGGGAGCGGCTTCGTATTTGCTTTAGGAAATATTTTTGTGGAGTCTGTCACTTTCTTTCAACAAATGAGTAATCATTAGTTTATATGTGTACGTGAGCTAGCAAGTGCTCGGCTTGGTAGTGATTTGTTTAATTGATCTTGGATCCCTTGAATTGTCGAATCAAGCTACATCTTTGCTCTTTCTTGATTACTTCTCGTGAATCATTTGCATGTCGGTTTGGTGTCCTAGTGCATAGCGAGCAGTCCCGAATAACATCTCTGTTTACCGGCTGCGGTAGTTCTTGGAATTATTTTACAGTTCATCGGCGAGGTTCACCCGGCAGCAGCAGCTTCACCATCGTTGGGTGTGTTAAGTTATTTTCTAAATGATGATATCTTTGTGATCTTGTGCGTGATCATTTTTGCTGCGGGTTGTAACCCGAAGCCCGGATTGACTTGTTATTTTCCGGTGAGCTTTGGTTTGGACTCTGCTGTAATTTGTAGTGGAAATCTTTTTCCCGGTTCTTTCGTGATTTGATCAATTGAACTCCGATTTGATCTTCGTTTGTTTCGTTGGACTCGTTGTGCCTATCACTTCGCGTTTGATATCTTGCTACCGGTTAGCATGTGTATCACTCGTTTCTTTAAGAGTTCGCTTTTGAGGTTGGGGGTTGAGCCGATGACCCAAAATTGAAAAGGAAAATCGAGGCTCCCATTCACCCCCTCACGGTCGCCCGTTTGGTCCTTCACCGCCCTAATAATTCTTGGCAATTCCTTGTCACCGCAAACCAATGCAAAAATCGTGATCTCTCATACGTGCACCTTTGTCATGCATAAGTATGCCTTCTTTGTTGGGCGCCAAAGAATATATGCATACAAGTATGCCTTTTGCGTCTTTGTTGGCCGCCAAAGAATATATACTTGCAAATGATAATGACCTGGCGGTGGCCGGACGACGTACTATATATATTTTAGGCGCTAGCGGTAATGGTAACACCATGGGGCGAATGCCCCTTGCAACATATACCCGGAACCCGGTGCAAAGAAACTACTAGCTGTTGACGGTCACCAACGACATATTTTTAACGTCAACATTCTATCAATAAGGGGGTGAAACTATACCTTACTACACACATATACATTTATTATTGACATAATTCCACTTGTAGTGCCAAATAATGTTTTGCAGGATTTATATAAAAAACCAAGTGGAAAATGCACCAAAAGGCGCCTCCCTGGAAAGCGCATTCCTGAGAACATCAAGCCCAAGGGAGAAAAGTCCATAAAATATCAATATCCAAGCACAAGCCCAAGAGGTCGAGGCCCGAGTCCAACATGAAATGATAAACGGGCCGCAGGACATGGGTTCAATATTTTGGGCATAACTTTCTCATACGAAAATCGGTTTCAGCGAACAAATACTCGAAAACGAAGCTTACTCCGAGGCCCACGTGCTCATGCAAAGTTTCAGGCCAAACGGACGAAATATTGGTGCGGGCGCACCTTAGGGTGCGCGCGCACCCTCCCGGAGGCCAAATCGGCCCATCTTCGTCCTGGCGGCCCATCTCGACCTGAAAAGTTCGGAGGCGGTGTTTGCTTGCCCAGAAAACGGTGCGGATTAGTACCAAATGGCTAAGCCAAGAGAGAATCCCATGGTGAAGGTCCTATAAATAAATGGGCACTCCCTCACTTGTAACACACACCACACAATGTAGCCTCTCTCTTCTTCTTCTTCTCCCTCCTCTTCTTTTCTTCTTCTTCTTTCTTCTTCTTCTTCCTCTTCTTCTTTTTCTTCTTCTTTTTCCTTCTTCTTCTTCTTCCTCTTTCTTCTTCTTTTTTAGTTTGTACCTAGGAGGAGTTGGGCAAAGAAATAAAGGAGACAAGACATTTTGGAGCTATTCGGTATGAGCAATTTAGAGTTCTTCATCTTGTTCTTGTTCTCTACTTATCAATATAGTCATGTTCTTGAATTAGAGTAAAGTTCTTGTGATATAATCTTGGTTGAAGAACTAGTCTATAGTTCCTATATCATGATCTTGTCTTATAGAACTTTGTGCTTCGTCTATCATACATACATGTTTAGACCAAAGAGCTAGATTGCTATGAAGAGTTCTACCTAGAGTTAGCCTTGGTTGATGTTGGGTTCTTGGGGATTGATAGTCGTTCCTTCCGGGCGGCTCTAGTAGAAGGACCTCGGGGGGCGGGTAAGCCTTGTTAACACGCTAGAGTGATAATCACTAGTGTAGACGTGGTGTATGCGGGCTAGGGGTTGCCTATCTTTTGTGGCGCATCCCACGGTTGAGGGGGGTAGGCGGCTTGGTCGTGACAAGCCTTGTCCGTCCCTTGAAATCCCCCACGTTGGTGTGGCGCGGTGCTAATTGCCGGACACTGTTCTTTGAGCGTGGGCGGTGCCGAGTAATTCGGCGGGACCTTGGCTATCTTGAATTGGAATTTCTAAAATAGTTGAACATGTGTGTATCTGCTATCTTGACATGACTATCTAGGATATGCACGCTCCATATTAGATTTATTCTTTTATTCATTCTTTTATATTTATCCTTGAGATTGGCTCGAGTGTGTGTGTCAAGTTATCCTACTACCTACTTTATTTTACCCCTATTATGAGCATTGGTCTATTATACATTCGTGTCATCTTGACCATGTCCAAATTAGAGACTTTTACACCATGCCTTCCTTTGGGAAAAATATAAATAACGATACCACTGAATACTTCGGGTGAAATGCTACAATGATAGATCCGTGCGCTTTGCGGATGAATATCTTCTTTGGCAAGATCTATCACCGTTGGCGTTCCCATTGGATCACCGACATGGTGGTTTTACTTAGGGAATGTCGGCGGCGCATTTCTGCGCCCGTTATTAGAGATGGGTTCTAAACTTTGTTTCTAGTGATTGCGCTTAAGAAATGCAACACTAGCTACTAGTCGCCAAGCCAACATATGATGGCGGGCGTCGTAATCGAAAAACTAAACCGCCCAACCTCCTCTAGCTGCGGTACCGCAAGCGGTGACAAGGATAATGCAAGGCCGGCACCCCGGTGGCCAAAGCTGCTAGATCCACGATTGTTGATGGCTGCTCGCCCGCGGTGTGTGGAAGGAGCTGGAGCACCCTGCTCCGAGCTCAAGGCGGCGACGGCAGCGCGGATCGACACACGGGCGGAGGGACGAGGGGAGTGGTACACCGACCCGCTGCTCTGCCCAGCGTCGGCGGCGACCACGTCGGCGGCACCATCGACATCGATATTGCGGCCGCACACCATATTGGAAATGGAACAAGGTCAAGACACACCTCCGCTGCCCACGCAGCAGCCACCAGCGGTACCACCGCGCGAGGATCCTCGGATGGGGTGACCATGGAGGGGGACTCCTGTTGCCGCGTGGTTGCGGCAAAGCGGCGACACCGGAAACTTCCTCGGCTGCGCCAAGATGATGCGTCCACAACAAGGAGAAGAAGGGAGGTGCTGATGCCAAGCGCCGAGCTTTGGAAGCGCGCAACAACAAGGGGCGACACGCCCACGCATCTGCGCCGCCCGTCTTTGGGAATGATGACATGATTCCCTATCTCGTCGGTCGGCTGAAGGAAGGCTGTCGCCGCCCGAGGTGATTGAAAGGAAGAACGAGTGTGAGGAGACGGAGCTGCAGCGGTCGGCGCGCCGCCACCAAGGCGGCGGTGGAGGCGTTTTGTGAGAAGGAAGATGAAGGACCCAAACGGGCGACCAGAGAGGGGGGTGAATGGGAGCCTCAATTTTCCTTTTCAATTTTGGGTCATCGGCTCAACCCCAACCTCAAAAGCAAACTCAAACGAGAGGCGAGTAACACACGTGCTAACTAGTAGCAAGGTGTCACGAGCAAAAAAGAGCACCGAGATGTCCACGACCCAAATGATTGGGTGGATGTTCCCTAGGAACACAGCGGGACACCTCAAACTATCGCCTACACGGCCGACAAGAGCAAAGATCGAACTGGAGGACTAAAAAGTCAATCAACTTCTATAGAGAAGAAGTGAGTTTCGAATCCAAATACTCAAGTCAACTTGTGACGGGAGTATCTAGATAAAATCCTCGGCGTGATAGAATTTCATCATAAAGAGACGGATTGCAAAACGATTAAGAAATTAATGCATGCTACTCACGGCAAAAACACAAGCTTAGGTGGAGGTGCTGCTCTCCACTCCGAGTGCACTGGACACACCGAAGCAAACAACTAATTTGCAAATTAAAAGGTGAGAATTTAAAGCTCCAAAAGAAATAATGCTTGAGAAGCACTACGGGAGAAATTCTAAAGCTTTTGACCAATCTGAAATAGGTGCTAGGAGGTTACGTACAGCAAGAAACAAATTTGACCAAACAAAAAAAATACGCACTAGCACTTGAAAGACTGTTGAGTCATTTCATCAAACACCTTCTGAGCACAGAAACAAACGCACTAGCACTTGTCTACTAATGCAGCTCGAAGCACAAGAATCACTCGATCTGAGAAAAAACGATTTGCTCGAAGGCAAACTCCACAGCACAAAAATCAATTGAGTGACACGAATCACAGAAGAGAAAAAATCGACCTTTATTTGCTGGTGGACTTGGTGCCGAGCGTGACAAAAGTCTACAGGAGCCGGTCCCTTGCTTGCTGCCTGCCGAGTGTAGCTACAGCTGCCGAGAGGGGCAGCGTGGCCACCTGCCTCTGTCCTGGAGAGGAGCGACGGGAGCTTGGGAGCGAGCGCCAGGATGAGCAGCCGGACCCCTGGACTTGCCAACCGCTGGGGCCTGCCGAGCGTACCCAGGTCGCTGCGCGCTCGTGGCCTGATGTGCCCGAGCCCCAAGCTGGCCGGCCTCCTGCCGCTGGCTGCTGGTCACGGAGATCTGCCGGTCTGCAGCACAGAAACAAGAACAGAGAACAAAAGAGCAAATGGAATCCAACCAAAATTCCGGAGATAATTCACAGCACAAAGAAAAAAGGATTTTTTGATCCAAAACGCCGAGGAGGCGACGGGGAGATTTAGGGCTCCCCTTCCCCAACGAAAATCACCACCAAATTGATGTTATTGGACCTCTAAACAAAGAACCTTAAAATTTGGGAAAAATAAAAAAAACGAAAATGTAAGAGGCAAGAGGGGAGGATGGCTGCCATCCTCTATATATATCCCTTATTTTTCATCCCTATTTTGCCCTTCGATACATATAGAGCAAACCATTAACCCTAGAGCTATTTTGGTCGACTCGGGTTAATTTTTTGATCCGACGGCCACAGCGCCTCCTCATCTGCAGCCTTGCTCCACGCAATCTCCCGGATGCCGCCACGCCACCGTCCCTCCGATCCACCGGAACGTCCGGGTTTTGAGGCCCAAACCCGTGAAACCCGCCGATGGTTTTGAGGCTCAAACCAACAAACCCACACCCGTGGTTTTGAGGCCCAAACCACGAAACCAGCGCCCGATGGTTTTGAGGACAAACCACCAAACCTCCTCGACACGTGTCATTGCCGTCTTGACCGCCCGAGTCGCCAAGTCATCCGAGCTCCCCGCTACGCCTCACGCTTCGCCGTCTTGACCCGATCGACACGGGTCCGCCCCGTCCTCTTGCATCCGTCGATGTCCCGGATGTCGACCACCATGGCTAGCCACCCGGCGATCCGGTCCCTCGGTCCAAGCCTCACGTCCGTCCTTCACCTCCGCGGTCCGTCGGCCCGCACGTACTCCTTGGCCCCTTCACCTCGCCGTCGGCTACCATCTCCGAGCTCCACACCTGTACAACACGAACCAAGAGATACGTCTTCGACAAACTACACGTGTGCCGGTGAACATAGCCGAAGCATAAAGAATAAAAAGAAAATAGAATTAAAATGTTGACCGTTGACAATCACTCAATCACAAAACTAAACACATGTGACCTAAATCAACCATGTGTTCGCAATCTCCCCTTGATGAGTGCATTGTCAACATTCAACACAAAGACGAAAAGAAGATAGAAGATAGCACATCCAGTGAACAAAAGCTAGACGAAGGCTAAGACAAAATCACTGGATAGCAAACATGGAGCAAAAACTTGGTTCCCAAAGACATGGGCAAAAAGCTCGACACAACCAAGCTAAAACAAACGGCTAGTCCTCAAGAAAAGATAGAAAAGGCTTAACACCACTAGCACGGCTCCAAACCAATTACTTTCACACACAAACAGCTAGACCCTCAAGACAGAGGCAAAAGGCTCAACACATCTAGCTCAAAGTGCTACTCCCCCGGACAAATGCACGATTCTTGTCTTTGTATCTTTCTCCCCCTTGTTGGCAAATGCACTAATCAAGCTATGAAATGCATGAAAATGTAATGAGGGAGCTTCAAGTTTATAGCAATCCAAATGAGAAGATGCTCTAGGTAGTGTCATGGCAACAAAATCAAGTGCTTAACATGGTGCTCAAACGATCAAGAGATATGAAATATGGCTTGAAAGCACTTTGATTCAGTTTTAAGCATTTCGAGAAAAGGTGTCCACCACAAAAGAATAGCACATAGCACAAGTAAGTTGGAAATCTACCAAGTGCTACACATGTATATCAAGTGAACTACCTCAAGCAAAGTTTATACATCATGCAAAAACAGAGCCAACACTTGTCAAATTTTCAAGTTATCGGAGGTTGCGCGGTTTACAAGCATTGGACAAAGCATGTTGCGAGTGGTTATCCACAACCGTCGGCCTTACTAATCAACCATGTCAAGCCTATGCGTGTGAGCAATCGGAAGCTTAAGACAATGGTGCAGGTCAAACACTACCAAGCTCGGGTTCAACTCAAGTGCAATGAGCGGCGGTCCCAAGATTTGGATGTGGGGCGGTATGAACCCATCTCGATCTTTTTCCATACACTTAGCTTAGATTTCAGATTTTAACGGATAAAAAGCATGTGGTCATCTAAGCAAGTGTATAACTTCGATGAATGAGACATAGTCACCTAGCATACATGATAAGCACAAAGGATCTCAACAACTTAATCATGCTAGGAACTATCTCAATGGTGAACATTTTGCAAGATTCATCGTTGTTAAGCAAGTTCACATGAAAAACGAGCTTTGCTCATAACATATATCAATTAAGCGAGAAAGAGCACAAGCTGTAAGCACCAACATGTAATTGTTACACTAAACGAGCATAGTCTCATTGTGATCAATATAAACAAGAAGCTCAAAGTGTGATAGTGTACATGATGAATGCAATATGATACAAGATGATGCACAAAGCGAAAGCAAACCTAAAGCTACAAATGTACATCAACCTAAAAACTACCCCTCAAAAAGGATAGCAAACTCCCAACTCCCCCTCAACCAAAGACACCTAGCAAAAGAAAACTAGGATACAAAAAGGGCACAAAGGCTAGCATGGCATATAATACACAAGAGAATAATGAAAAAGCATGACATGATGTTCATATGTATCATCCACCACAATATCGTACAAAAGATAGCAAGATAGAGTAAACAGATCACAAAGCTATCATGAATAAGATGGCTAGCCTACCATGGTATATACACAAGCAAGACATAGAACCAAAATGTGCCAAAAATATACAAGGGAGCAAATGGACATCTCATACCACAAGTAGGGAATCATGAATTTACAAGGTACGAGTGTATATGATAGCTCACAAACGTGTGTAGGTGTCACAAGAAGGTGCATGCCTCTTGGGAGGCCATCAAAGTGGGTGTAGAGAACCATCAAATCTTGATCACACCATGACAAAGGATCAAGTTCCACCAAGCACATGTTCTCCACCCCCATGTCCTCATACCTACACATGAGAGGATAAAGAAACCCAAACCTTGGATCCCGAAGGGTTAACAAGGATAAACTTGGGAACCCAAGACTTGATCACCTACATCATTGGAAAAACATGGGACGAGCAAATGGCACAACATTGGGGTTAGTATAGTCAGGAGAGTACCAATGTTGACCATTTTTCCCGAGATAGGCATTAGGCAAAACAAACATCCCATGACCCTTCTTCCCAAAGCGCTCACCACACACAACAAAGTGTGGTGCACTCCTCCTATCAAACTCAAAGCTCCCAAAGCGAGGAACACCTTCCACTTGCGGAGCACGACCACCACGGGGTCTCACAAGCTGTGGCCTTGCCCTCTCGAGGCCTTCTACCTCCTGGCCTAGCAAACTGCCTCTGAACCGACTGCACACCCCTCTCATACATGCCAAGTGGTGGGTGATACAAGTCACGGTTCTCAAACTCAACTTGACGCCTAGCATCCCTCTTCCTCCTAAAGCAAAACTCAAACAAGTGACCATCTCTCTCGCGGTACTCACGGTGATACCTCACCTCTCTCTTGGGTGGTTGTTGGTTCACTCTCTTGGGTGGATGGTTCACTCTTGTTGTGGCCTTAGCTCTAGGAAGGGTTTCCTCAGGGATCTTGGGCAAAGTGTCAAGTGGGTTCCTGAGGTGGTTTGGTTTAGGAAGCCACACTTGTTTGGGGGATGGAGTCTTTGGGGTCTCTTGGAGAATGCCATTTTGCACAATGGGCTTGGTAGGCTCAGGTGGGGTGATCTTGGTCAACTTGGGAGTGTTTGTGGGTTTCTCACTCGGGCTCAAACCACTACCTTGACCAACCTTACCATAGATTACTTCACCCTTCCCACCTATTGCAAAGCCTAATCCCGTTGTGTCGGTCCCCTCTTGAACCCCGACTCATCATCATGCCAAGTTGTGGTTCTCCACTAGACACCCAACTCAGGAAAGAGCGAAGGTACTTGTTCTCCTCTTCGACTCTCCCCTTGTCATGCCTACAAGACGTCACCTCAAGCTCCAAAGCTTCACACTTAGCACACTTCATCACGCGGTGCTATCCGAGCTGGCCTTCTCAAGCACGGCAAGCAGGCAACCTTCTGCGCCAACTTCGGATTGCAAGCTCGAGCGGGGACTTGCACGCACTCAACAACATAGGCCTAGCCTTGACTCAACGTGCTCATCTAGCAAAGCGAGTACTTGTATTGCAAAGACATGATATTAGACATATGCATAGCACACGAGTCACACTCGGTCTCCTCAAACACATCCATGTGAGCTTCCTAAGCAACTCTAACTCCACCATAGCCATTTTCCACTTCTCCTTAAACTCCTTCCTCTCCTTAGCTACTCGCTTAAGCAACTTCTCTTGACACACAAAGCGCATCGCCCAAAGACTCAACTTCATCGAGAGAGGATTCGATAGTGGGTGATACCTCGGGAGAAGAGTCGCCGTCGTGGGGCTTGGAGTTGTCGGTCGCGCCTCCGTCGAGGGCCATGGTGCAAAAGCCCCGTACTTGGAGTTGGCGACGAAGCAAAAAGTCCATTCAGCTTGTCCTTGATCTTGCGCTCGGGCTCCTCGTCGCTAGAGGAAGCTTGTCCGTCGAAGAGTCGTCGAGGATTCTTTGAGGGAGCGGGAAAGGCGTGCTTGTGCTCCTTGGCACGCTTGAGGTACTTCTTCTTGATCGCCTCCTTGTTGAAGCCCTTCTTGGACTTGTACTTGCCGACGGTGTACTCGCGCTTATCGGAGTCGTGCTTATTGGAGTAGTACTTCGCCGGAGTACTTGTCCTTGCTCTTCTTGGGGGACGGCGATGAAGTGGTCCGGATTGCCGCACTCAAAGCATCCTCCCTTGGGACCACCGCCACGCCCGCTCGGTTCAAGCGGTTGTTGTGGAACCGCGAGAATCGGCCGATGGCGAGAGCCAGCTCGTCGTCCCCAAGGCACTCCATGCCCGCTCCTCTGTCACGCGACACCAAAGACAACAAAGCAAAAGAGATGCGTGATGGGTTAGCGAAAGAACCATCAAACTCCGGAAGTTTGCCAAAGTGGCGAAAAGCACCATCCATGTCAGCTTCTTGCGGATCACGGACCGATTAGGGTGGAAGTGATCCTAACCGGCTCCGATACCAATTGAAGGACCCGAAACGGCGACCGGGGGGGGGTGAATGGGAGCCTCAATTTTCCTTTTCAATTTTGGGTCATCGGCTCAACCCCAACCTCAAAAGCAAACTCAAGCGAGAGAGAGTAACACACGTGCTAACTAGTAGCAAGGTGTCACGAGCAAAGAGAGCACCGAGATGTGCACTTGACCCAAATGATTTGGTGGATGTTCCCTAGGAACACAAATGGGACACCTCAAACTATATCGCACCGCACCGACAAGAGCAAAGATCGAACTGGAGGACTAAAAGTCAATCAACTTCTATAGAGAAGAAGTGAGTTTCCGAATCCAAATACTCAAGTCAACTTGTGACGGGAGTATCTAGATAAAATCCTCGGCGTGATAGAATTTCATCGCAATAGACGGATTGCAAAACGATTAAGAAATTAATGCATGCTACTCACGGCAAAAACACAAGCTTAGGCGGAGGTGCTGCTCTCCACTCCGAGTGCACTGGACACACCGAAGCAAACAACTAATTTGCAAATTAAAAGGTGAGAATTTAAAGCTCCAAAAGAAATAATGCTTGAGAAGCACTACGGGAGAAATTCTAAAGCTTTTGACCAATCTGAAATAGGTGCTAGGAGATTACGTACAGCAAGAAACAAATTTGACCAAACAAAAAAATACGCACTGGCACTTGAAAGACTGTTGAGTCATTTCATCAAACACCTTCTGAGCACAGAAACAAACGCACTAGCACTTGTCTACTAATGCAGCTCGAAGCACAAGAATCACTCGATCTGAGAAAAACGATTTGCTCGAAGGCAAACTCCACAGCACAAAAATCAATTGAGTGACACGAATCACAGAAGAGAAAATCGACCTTTATTTGCTGGTGGACTTGGTGCCGAGCGTGACAAAAGTCTACAGGAGCCGGTCCCTTGCTTGCTGCCTGCCGAGTGTAGCTACAGCTGCCGAGAGGGGCAGCGTGGCCACCTGCCTCTGTCCTGGAGAGGAGCGAGCGGAGCTTGGGAGCGAGCGCCGGGATGAGCAGCCGGACCCCTGGACTTGCCAACCGCTGGGGCCTGCCGAGCGTTCCCAGGTCGCTGCGCGCTCGTGGCCTGATGTGCCCGAGCCCCAAGCTGGCCGGCCTCCCTGCCGCTGGCTGCTGGTCACGGAGATCTGCCGGTCTGCAGCACAGAAACAAGAACAGAGAACAAAAGAGCAAATGGAATCCAACCAAAATTCCGGAGATAATTCACAGCACAAAGAAAAGGATTTTTGATCCAAAACGCCCGGAGACGACGGGAGATTTAGGGCTCCCTTCCCCAATGAAAATCACCACCAAATTGATGTTCTTGGACCTCTAAACAAACGAACCTTAAAATTTGGGGGAAAATAAAAAACGAAAATGGAAGAGGCAAAGGGGAGGATGGCTGCCATCCTCTATATATGGTCCTTATTTTTCATCCCTATTTTTGCCCTTCGATACATATGAGCCAAACCATTAACCTTAGGGCTATTTTGGTCGACTCGGTTAATTTTTGATCCGGCGGCCACCGCGCCTCCTCATCTGCAGCCTTGCTCCACGCAATCTCCCGGATGCCCGCCGCCCGTCCTTCCCACCGGACGTCCCCGGGTTTTGAGGCCCAAACCCGTGAAACCGCCCGATGGTTTTGAGGCTCAAACCACCAAACCCGCACCCGTGGTTTTGAGGCCCAAACCCGCGAAACCAGCGCCGATGGTTTGAGGACAAACCACCAAACCTCCTCGACACGTGTCATCGCCGTCTTGACCGCCCGAGTCGCCAAGTCATCCGAGCTCCCCTCTGCTGCCTACGCTTCGCCGTCTTGACCCGATCGACACGGTCCCGCCACGCCCTCTTGCATCCGTCGATGTCCCGGATGTCACCGCCACCATGGCTAGCCACCCGGCGATCCGGTCCCTCGGTCCAAGCCTCCACGTCCGTCCTTCACCTCCGGCGGTCCGTCGGCCCGGCACGTCCTCCTTGGCCCCTTCACCTGCGCCCGTCGGCTACCATCTCCGAGCTCCACACCTGTACAACACGAACCAAGAATCGTCTTCGACACACTCCACGTGTGCGGTGAACATAACCCGAAGCATAAAGAATAAAAAAGAAAATAGAATTAAAATGTTGACCGTTGACAATCACTCAATCACAAAACTAAACACATGTGACCTAAATCAACCATGTGTTCGCGAAAAGAACAAGTGTGGGGGAGACCGCGCTGCACCAGGGCGGTCCGCGCCGCCAACAAGGACGCCATTGGCAAATTACTTGCCGTGGATCCGGAGCTGCCGGCGTTCAGACAGAAGAAGGACGATGCTGGTGCTGCTAGCAAGGCCGACATTGGCAAATTACTTGCCGCACATCCGGAGCTGGAGGCGTGCATCCGGGAGGACGGTGCTGCTTGCTCCCCGTTCTTCCTGGCCGTTTCATTATGGGGGTACGGTGGTGAGGATGATGAAATGGACATCGCACGCCACCTCTTTAAGAAAACAAGTGATAGCATGAGAAGCAATCTGTCCTACTACTGCTCCGGCGATGGACGGAACGTCTTGCACGCGGCTGTTTCACGTGCTAGCGTGAATACAGTCATTCTACTCTCGCAAGATCTGGAAAAGGAAACACAGCTACCTGGTCGTCTGCTGCTCTCTCAGATGGCTAGCCAGAGGGACAAGAAGAACGGGAGCACACCTCTTCACTTGGCTGCATCCCTGCTTGGCTTGCCATCATCATGGCTAGTTTTTCCTCCCCAAGTTCGGCCGCCACTGCCGAATGCCCACTACGTGGTGGCAACGACACTTTTTGTGGGGCGCCGCTACCGGCAGGTAGTCCCGCTTATGCTACCCCTCGTGCTGAATGCTAACGTGGCCATGGCATATCAGCCGGACAAGGCAGGGATGTACCCTATACACGTCGCTGCTGGGAGTGGCAGCGTCGACGCCGTGCGGATGCTGCTGGAGAGGTGCCCGGACTGCGCCACCCTGCGGGATGCCAAGGGAAGGACGCTCCTCCACGTCGCAGTCGAGGAGGGTCGCTTGGAGGTGGTGGAAGCTGCCAGAAGGTGAGCCGCAGGCGTGCCGCCAGAAGGTGTGCCGCCAGAAGGTGAGCCGCAGGCGTGCCCGCCGTCCAGGTGCTGCAAGGTTAGCAGGACTCTTGTCCTCGATCCTGAATGCTCAGGACATGAACGGGGACACCCCACTGCACCGCGCTGTCGAAGCTGCCCAGCGTCTAGTCGTCCGACGACTTATTCGGAATCAGCAGGTGCGCTTGGATGTACCCAACAATGAGGGCAAGAGGCCTATTGATGTTTCATGGACCACCATGCCACTAGAGTACTATTACGCGTGGGTAAGTAATTTTAATTTAAATATGCTAAAAAAATAATAATTCGACTTTGCCTAGCTTCTCTGATGTCTTCTGTTTTGCAGGATACAAGAATAATAATACGAAGATCACTGTTACAGGTGGGAGCTCCATATGGTGAAAACAATCGAGGCGACCTCTTCCGCGAAAACTGCGTCCTGAATTCAAAAAAACTAGACGAAGGCGGCGAGAAGAAGATGTCGGAGAATCTAACAGCTGCAGCACAAGTTCTAGCCCTTTTCTCCGTTCTCATTACAACCGTGACATTTGCATCTGCTTTTTACATTGCCTGGAGGCACCCGATCAGCCGGCGATGGTGTCGCTGGCACACCGGTGCTTGGCGGGCCCCGGAGGAGCTACGCTTTCGATGCGTTTATCCTCGCCGACGCTCTGGCGTTTGGCGTCTCTCTCTTAGCTACCTCCCTCCTGCTCTATGTCGGGGTGCCTGCTGGGACCCTAGAAAAACGCTTCCGCCTCATTAACGTGGCCTACGGCTTGATGTGGCAATCTGGAAGGAGCCTGCTGGCTGCGTTTGGCCTGGGGCTCTTCATCGTCCTGCTTCCAGTTGCCCGCTCCATTGCAATTGCGGTCGCTGTCTTGATGGTTCTTCTTGCAGCTTGGATCACTAAGGAATCTGAAGGCCTCAATTCTTTAGATCGCGTTCCTATGGTTGGAATTGGGCGCAGAAGTCGACAACGAAGGTCACCACGGGAACGAGTGTTAGGCCGGATTCTTTTTGTCTTCAACAACTTCTTCTTCTACGTACTAATCTTTGGCATCCCAGCAATTCGAAGGTGGCCAAAGTTTACCTTAAGTCCTTATTAACTCCTTAATATGCATGCATGATATATGCATATCTATCGAGATGTCCACGTTCATGTGTTTCAGTGTGTACGCGTGCGTGCTTGTCGTCTGAGAGTGTTAATAAGTAAGCAGTGTAATATACCAAACTGTTGCTTCCTGGCTACTGTGTATGATGCTTTATAAACTTAAACATATCATTACGATACTGATTCCATTGTTTATTGATTATATATAATATTATTATATCCCATGTATCCGTGCAATGAAAAATTAACTCATGTTTCCTAATGTTTTTTTATTAATCACGCAAGAGCCTTGCACGTTTACTGATGCTCGTGGCGATGAAGATGGGTGCGCTGCACACCCTTCGACCTCGGTGCTCGCGCCATCGGTTGACGAGTTCATAGCCGCTTTCACGAGGCCGCTGGAGCCATCGATACTCTCCGCGCCGGTTTTGAGGAAAACGCGCCCGCGCCGGGGCGCCTCTAGGCTAATGCCGAAACGCTAAGCGCACGACTTGCTGCAAAGAGTGGGTCTAGGCTCCACAGGCCAGAGGACCAGGCAAGGAGAGTTTTGCTCAAGAAGATGGGGATCGAGGTTGAGGCCGAGCATGAGGATGCGGTCTCCTTTGACGAGTTGCGATCTGCCTTCACGGGGCCTCTTCTTGAGGTGAATAGGGAGGGCATGGAGCGCTTCCTTCTAGGCAAGAAGCGGCCCTCGGGGCCTGAGTGGATGTAGACTGTCCTCCCGGTCTGGTCACACAGTTTGTTCATCATGTAATCGCAAAAGTTTGTTTCCGGTAGATAGGTTGTTCTTTCTCTTTTTCGTTTCTTTTGATGTCCACTCGGCATCTTGAACTCTATTTGTATTTGGATTTGGTTTTCCTCCTCTTAATGAAAAGCGGGTGAATGGCCCGGTCGCGAAAAAAGAGCCTTGCACGTTTTGACATTAAGAAGGAAATAACGGTTTATACAACATCGGCTCATCGCACCGGTGAGCACACCCCCACCTAACGCCAACATAGCTCACTTAACGGACTACTACTCGAAGCGAACTCCTTTGGTTCCTATCACTACTACGCATTCGATTTTTTAGTGACGGGTTTTTATTTTATTTTCCATGGCGGTTTTCAAAACCGCCACGAATGGAAGGTCACCGTAAATCGAGTGGATTTTTCGGTGGCGGTTTTGGGTCCTCAAATAGCCGTCACGGTTAATAAAATAAAAAAAAAAAAAAATAAAAGCCGGTCGATCGAACCCTAATGGGCTCGATCGGGCGCCGCCGCCGCCGCCGCCATGGCGGATCCGGTGGGGTAGAGGCCGGATCTGCCCTCCCACCACCGGATCCGCCCTCCACGCCGGTGGATCGGAGGAGGGTCGCCACCGTCGAGGGCTCCACGCCGCGCGCCCGATCCACGAGATCCACCACCGCGGCGTCGGTCCTCGAGCTCAGCGCGCCTCTGCCAAGCCAGCGATGCCGCCGCCCCGGCTTGCCTCTTGCGAGATCTGGCGCCGCCGGGCGCGCTCCGGAGGCCGTCCCCGCTCCTCGTCCGACGCCGCGCGTCGGGAGGCGCTGGGAGGCCCCGCCGCCGTGCCTTGGGGAGAGGAGGGCGCCCGTGGGGAGAGGAGGGCCCCGGGTGAGGAGAGGGGGCCGGGTGAGGGAGAGGAGCCAGGAGGTTCGGATCAAGAGAGAGAGAGAGGGGGGAGGGAGAGAAAGACTGGGCGAGGCTAAGTGAGTGAGAAAACCCTAGTGTCGTATATATATGTGGCCTCTGAAATGGGCTTTTGGGCTGCTAGAATTGGGCACGATTTACCGTGGCGGTTTTTAAAACCGCCACGGAAAATTGAAAAAAACCGCCATGGAAAATTGGAGCATTAACCGTGGCGGTTTCTCAAATACCCGCCACTGAAAATGAAATCGAACACCACGCAAAATCAATCTGTAGTAGTGTATTCCGGCGAAACCCATTGTTCAGCCGAACATTATACTAATGCGGTGAGAGCATAGACGTCGGTGCTCGCTCCTCACAAGTTTCTTGCATTTCTCTCCTTCCGTGTCTCCCACGTGATCAGCGCGAAGAGTGAGTCGGCGCCCTTCCGGAAGTCGCCGGTCCAATGTTGATGAGGACATGACACCTATGGATACACCCATAAAAGCTAAAGATAAAGTGAGCTCGCTCCCACATTTGCATAGTGAAATTTGGTACAATTCACTTGGTTCCATAGGTGAACTTATCTAGGTCCGTCCATCAACTCTTAACCTAGTTTGTAATTTAAAAAAAACCCCCTTCGACTAGTTCATCCAAGTATGAATTCAAGTCCACGGTTGACCTACAACGGAAATAGAATAAACCACTTCAAATTAATGTTGAACAACCTAATGATTACTTTAGAAATCCTTGGACCCCGAATGAGAATGTTGGGATAGTTTTAACTTTCCAAGGACCCATGGTGTACTTCACTCTACTGTTACTAAGCACAATATATGTCTGCCTCACATAATTATCTAGTGTCTCAGTATGATTCACTAAGATCTTGTTTCCAATTCTTATAAGATTAATAAAAGCAATGTGTACTGCCTTATTTCTAGGCGAGTAAAATACATATCCGGTCCTTAAACTTTTTAAAATTGTGTCACCCGGTCCATAAACTTTTAAAGTATGTCATCATGGTACCTAAACTTGATTTGGGTCTCTAATTGGCTGGATAACGGGTCTAAATAGAAAAGTCCTGGCAACAACCGAATTGCTGCATTAAACAATCTGAATTGTTGCATTAAAAAAAACCGATCTCATGCAACATCACAGCATGCAGCAGCATCAACATGCCTTGACGGTTTGAACCAAAATAAAGCAGCATGCAACATCTCTAAATGACTTGACGGCTTAAACCAAAATAGAGCAGCAGCATCACAGCATGCCGGTTTGAAACAAAAACAGAGAAGCATCACGTCAATATTTTAGATGATCATGACTGCCATATATCAGTACTTAACACAAATGACTGCCATATAGCAGTAGTTCACACAAATGAGCACTTAGGAGATTGCAAATAAATGTCATATATCCCAGTACATATAGTAGTATTTCACACAGTACATATAGTAGTAGCGCATCCATGGAGAGCCGCCACAGGGAATTCCTCAGCGTCGCGCACAGCGGCCTGATCGTCGTCCGCACGTCCTGATCGCCCGCGAGCCGCGACGAAGAAGACGAGGCGTCGCGCACAGCCGCCGCGACCGCGAGGAAACTAATCGCCCGCGATTTGGCTGCTAATGATGTCACACATCTTGGGTCATGGGTCTTAACGTGCTGATTAGAGACCCAAATCAAGTTTAGGTACCATTATGATATACTTTAAAAGTTTATGGACCGGGGTGACATAGCTTAGAAAGTTTAAGGACCGGATATGTATTTTACACTTTCTAGGCTTTATGACATTTCTGCACAGTAGCACAGTAAGTCCATCGTCCTAGTGGAGCGCTTGAAAGCACACTAGGACAGTATATCCATCGTCCTTTACCTGCTAGATATCTTATCTTAGTATTACTGATTAGATGCTCCAGTGAAGACACGACATTAGAAAATGATAAATCCTAAAAGTTCTCACAATAATCTACTAATTAGAGCCCCAACGAAAACACCACGTTAATTCTCATCAAACACGCTAGGAAAGAAACATACACCCTTGAATTCTCTCACAATAATCAGAAATATCTCAACCTGACAATGGTTTGGTTTGAACCGATTTTTTTGGTTTGGTTTTAGATATGGCTCGATTTGGTTTGGTTCAAAAACGTTTGACATTTATAATGCATTGGTTTGGTTTGGTTTGGTTTAATAGTTATAATAATGGATGAGAACGGTTTAACAACATAATAACTTTGCGTAATATAAGTTCGGTTAAAAATCGTACCTCGAAATTAAAATTTTAGTTGATTTGACAGAAATTTGCTAAAGATGCCTTAATATGATAGTGGGTGAAGCCAAATCGATATGTGGGACCCACGTCCCGCACTGGACCCTAGAATTAAAAACTCGCGTTCACACTATAAAATTTTAGCGGATTTGACCGAAATTTGCTGGACATGCCTTAATATGATAGTCCGCTACTCCGTGCAAATCGGCGAAGCCAAATCGATATGTGGGACCCACGTCCCAAAGCCGGACCGTCGAATTAAAAGCCCACGTTCACACTATAAAATTTTTAGCGGATTTGACCGAAATTTGCCGGAGATGACTTAATATGACGGTTGCGCTACTGCACAATTCGGTGAACTCAAATTGATATGTGGGACCCACGTCCCGGCCGGACCCAAGAATTAAAAGCTCACGTTCACACTATAAAAATTTTTAGCAGATTTGACCTAAATTTCTTTGGAGATGCCTTAATATGACCGGTCCGCTACTCGTGCAAATTGGTGAAGCCAGATCTATATGTGGGGTCCACGTTCAAAAGTTGGACTCTAAAATTAGAGAATTGAACTAGTTTTGTTAGTTTTGAGATAAAAAAAAACTAAATGGTTTGGATTGGTTTGGACGAATGAGTCAATGGTTTGGATTGGTTTGGTTTTTTAAGTGTAGTATAATATAAATGGATTGGTGTGGATTTGGTTTGGTTCTTGAACCATTACCAGGTTGAGAAATATCTGGCCTTTGATTTCTTTTTAATAAAGACACTCAAACGTGTGTCACATCTGATATCTCTCAAAGAGAAAACATAGGAGATTAGAATGCTCGGGGCTTGCCTTTCCTGAACGAGGAAGGCTCGTGCAGCGGCACACGAGGGCGACCTGTGTAACATCTCATATATCTCAAGGAGAATAAAGTTGGTACAAATGAGATCAACAAAAAGACATAAAACAACTTCTAAAAAAATAAGAGTACATCAAAGACCAAATCAATCATCTTCTTCCTTCGAACATCCATTGCTTGCCAAAATTTGAAGATCACACTATGAAGACATTAAACAAAAAACACCTGCAAACACACTCTCGCCAAAGCAAGGCTTAGAAGACCGAAAAAGCCACTCCACGGTGACAACGAGATCTAGTACCCACTAAAACGAACATGAGCTAGAAGAAACATCCGGAGGGGCGCGGGCTTACAATCCTTCACCATTAGAAACATCGTGTTGAAGATGTCGGACCTTGTTGCGGGAATAGATCAAAAGAAAGAGGTCGAGAACCCTGTATCAAAAGCAAACCAACTGTTTCCTTTAGTAAGCACACCACAAGCCAAGATCCGAAGAAGAACAACAGATCGACAAATGAAACTCTCACTAGCCCTTGCGGATCGAACATCATCGAGGTAGGGAGAAGCCAGAGGACATTATTCCAAGCCATCCACCTCGACAATGACATGAGAAACAAAAACCTAGATCAACAATGATCCACAAACCTAACCAATAACTATGAAGGCGTCTGATTCGTCATTCAGAAGCGAAGATCGACGGTTAGAGAGAGGAGGGGTGCGGCG
This sequence comes from Hyparrhenia diplandra, assembly GCA_015847255.1. NCBI lineage: Eukaryota > Viridiplantae > Streptophyta > Magnoliopsida > Poales > Poaceae > Hyparrhenia > Hyparrhenia diplandra. Next base: position 321,440 of record JADLZK010007531.1, on the reverse strand, counting down.
GTGTCAAGAGCAGCGGTGGTAGTGGCTCTTGTGTTGGCGTGGGAGAGGGTAAATATATGGCCTTTGATTCAGTAGACTCGTCTAATGATCATCAATAACACTATCCATTTGATCTATTGTAGTTTATTAAAAATAATTATCCACTAGTGCCATTCTGAAAAATCCATAAAGTACCCCTAATTTTGTATCTAAATTACTCACATCTGCCGTTACAAAACATAAATCAAAATAATCCTTATATTTGTGTATAAATTATTACACACATCAACCATTACAAAAATAATTTAGAATAACCACTAAATTTGCTTCTAAATTACATGAAAAACATAATTTAAAATAACCCCTGATATCACGTCTAAATTACCCATTTTTTGTCATTATGAAAGATATTTTAAAATAATCCTCTAACTCTGTATCAAAATGACCCACATGTACCATTATGAAAAAATAAAAAATATATCCTAACGATTTTATAAATTATTCACCTTTATCATTATTATGATTATTAATTAGAGGCCCTACGGAGGCCACCATGTTTATACGTGTACCCTTTTAAAAGTTTTCCTTGCCATCTTTGCTTGTTGCTGGAGGATAGGAATATTGTTCTTTTGGATTTGTAGTTTTGGGTGTATGTTGAAACTTGAAAACGGCTAATAATTAAAAAGATCGGGGAAATTCGTCGCTAGGACAAGTCCATCCTTTATATATTCTGGTTCATTTCGGACACAGATGTTGAGTGAAAAGACAAAATTTTTAAATATTTTATTTTTTGTAGTATTTGAAATGCTGAGAAGTACTCCCTCCGTTTCAAATTGTAGTTCACTTTGGCTTTTCTAGATTCATTTGATTTACTATGTATCTAGACATAGTGCATAGCTAGGTGCATAGAAAAATCAATGCATGTAGAAAAGCCAAAAGTGAACTACAATTTGAAACGGAGGAAGTACAACGTAGCATTGTTATCGGGTTAAAGCTGCTCCTGCATGCTTTGATTACTAATTTCTCTTTGTCATGCATGCATCCATACCCTTTGCGTGCTGTTGGGCGCCAAAGAATATATATTTCTCTTTGCCATGTGCATGCATGCGTAATGCATATGCCTTTGCGTGCTGTTTTGCTGCGATATGCATGCGTTGCATAATGCATATGACTTTGCCCGGCAATATATAATAATAAGAGAGTTTTTATCACGTTTGAAATTAATATGGGCCCTTCATTTGGTCTAATCCATTGGTCAAAAAGCTAGAGGAACCAAATAGGAAGAACCAAGTGACAGGCGAGGAACCATGGCAAAGGAACTGAATTATAATAAATATTGAAGGGTATAATGGTCTTTTTTTAATTTGACGAGGAAAAGCTTCTCCTTAGAAACAAATACTTCCTGTGAATCAAAATATTTGTACTGAATCAGCTTCTCGTCAAGTAAAAAAAAAAAAAGTCCCGCTCCAGCGCTCGCACGGAAGAACGCCGCCGCCCCCACTTCACCGCTGCCGCTGCCGCCGGACTTCGCCGCCGCCGTGCTCATCCGCCCCCACGCCGCCAACCCATCCCCAGCCCCTCGCCGCCGCTGACGACGCCGCGCCCACGCTGCCGTCCCCACAGTTGCTCTCCCCAGCCCCGTCGTGCTGATCCAAGTCGCGAGGAGGGCGGAAAGGATGACCGCGGAGCTCGGGGCGGATCGGCCATGGCGTCCTTGTCGCAGCGCCGCGGGGGTGGGCGAATCGTCGAGTACCACCTGAAGCACCTCCCGCCGCCGCCGCGGTCTGCTTGCTCCTGCCACTCCGGCAAACTCGGACCAGTTGTACGGGTTTCTCTGCCTCGCTCCGCGTTCTCGTGCCAGAGCCATCTGCAGGACGCGCGGCGTGGTGCTTGCCGCCGCAGCATTCACTTCGTGCCAGGCCTGGCCTTGCCCGACAAGGACGGTATGCGAGAGACAGTGGCGAAGCCACGATGAAGCTGTTCGGGGAGAGGCCGACTGAGGAGCTCAGACAGGTGTGCTTCAATGAGAATAATGCACAAGAGGATGGGCATCTGACCAGGAGCGAGGTGGAATTCCTGCAGCTGACAAAGAAGAAGATGGTCGAGGAGAGGCCTGATATGATTCTGGATCAGAGAACGAATCACCTCAGGCAGGTGTGCTTCAAGGAGAGGTCAAGAGGAAGCGTTCATAGGCGGCCATGGATGGCGCCTAGTGAAGGATGCTTCTGCTTGCTGATTTGGTCTTGGTCCCTGAATTTTGTGCAGGTGCAGGTCTAATCGCATAGGAATTTTGTCTGATGGCAATGCGTCAGTCTTTCAGTTCAGTTAGCAGTGAGAATGTGTCAAGGGCCTTGTTGTCGAAGGTAGGCGGCCCTCGGCTACGTAGATCATAGCCGCGGTCCGTTGTCGTCTCCGGCGAGGTTTTCCCCCCCTCAGTCCGCAGGCGTAGGTTTAGAAGAGGTAGGAGTAGGATAATTGTTTCTTGATTCATCTCAAAGCATCCGGTTACAATAACTAAATAGCCTCAAGGCTGAACTAATCACTCCCTAGAATTTGGGAGATGAAATGGAAACCATCTATCTTTCCTATTTTCTCTCAGCCGTTCGGCAGCCAGGACCCGTGCGCGCCCTGCGCGTTCCTCGGCGCGCCGCACATCTCTGGCTCGACGCCGCCTGGTGTACTCGCGCCCCCACATGACAGAATGTTTAGTTGTAGTGTGTGGACCTTCTGATCAGGCTTGCCATTGGGCAGTAATTTAACTGGACAGCAATTGAAGAATCATTTGTTGTGTTTATCTCTTCTTGCCATCCTCCCACTTCGGATTTTAGAATAATTCGGACATCAATTCTGTATGTGAACTGCTAGACGAGCAGTTTGCCGTCGTCAACAAAACCATTTTTGAACTGAGGAAAAGACGTGGCTTTTATATATAAAAAATAAATTGAAAAGTGTTGATAACAGCAAAATACAAGAAAAAAGATTCATAGGAGAAACTGTAAGAAAAGATAGGGGATCCAGTTTACAAAGTTGTGCCTGAAGATAAAACTGAAATGACTTGAGCTTCCAGAATGAGAGACTCCGAAGCTACAACTAACAATAAAGAAACACCTAATAACACACAAAGCTAAATATATACAGTAAAAGCACGCCTTCAATTTCCATTTCGTCAGTCGGTCCCCAGAACACTTGAAGCCACCACATCATGATAGTAATCATGTATTTCTTGGTACTTGAATTCCCCTTTTCTCTGTAGCACTTTCCATTTCTGTAAAAATGAAAATGTTTGTCATAACTTCATTAGTTCACCTCAGAAACTACTTCTGTATCAAGGTTTGGCAAAAATTATATCTGACCACCAAATGAACAGCCCCAAATTTAAATGTCAACTTTAGTTCAGTTTTGAAAGATAGAAGTTCAGTCCTAAAGACAAATAATATCAACCGAAGACAAAGTTGAAGTGCCATTTGTGGAGAAAATATCAGTTCTGCAAAAATACTAGAATGTAGTGTACCAATGCTAAATTATGAAGAATGGCCATTCTAAATAGAGATTCGTACACACTCTAAACCACTGGGAATGAAAGGAATTTGATGCTAGTAGAGTTGGTCGACAAGAGATACAAAGATGGATCTAACTAATTAATTATTTGACTTAAGAACTGAAACTTAAACACTGCTGTATTGCATCGAAGCTTATAGTTGCTAGTCTGCTGATTCATCATTATAAGCACTACTGCATTGCATGGAAGCAAATCAGAAGCAAACCAAACACAAGTGCTAGTCTACTACTGCTCCCGGTAGCATTAGCACCAGTCCAATAGCATACAACAGTTGGCATTTTTCATTAAAAAAAAATCCAGAACGACAAGCATTGGTCAAACCAGTGATTAAACACAGCTTAAATAAACATAAGTTTCAACTGATGAGTGACATCTCAACTGAACTTATGGGTGGTATCTCAGCTTAAATAAACATAAATTCCTAATGAACTTAAGATAGAAGTTCAGTCCTAAAGACAAATAATATCAACTGAAGACAAAGTTGAAGTGCCATTTGTGGAGAAAATATCAGTTCTGCAAAAAATACTATAATGTAGTGTACCAATGCTAAATTATGAAGAATGAGCATTCTATATAGAGATTCGTACCCTCTCTAAACCACTGGTAATGAAAGGAATTTGATGCTAGTAGAGTTGGTTGACAAGAGATACAAAGATAGCTTCATTGTGAACACAGTTAACAAGACAAGGAAGAAGTGACCAACTGAGAAATTCAATCGTGCCGTGACCAAACGTATAAATTATCATTTAAGCTTAATTTCAGTCACTTCAAAGTTCAGAACCGGGCACAAAGCATCAGCAACCACTAATTTACCTAACGTGAGCATGATGCTGGTGCAGCTGCTTGCTCCCCGTTCTTCCTGGCCGTTTCATTATGGGGTGAGCATGATGAAATGGATATCGCACGCCACCTCTTCGCTGAAACAAGGCCTAGCACCAGAAGCAATGTATCCTACTACTGCTCCGGTGAACCAGATAATAATGGGCGTCGTCGGAACGTCTTGCACGCGGCTGTTTCACGTGGCAGCGTGAAAACAGTCATTCTACTCTCCCAGCTGCTGACGAGTGCTGGCCCTCCGGCTGGTCGTCAGCTGCTCTCGCAGCTGGCTAGCCAGAGGGACAAGGAGAACGGGAGCACCCTCTTCACCTGGCTGCATCCCTGGATGGCTTGCCGTCGTCACTGCTAGTTTTTCCTCCCCATTTTCTGCCGCCACCGCCAGAGACCACACCGCTTTGGCCGTCGTCATGCAAGCGCACCTTCTGGTTCATCTGGTTCCGCTGTTTCCCAATAAGAGTAACTCGCCGTAATTCCTGCACGTACGATGCAGCAAGGGTGCGTGCCCACAGGTTGGTGGCTAGGCCAATTTTATGGGGGCCTCGCTACTGGCAGATACTCCCGCGTATGCTATCCCTCGTGCTGAATGCTAACGAGGACATGGCATATCAGCCGGACAAGGCAGGGATGTACCCTATACACGTCGCTGCAGGGAGTGGCTCCGTCCACGCCGTTGAGATGCTGCTGGAGAGGTGCCCGGACTGCGCCACCCTGCGGGATGCCAAGGGAAGGACGCTCCTCCACGTCGCAGCAGAGGAGGGTCGCTGGCGGGATACCTGGAGTACAAAATACAAAATTCCACACACTTGCACATCTTGATCTAGGCCTATGACTGGTCTCTCCAAGTGGTCCGGTCTTTGACTAAGGCAACATGACATGACACAAGTATGCCAAACTTTTACCTACCCAGAGCTTCACAAAAGTCTTATCTAGTTGGTAGGCAAAAAGAAAGGCAAATCTAAGCCTTTGGTGAGGAACAACGACATACAAATATTGAGCGATCGAGAGATCATTTGAGGAACTATATTTCTTTACAAAATATTTCAAAACCTCTGGATTGACAGTCGTTCAAAAGAATGAAAGATAAAGCAAGTCCATTGATCTGTTCTACCTTGCAACTACCCAAGATTCGGAGACGGCTCAAAAGCCCCACAAAGACGAAAAGGTAATAAAAGGTGAATAAACATACCATTTTATTCAAATTCTAGTAGAAATTTCTTGTTATAAGCATGGCACCTTTAAAACATAATCGGCATTGAAGCAACTCACGATCAACAACCAAGTCCTTATCATTGCTCGAGGACGAGCAAAGGGTAAGCTTAGGGGAGTTTGTTGACGGTCACTAACGACATATTTTTACCGTCAACATTCTACTAAAAGGGATGAAACTATACATTATTACACACATATACCTTTACTATTGACATATTTCCACTTGTATTGGAGAAATGATTGTTTTGCAGAATATATATGAAAACAAGTGGAAAAAGTACCGAAAGGCACCTTCCTGGAAAGCGTACTTCATCACATCAAGCAACCCAAGGAAGATAAGCCCAATATGACACATACCTGGACCGACAACCGACACCAGGCCACTTTTCGGGCCCAACACCGCACACGCCGAGGCCCGGGCCCGGCCGAGCCCAGCCCTGGTGCCGGTCCGGCCCGATTTTTGGCGTGGCGGTGCATTAACTGCCCGGGAGGGCGGTGCACTTGGTCGGCTGCCGATTCAGTGAACATGGATGCCAGGAGAGAGGCGGTTTGGCTACACTTTTGTAATTTGCCCCCTTCTCTCATCCTATGTGTAGCTCCCCCTCTCCTCCTCATGAGTACACACCTCATAAGAGAGCCTCTCTCCCTCTCTCTTCTTTTTCTTCTTCTTCTTTTTCTTCTTCTTCTTCTTCTTCTTCTTCTTCTTCTTCTTCTTCTTCTTAGTAGGTTAGTATGTGGAGCTAGGCAAAGCCACCAAGGAGGGCTTGGCTCCTTGGAAGATGGATTCCCGGTATAAATATATTTATGGTAATCTTCCAAAGCCTTCCTCTTATCTTATCATGGTTGTGCATTAGAATTAGAGTATAGTCTCTTGACATAATCATGACATATGGATTAGTCTATAGTCTCTATGTTGTGGTGCCGTCATACAGTACTTTATGCCTAGCAGTTCATGCATTACATTTGAGTAGAGTTAGGGTTGTGCTGAGGTGGTGGTTCGTCGTTCCTTCGGGTTTGCTCATGTTTTAGTCCGTCCATCCGTAGGGTGGGGTCCATGGGGGACATGAGTAGTTTTCTTGAATGCGGGCGTGGTGCCCGGATGCCAGGGAGCCTTCAAATATGACGGCATGCCCCGGTCGAGGGGGTAGGTGGTAGGGTAGTGATAGCCCTGTCCGTCCTTTGTGATCCCCCCACGTTCGTATGTTGTGTAGGAGTTCGTAAATGCCTTGGTGGGTAGCAGACTACCTGGTGGGGTCTCCCCGTCAATCTCATTCTCAGCTCTGATCCCCTATTTACGTGTCTTGCATGATTATCAACTGGTTCTGTGCACAGCTATGATTAGAATATGTATGCTCCACTTAAGAACTTTCTTTCTTAGTTCTTCTATCTTTATCCTTGAGTTTGGCTTGAGTGGGTGTGTCAAGTTATCCAAATACCTATTCCTTATACCCCTGTTATGAGTATTGGTCTATTATGCAGTCATGTTATCTTATTCATGCCTCTCTTAGATACTTTTACACAATGCCTTCCTTTGGAAAAATATAAATAACGATACCTTGAATATCTCCGGGTGAAATGCTACAACGGTATTTCCGTGCGCTTGCGGACTTGTTACGTAAAACGTTGTAGAATACCACCCGGCGTTCCGTAACAACGTTGCTGGAATATACCAATTCGGTGATGACGTTGTGGAACGCCAACAAGCATTTCTAGCGTCGTTGCTGAAGATGGATTCTAAATCCATCTTTGGTGATTGCGTTTAGAAAATGCAACAGTCCCAGCCTCATGTCCGCCCTTCACCGTCACGGTCCATCGGCACGAACGTCCCTACTTGACCTTCACGTCATCGTCAACCATAGCCTCCGAGCTCCACACCTGTGCACCACAAATCAAGAGACATGCACACATAGCATTTGCCATGGTAGAATTAGTTTATGAACTCAAGGGTACTTATTGACCTTGTGTTCATAAAATGCTCGGGTTGCCTTTGCTAGGTGTGGTGCCAGAATATGCGGAGGTGATCCGGAGCACAAATAGGGGCGTGTCGTTGCCCATTGGTGCTCAACTACCCACCCACGCCTGCTGGCTTTGCTCTGGAGCAGGCTACATGGAGATTGCCGGTGGAAAGAGATGCGATGACCGCAGTCATGGTCGAGGAGCAGGAGAGGCCCAAGAATGGTGGCTTATTTTCATTCTTCGGTAGGTGAGTCTGGAGTTCAGTTGTGGAGTTTAGGCTGTAGATGGTGTACAGGCTCGTGATCTGGAGTTCCTGAATGCTTTACGTACGTTTTGGCTTTGCTTTGTTCTAGGTTAGAGCGATTCATTTGATGTGATGGTGTAGAAGAAATATTTTTCTAGAACATGACTTCACGTGTATTTCATTAAGGAGAAGAAGCACACAACATACGGATGCTATCCGGGTGAGGTACCAGGATACTGAAGTTCTACACACACCTTTTGAACAAATTATGCGACATAGGGAGTGTGTGTAGAAGAAATATGTAACTCTGCATTGATGGCTTGATGCTTCTAATATTGGACGATCTGGTTAGACATAATGTGATTTTGGCATGTCCAGAGGCATTGTCCGCCCCGCCCCCCTCCCCCCCCCCCCTCCTTTATTTGCAGAGAATTTTTATGGTGCTTGGAGGAACCGATGGTTCCTCCTGTTGAGCCAGGTCCTCCCCCCCTAACTTCTCATCATTAAGGGTAGTTTAGTACTTCTAATTTTAGCGGCGTCTCCTGCTAGTCGATGGCACGCGTCAAGCTCCCTCCTTCATTACTTCGGCTCCGGTAAGTAGCGCATCACCCCGGACCAAGAGGAAGCTTGCGCACCACACGTTCACCGGCGCCATCGGCCTGCTACCCGGATGGGGGCGCATGCGGATCGCCCGTGCGGGTAGACCCGTCCCGGAGCACCTCCGCTGCATGGCGCCACCAGCTCGGATGACCGCGGTTTCTGCGAGGTCACGAGGTGAGAGGTACGGGCAGGCTAGTGTGGCCGATCGAGGAGGAAAGGGGATGGGGATGGCCTTACCGAGGAGAGTGGCGACGGCGGTGGACCTCGACAATAGCTCCGGGGCGGTGCTGTGGTTGTACACGAGGAGCTTGGGCGTCGCGAGGGAGCACAAAGAGCGGCGATGATGTTGTGCGGACGTTGCCGAGGATTCCAGCCTCCTGCGCGGACCACGAAGAAGGCGAGGCCGCGGCGATGAGGAGGAGCGCGGCGCCGGGGGCGAGGCCCGTGCGGTGCGCATGAGAGCACAGCGGCGTGGGGGCGGCGTTCTGACGATATGGGCGAGCACGAGAGCAGAGGGCTAGGGACCGGTGTACGATGTTTTTTTTTTTTACTTACGACGTCAAGCTGATTCAGAAGCATCTCTGATTCACAACAAGCTTTTGGTTTTATTTTAGGAGAAGTTGTTCCTCATTAGATTAAAAAGACCATTATACCCTTCAATATTAATTAAAATTCAGTTCCTCGTGCCATGGTTTTTACCGCCACTTAGTTCCTCCTATATGGTTCCTCTAGCTTTTTGACCATTAGATCAAACCAAATGAAGGGCTGATATTAATTCCGACCGTGGTAAAAACTCTCTTATTTGCATGGAACCTTACCGCGCAATCATATACGGCGAACTTTAATAGTACTTTATTGTTGCCATGCTGGTTGACGATAGGACAGGAGCAACTGAGTGGTGAATGTTATTTGAGAATTATATTTTGTTGTATGATTTATCACAGATGTGGAGGATCTGATTGCAGCTGTGTTAGGATACAAGGCGGGTTACTCGTGAACCTATAAATAGGCTAATTTTTTTGCGGGCTACCCGCAAACCAGCAAAAGTTTAGACTATCTGTGGATTCGCGGCAACCGATCTGGTGTCCTTAAACTCTGGATTGATGGCTTGATGCTTCTAATATTTGGAGGACCTGGTTCGACATAATTAGACTTTGGCATGAAGAATAGAGGCATTGCACTTTTTCCCACTTTTCTAACAACATTCTCATTATTGCCTTTGGTTTTAGCTTTCTTTCCCATTTATGCTACTGCACTGCCGTTACTTTCCACCGAGGTCAATGGTTATGGTGTTAAAATGTTATTCGTATTTTTCATATTGCCGGTTTTAAGCCTCTGTTGCTTATCCAAAACACATGGCTACATCGTCCTCTTTCTCCTGCAGATCCCCAACCGCTCTGATGAGTCACCGACCATACTGACGACTGCAGGCTCTCTGGTGCCAACATGCCACTACTACAGAATTAGCGATCTGTGTCGGTTCAAAACCCCTATCACTGCCAGATTTTGAACCGGCACAACCATGTCGATACTGATGTGGGGTCGGCATCGGTGTCGGTTCTTACCACCGGTAGTGGTGTCGAACTCCACTGCCGGTCGTCGTTCCAACCCGGCTGTGTTATCTTGAGACAACAGTGCCGGGAGGTGTAACAATCCAGCAGTGATCTCATCAGAATCACTGTCGGTTTCAGACACAAGCCGGCAGTGTTCTGTGGAACAACACTGTTATTTCATCCAGCAGTGTTATTCTTAACCATCACTCCCGGCTTACAGGAAGCACCGACAGTGATACTAAAGAAATCACTGCCGGTTGTTTATTCAAGCCGGCAGTGTCGCCTGAAGCAGGGTTTGCATGCAGCTCCTCGGTCAAGGCCACTTGTGACTAGGCTTGCATGCCGACCTCGACATCCACGCCTACTCGGTACTTGGTAGAGCTCGCTCATATCACGGGGCACTCTTCATGGTGTGCATTTTCAACCTTTGTCTTGTCCCCACCTGCCCCAACCCTGCTTGTCTCGTCCATAGCCCACCTCTGCCCTTCTCGAATCTCAATCGACCACCTCATCTCAATGACTCCTTGCCTCCGTCGTTGACTCCGGCAAATCGGATGTCCCGCTGCCCCTCAACCCACCACCATTGCTAGGTGACTGGGTCAATCCCCGCTGCCAGCCCCCTCCCCTTATTTTGAGTCCTACCATTGGACCAATCCCAAACCTCGTACCCTAAATCTTAACCCTCTAAACCCCACTGCCCCGCTAACGCTAGCCTTCTCCACTGTAACATGAGTCACTAAGTAGTGAAGGTTTCTGCCTGAGAGGCAAAGGTCCTCGCCAGGCAGAGGTTGAACTAATGAACGTTTTGAGCTATTCGGTGCAGGGTGAAATAAACCTCCGCCCGAAGGTCCCGACCGGGCGAAGGCCTCGAGGCCCCTAGCAAAGACGGGCTGAAGAAGAACACGCCAAAGGCGAAGGCTCCAAAGGACGAACAAGACTGAGGTGACAAAGAACGCAGGTCCAAGCCAAGAAACACGGTGGAAACCACCTGGAGCGGAGGCCGGAGGCAGTCCTGAGGAGAGGCCCTGGCAGATTGAGGCGTGGAATGGAGCAAGCCGGCCCAGCTTCCGACGTGGGCCTCTAATGGGCTTGATTGCAGCCCAAGAGCTAAGGCGGTTCTAGAGAGTGAAAGTCAATCTTAGCCCTGGCATTTGGTTGGGATAAGAGTATATGCTAGGGATATTCTAAGGACAGGGATGTAAATGCACAATGAGTTGTACAGTGACCTATAAAAGGTGGCTCGACCCCTAAGTAAAGGATTGGTTGGTGAAAGCATTTACGAAACCCTATTAGACTTGGTCAATCTATCGACCTGCTTCTCTGCACTCTGTCAGGAGCACCGACTGAGCGGAGGCTCCTTCATTCGGCTTAGCCAGGCTAAGGTCTCCTTCACTATCATCGAAACAACCCCGACCGGTGAACGACCTCGCACACTAGCTGCGCCGCCTACCATCCACTTTCGCATTGCTTGACCCGCTTCCTCTCCTAACCTCAATCATCGTGGGACGAAGACGACTAGAGGAAGATGGGGAATGTGTGTGTGCGGAGTGGCTCCATCCAATCGTGCGTGTCAACGTGTCCAAGCATTAGGACGAGGTACAACGCACGCATGTTGATTAAAGATTGTGCATATTGCGTGCCCTTGTGTGCTCGGATTTGGTTGTTTCTGCATCGTCGCTCACGCAAACATCACCCGACGCCCAGAAATTTCCTAGACATATGTCCTATCTAATTCGTAAGAGCAGCTCTAGCAGGACCATTATTTGAGCCCTCAAAACCAAATCTGAGAGCTTGAGGCAAAAAAAAAAAAAAAGATCCAACAGGACCCCTACTAGAGCCCTCAAATTTGAGAGGGCCCTTATATCCTTCCTTGAGCTCTCATTCCTAGGGGTCCCGGAAGAGGCCCGAAAATTCTGTTGGGGTTGTTGGTCCCTCCCGCTAGAGCACGGATACGCGCGGCCGGACCTCTCCTTCACCTCCCCATCGCCCGGCGGACCTCCTCCGTGACCTCTCCTTGATCTGCTTCCCCATCACCGATGAACCTCCACCGTTCACCGGCGTGGCGCTCGCAGCTGCTTGCTCACCACACGCAGCTGTCCTGCTCCTCGCCCGTGGCTACCGGGTACCAGCGGTTGGCTCCTACGAGCCTACCCCGCTGGCCCCTGCCCCTGCCCGCTCAAGGTAGACACGTGGCGGGGTTAGTTGATGGGGAAGAAGGTAAGAAAGAGGATCACAAGCGGATCCCGTATGTCATTCTCTACTAAAATAGTTTTGAGGGCCCTATTTTGGAGGCCACTATTGGAATGCGGTCAAAAAACCATGACCCTTAGAGGTAGGGGAGCCCTGAAAGAAAAAGTAGGGACCCTGTTTTGAAGGCTTGTGCTAGAGTTGTTCTTGTGGACAGGTTGTCAGTTCAGGTCATAGACATGATAGTAAATCAATTATTACTCTTATCTTTAATTCATCACATGTACTACTACTTTTTTTATAAAAAATCATCCAAAAATCTTATGGTTGGGAGAGTAGATGGACAAACGGATCACAAGCGAAGATGGTAACAACTAACAAGAGAAATTCGGGGATGAAAATTTCTACTCCTTTGTTCCAAATTATAAGTCGTTTTGACTTTTAACGGTACTGGTAGGATTACTGAGCCTACCACGAACTTCTCTCAACCTGTATGGATGCCTGGCTGGAGGATGGGGATGAACTCGGCGCTGGGGCGCCGTGCTTGCTGCGAGGGAGGAGACAGGAGAGGCGACTAGAGTTGGGGAGCGCTGGCTCCCAAGGGAAGCCGGCAACAATTAGGTTGCAATCAGCTTGATTAACATAATGCCAAGTGTTTACAATATATAACTCTCTCTCAACTTCTAATAATAGTAAATAAAATGGATGGCTGATGCTGTGCTCAAATGGGTGGCTAATGCTGATAGTAAATAAAACGGATGGCTAATGCTGTGCCTCTCCTAGCCACTGGTGTGCTTGCGCCTTGTGTATGGCAGGCCGGTCATAACAGGTACATCCTTTAATATATGTTAGATGCATAACAAAATGGATATACCAAAACAGTGTGACTTGTCGTTTAGAACAAAGGGAGTACTTTATTATTATAAGTGTGTGACCGTAACGTCGCTTACTTTATTTTCATAATACAATCCTTGTTTAGTAGGTGTTTTTTTTTTTGGTACTATATTAAAACAAAGCTCAAATATTATATTATCTGTTGGAACGATGTGTAACTTACATACTATAGGCAGATATGCGCACAAGCAATGAATCACGTCGTAGCTAGAGCTAGTCGATACGATGCTTCGCTTGCGTAAGCAGACATGCGTGATCGATAGACGAAGCAATCACGTACACGCAATGCCTTTCCTCTCTGTATTGTTTGACTCGTTAATAAGTTTTGACGGGATTCGTTACGTGCCTGGCCCTGTGGATATACTAGCGTAACCTTCCCTAATTTATAGATCATCTGCGCATGCTGCTGCCCTTTATTTCACATAGAGGAAAATTATCTTATCTGCGTACCGGTCGGTAATGGCGGCCGCCGTAGCCGCTAACAAAACCATCCAAGCTGCTGCTGCTGCTGCGAGTGATAGTAATGATAATAATAATAATGCAATAATGCCACCAGCCAAACTACTAGTGCTAGATCCCCAGCTGTTGATGGCTGCTCGCCGCGGCGACAGCGAGCGGATCAAGGAGCTGCTTCGGCTCAACATCGAGGAGGTGGAGTTGGAGTCGCATGGCAATGGCAGCTACGGCGGCATTGTGAAGTCGGCATCATCATCTGAGGCGGTCATCCTGGAGGTCGACCCTGCTGAGCGATATCCTCCTGCTGCTCCGGCTACACCACCACCACTTGATGACAGGGGCGGAGCTACATGCAGCACTAGTGGTTGCGGCAGCACTCACAGAAAACAGTGATAAGTGTCAAATGTTCACCATATTTGCACCTACACATTATAAATCCTTGCACCCACAAGGCAGGCGCACCCCCCCTGAATTTGTTCTAGCTCCGCCACTGCTCGATGAGGATGGGTGGGTGACCTCGGAGGGGGACACTATCCTCCACGTGGTTGCAGAATGCGGCGACTGCGAGCAGTTCATCCGCTCCGCCAAGATGATCGTCCTCAACATTATTAAGAACAAGGGTGGCGTTGCTGCAGCGCGCCTAGCTCTGGAAGCTCGCAACAGCAAGGGCGACACGCCCTTGCACCGCGCCGCCGGTGCTGGGGACGCCAACATGATCGCCTGTCTCATTGATCTCTTCCCGAGCACCACCGACGGTGGCAACGCGGGTGCAGCGGCGGCAACGAGAGCGTTCCTGAGAACGCAGAACGAGTGTGGTGAGACCGCCCTGCACCAGGCGGTGCGCGCTGCCAACTACAAGGTGGCCTGCATCGACCAGCTCATGGACGTGGATCCAGAGCTGGCCTGCATTCCACACGAGGACGGTGCTTCGCCACTGTACATGGCCATTTCCTTGGGTGAAATAGAGATTGCACGTCACCTCTACGTCAAGAGTGAAGGCAAGCTGTCCTATTCCAGACCAGATGGACGTAACGTCTTGCATGCAGCGGTTCATCGTGGCCAAGGTAAAACTAAACTAAGCTGCTACTGGTTACTTTCCGTCTTGAAAGAGTGTCATTCTTACTTTTGAAGAATCAATCAGCCTTAATGCAAGTTCCACTAAATATATATATAAGAGAGTTTTTACCACGCTTTGAATTAACGTGAGCCGTTCATTTGGTCTGATCCAATGGTCAAAAAAGCTAAAGGAACCGGATGAGAGGAACCAAGTGGCGGCGGCAGGAACCAAGTGGCGGGAACTGACTTATAATGAATTTTAAAGGGTACAATGGTCTTTTATGCTGAAGAGCTGCTTCGTGTCACGACGAACGCCACACCGGTGTTTCACTTCAACAGCTACCACGCCAACGCGACGAACGCCGCCGCCGTGGTCTCCTCCGGCTCCCGCAATCGCGACGCCGACCGCCATGGGCCTCCTCCGAGTCCCCCAATCCCACGCCGCTGCCGCGCCGCGTCGCCGCCGAGCGCCAACCGCCCGCGACTTCCTCGCCCACGTCGAGGCCTACCTCGACCCGCCCGCGACGGCGTCGACAATCTGCTCAAGATCTCCCGCTACGCTGGCGCGCCTCGCGCGCCGCCGCCAGCCGCCGCTGCCCCCGCCGCCTCCGCCCGCCTCAATTCCTTCGAGTCCAGCGTCGGCCTAAGCCGCAAGGCGTTCCGTCTCGGCAAGTTCGTGCAGTCCCTCAACGCCCTCCGCGCCCACCCGCACCCTCCCCGGGCGCTCGCGCTGCTCGCCCTCGGCGGCGAGGGCGTCTACTACTGCGTCGAGCAGTTCATCCGGCTCGCCAAGGCCGGGCTCCTACTGCGCACCTTCTCCCGCGCCTCCAACACCTCGGCACCTGGGCCGAGCTGCTGGGCTACGTCGGATCCATCGCGATTAAGCTGGAGGAGGTGGCCAAGATCGAGTCTTCGATAAAGAAGCGGCTCGCGGAGGACTGTGATAAGGAGAGCGAGGCGGTGAAGACGATGCGGGGCAAGCTGCTGCTGAAGCGGATGTCAGTGGTGCAGGATGTGGCGGATGCCGTCATGGGCTGGGTGCGAGATTCAGAAACAAAAACTTCTTTTCTTGATCCAGCGTCACGGCCGTGGGTGCGGGTTCGAGCTTTTGTGGCGGCTCCGCCTATCCCGAGCGCGAAGCTCGCCACCAGCACGGGCGTGACGCTGCTCCGCCTGCCGTGGGTGCGAGATCCATGCCGAGGACTTACCCGCCTCGCCGGCCGCGGGGACGGCGCCGTCCGCCCAGCGGCGAAGCGCGCGCCCGTGGGCACGGCCGCCGACTCGCGGCGACTACACACGACGGAAGCGGCGTCAACGGAGATCGGAGGATCTAACGAAGCACACGAACGACGGGCACCACGACCACACACCAACGTCCATATGCATGCATCTTTAGCGGGCTGCTCTCGTGTCCGTGCGCTGGATGCGCATCGCCGCCGTCACATGCCATCGAGCATGGCCGCCGCCCCCGCCCGTGGTGAAGAGGCCATTGAGCCGACGGCGATGCTGCCCGCCCCGTCATCGATGGGCGTGGAGCGGGAGCGCGCGTCCGCCTCGGGGTGACCGAGGACATCATATCACGGCGCCACGGGTGGCGACCGACGGCGGCGAAACGACGACGTAGGCAATGGGGATGAACGGCAATGGGAAGGGCTGAGAAGCTGTGCCGTTAGCAAAATACTAAACTACCCTTTGACTATAATTAGAACGAGGAACTAGCGGAAAACAATTTAACGGCCTCCCAAGCACTATAAAAATTTACTAACATTTATCATGTGGAATTAGTATCATTAAATGAATTATAAAATATATTTTGATAATTAATCTATTTATTAGAGATATACATATTAGTGACATTTTTTTTCTATAAATCTAGTCAAACTAAGAAAGCTTGACTTAGTCCAATCTTAAAAAATGACGCTCTTTCAGGGACCCATGTAATAGTAGGTTGGTACTTGCTGCGTGCAGTTTAATACTTTATTTTTAGAAAGGACAGGAAAAGTTTTGCCCCAAATTTTATTAGATGAGAGAAAAGCAAAAGGCACAACGATTTACAACCTTTTTACAACTGTACTACATGACCTAACCCCAGAAAACTCTTTACATGAAAAAGAAAAACAACTATGTAACCACAACACCGCAGAGGGTGGCCGAAAGCACACAAAACCGAGAAAAAAAACAGGACCTAACAATCTTCACAGGCTCTCCCTGTAGTCTTGGCCAACCTATACTGCATAATGTCATATTTGCATAATGTCACGACTTGGATTGGATTGAGAGCTTTCTGTTGGAACTGCCTTCTATTTCTCTCCTTCCAGATGTTCCACCAAAAGTAAATAAAAACCCATCCACATTTCTTCTCCCAATCCTTTGAAATTTCCTCCTACATTGCTGCCAGTAGTTATGAAGAGCACCCAATGGATTAAACGGTTGTATTACGTTATTTGGAACCATTGCTTAAGGATCTCCCACACCTCTTTGGTAAAAGGGCAACCTTTGCATAGATGAGTCGGTGTTTCTAACTCAATGCCATATAGCCTACAGTCAGTGTCATCTGTCCATCCCCTTTGAGTAGGTTGTTTGCTGTGAGGATCTTTTTGTGTAATAGCGTCCACGCGAAAAAACGACATTTAGCTTCAGCCTTAGCCTTCCAAATTGATGTTATTTTGATTTTGGTGAACCTGCCCATAAACTGAACTTGGTAAGCGCTCTTGGTGGTGCATTCCCCGTCTGCTGTCCATTTCCATTTGATTTCGTCTTCAGTCATGTGCAGTTTAATACTTTATTCTCTCTATAAGTAATGAAAAGATAGAAATTACTGATGGCATTGCACGCACTTGGCTGCTGCAGCGCTGCCTTTGATTTTGGAATGGCTCAAGGACACGAAGCCAAAAGAAGACAGTAGTAGTGTGTCCCTTGTCTCGCAGCTGGCTAGCCAAAGGGACAAGAAGCAGAAGGGGAGCACCCCTCTTCACTTGGCCGCGTCCTTGTCCGGGTGGCCAGGCGCGTCGTTTCTTTCCGCACGGTTTCCCCAAGTTTGGCCGTCGGCAAAATCAATGACCACACTGCTACTGGATGCTAACATATCCATGGCATATCAGGCAGACGACGAAGGATCCTACCCCATACACGTCGCTGCATGGTCTAACGGCATCGTTATCGAGATCCTGCTGGGGAGGTGTCCGGACTGCGCCACCCTGCGAGATGGCAAAGGACGGACATTCCTCCATGTCGCTGCCGAGAGGGAGCACCTCGCTGTGGTTCGGTGTATCGTCTCCGGAGAAATGCCGCAACGATTGTCGTCGATGATTCTGAATGCGCAGGACAGCAACGGGGACACGGCGCTGCACTACGCTGTACTCCCTCCGGGATGGTATTAGAAGTCGTTTTTGGACAAGGTTTTGGTCAAACATTGGGAATATAAATCATCAATAACTTTTAAGTTGTTGAGTTTGTAAATGTAAAAATTATATGAGTAGATTTGTCTTCAAAAATACTTTGATAAAAGTATACATATATCACGTCTCCATAAATATTTTTATACTAATAAGAGGTCAAAGTTGTATTTTTGAAGACCGTGTCGCCGTCCCTAAACGACTTCTAATACCATCCCGGAGGGAGTACGTGCTGGGAACCTCGCCGTCTTCAACTGTTTGCTTCGGAATCCTCGGGTACGCTTGGACCTGGCAAATAAAGATGGGATGACACCTCTTGATCTTTCATGGACTATGGTTCCTGCAGGGTTTATATATTTACTCGTAAGTAGGCGCGCATGCATGCATGCATCCCATCGTCTTTATTTAATTTCCCTTTCTTTTAAATTAAATAATAATAAAGTTGAAAGCAGCTAATTAATTCTCTCTATGTATATGTATTAATTCATGCAGAATCCAGCAAGTATTGTGCGCACCTCATTACTTGATGCAGGAGCTCCGCACGGTGGAGGTCGCCCGGAGCTCTTCACTGAAAAACACATCCTCAAAAGAGACCTAGACAAAGAATCCAAGAAGCACACAGAAGCGGCGCAGGTGATGAGCATTGTCACTGCTCTTATTGCGACTGTCACATTCGCATCAGCTTTCACATTGCCTGGAGGCTATCGATCAGCTGACGATGCCGCTGGTGCCGCAGGCACTCCCGTGCTTGCTGGGAGCTATGCTTTCGACGCGTTTATCCTCGCCGACACCTTGGCATTCATCTGCTCCATGGCAGCTACCTATTTCCTTTTCTATGTCGGGGTGCCGGCTGTGGACATCTCCATACGTTTCAGGTACTTCAACGTCTCGGCGGTCTTGATGCGGAGTGCAGCAAGGAGTTTGGTGGCCGCTTTCGGCCTGGGACTCTACCTGGTGGTTCACCATACTGCTAGTGCGATTGCTGCTTGTGCAATTGTTTTTGCATCTTCGATCTATGGGAACATAGAAGTTTGGCGGCTCATCCTTATGGCAACAACGGTCCTCGCTCGGATTGGAATTCGTCCAAATGCGCTAGTGATTTTCCTAGGAGACATATTTGTCCAAGTCTTGGCACACTTCTGGTCCTACGTAATAATCTTCGGCCTCCCAGCAATTTGCAAGTGGTTCCACCAAAAGCAACTCTGAAGTGGACAAGCAAGGTAACGTAGTAGTAGGTGCCAAGATTCATGAGAGCTAATCACATTCTAAGATGGACCAGGGTCACCACTCCTTGTACTATAGCAATTGGTCATGCTATATATAATAATTAATCGAAACAAGTATGCTCCATTGTCTCTATTTTTCCTCTGCACAATATATGTGTACCGAGTATCATTGCTGTACGTAATGTAGCAATTTGAGCTACGTGCTGAATAGATATCTTCTGCAGCATGTGTAGCGCGAGTTGCGTCTCGGATGCATAAAGTAGTAGTGAACGCATCTTTCACGCGGTGACCACAACGCTGGTAATCCGGGGCACGCAAGTGGCCATGTCCTGCTTAATCGGACGAAATCCTTGTAACCGAACAGTTGAGTTGATATACATGGAACAGGCCCCCCCAATCAGGGGCTGGGCGTTTGACAATGTCAGATGCTTAAACTCTTGCTTCATCAAGAGTTTCATACAGAAGCATATACACAAACATCACAATATATACGAGCCCTCACATACACGGCAGAGAAGTTTAAATCATACAGGGCACGCCGGCACTAGCTCACTTCATATACCTCTGCAAAAACTTGCGGTGGAAATCACTTCTGATCGTGTCATTGATGAACCGTTTTGGTGTCTTGGTCTCTCCACGTGCCTGGTTCTTGAATACCACATCATCGTCCCACCTGCAAACCATATGCCCAGCCTAACAAGAGATTAGGCTCACTATAATCCACTTGTGAATTCAATCGAATGCTAGGACAAATGCGTACTATATATCACAACATGATCACAGCAAACATCCTACCTTCTCTTAACACTGAAGGAGCCAGGATTGCTCATATTGATCAAAGGGTTTCCCCGCATCAGTTCAGCCTCCTTCATCTTGGCCTCCTCTTCTGCTTGTTGTCGCTCCTGCAATCAAACAATTTCCATTATGTTTCCAAAACCTATAGAAAAATATCGTTTACAAATCATTAGAATACATTACACATATGCAAAGATAGAGAAACCTTTCTAAGCTTCTCCTCGGCTCTTTCTTTCTTAATCCTCTCAAGCTCTGCCATCAGAGCTTCAGTGTCATCGTCGTCGTCGTCTTCGTCATCATCGCTGAACACAATTTGCCACTCAATGTGTAAAGATCAAACAAACATAGTGAAGCAGGAATGTGGTAAATAATGAAAACACAAACCCCAAATAAGATATTTGTCCTAAATAATGTCAAGAAAGACGCTGTCTTATTTTCCCTGCCCATTTGAAGTGAAGGCAGCCTTATCACAGGAAACAAAACAAAAGCATGCAGCATGCTACTATGCTAGACAATGCACAATATTGGGGTAATGGAGACCACAAGTAACAGTGGCTATACGAAGTTTTATGGAAGGTAACATGGGGGAAAAGATCAAAACCATTCTACAAATTAGTTAATGCAGTAGCAGGTTTACTTCATTCTGCTAACATATGAAGAATCCCAGCAGCATTTCATCGAGTGAGGACAATGACTCATACCTTTCGTCATCACTTTTAGGCTCCACATCGGAATCGTCTGCATCCATTTCTCGTGGAACTATCTTATCCTCTGCCTCTCTCTTTGAACCTGAGTTACAATAAGAAAGGGATACGTCATCACTAAGCCAAATCAAGATATTGATGCAGTGATCGTTCCAATAACCTTCTAAGGGTAGCTGGCTTGAACTTTTCCATCGGTCTCTTTCTTCTGCAGGCAAGAAGATACATATTGTTACTGATTGTACATCCCAGTTACAAACTTATCCTGAACGGAAAAAACAAAAGGAGATAGAGAAAGTAGGTATACCAGCATAGGACTTGTCCTTGGAAGAGTAGTGTTTGCACTCACGTTCCTCAAGTTCCTCCCTAAGGTTCCTCTTCTGTAACTCCTCTTGGGTCTGTTGTCCGTCTTTTCTGTACACATGGGCAAAAAATTAGTGAGTCATGGAGGGACAAACCTCAGCCTGACATATTGCCAACGAAAATACACAGCCAACGGCTCTGACAGAGACAATCAGTGAGATTAATGATAAGGAATATATTAACCATCTCTGAGGGTGTTGGTTGTGATTCCTAGATACTAACAGGGAACATATACATCTTTGTAAGGGCCTGCTTGGATCCATTAGCACTAAAAAATAGCTAGCTGATAGCTAATAGCTGATAATTTTTAGCTAACTAATTTTTAGCAGGAGGGTGTATGGATCCACCTGATAATAGGTGGTTGGATAGCGAGTTGAAGGTGTATATGAACTATTAGCACCTATTAGCAACTCTAAACCTGCTAATGGAACTAATAGTTAGCAGCCCTTCAGCTAATAATTAGCAGATTTATTAGCAGGTCTGTTTGGATCCACTAGTACTAATTCTAGCTGCTAATTTTGAGTGCTAATGGATCCAAACAGGCCCTAAGCAATAAGTTGGTGTTGCTGAAATTTTCTTTGCCTTAACAAAGCAAAGGCAGCGATAAGAATTGTAAATGCCTATAGTTGACATTGACACAATTATCGCCTCACCAAAGTCAAAAAATAATACATTGTTCAATGGGCAAGACATGTAACCAAGTCAAGTTTTATGCCTTATTTCCCTAGATAAGGTAGAATCTCAAGTTACTTGTTGGATATTAGGAAATATTCAACCTTGCATAAGCAACTAGCTGCCCCTTATCGATTTGCATACGTAATCCAAATTAAATACATGGTGGTAGTCATAACGATTGTCAGAGGTGGAGCAAATGCAAAAGCATTTCGCTGTTTGCAAGCAGTTAGGTGCTTACTGAGTATTGGGCTATATCCAGAGGCACTTTCCTATTACCATAACGGTGTTTCTGGGCGAACATAGCCCAAGCACTGCCCAACAAAATAAATAAATAGAGCTATATCAATAAAATGGCATAAGAGAGTATACAGTGTACGAGACCGGAATTACCACTGGAGAATATCTATCATTTCTTGGTAATCTTTTCGGGGTTTTGTCACTGCGTCAAAGATTTTTACAAGACTCCTCGGCATATTGATGACCAGCAGTATCCAGTGAAAGCTACATGTTAACCAAATCAGTGTAGTAAAAACGCATGAGTTACAAGATTCTTTTAAAAAAATGAACAGCTATCTACATGTAGCAGAATATTAAAAGAGGTTGTTCAAAAAATGAACTTGTCTTCAGGTCCCTCCACCAAATCAAGCATAAAAGCATAAAGAGAGTGAATTAAATTTTTACACTGCACGAATGCAAAAAGTGAGACATCTTAGAAATGGCCAGCGCAGCATGATATATCCGTCCTTTCTAAATACCAGCTAGGAACTGCATATCCTCACATTGCCAGCTAACTATGAAACCTGTTACCAATAGTTGAGAGTTCAGACTAAGTGTCAAATACTTGTCCATGTCCATGTTTTCAAGACGTCTGATCTAACTTGGATGCCATGGACGGTCGATTAATCGACAAGTCGACACTACCAAACCTGGGCGCTATGGGACCGTCCAGGGCGATTAATCGCGATTAATCGTGATTAATCGGACGTCTTGAAAACAGGGGTCCATGTATGCTATTTGACTGGAAGTCGGGATCCCTAAGGCCTTGTTTGGATGTATTCGGTTTGACATCAATCCACATGTGTTGGGGTGGATTGGAGTGGAACTTTAATTAAATTACACCCCAATCCACCCCAATACATGTGGATTGATGCCAAACCGAATACATTCAAACAAGGCCTAAAATGATTTGCTTTGTGTGTGTAACATGGTTAATTCAACAATTGGATCAAAACTCTAAGAGAAAAACACTAGTAACGAAATGATTTTTGCGTGATGCCTCCTTTTTTTTTCCGTGGCGGGCGTCTTTGTTTGCCCGCCACGGTTATCACGATTAACCGTGGCGGGCCATTTTAATTTACCGTGACAGGCAGGTCTGCGCCCCACGCAAAATAGATTTACCGGGGCGGGCCTCCTAAAAAGCCCCGCAAGGAAAATCGACAGGCCCAAAAAGGCCCAATAAGCGTACTTTCGGTATAAATAGTGATACTTAGGGTTCAGCCGCACTAGCCCATTCCTCTTCTCACCCAAAGCCAGCCGCATCTCTCTTTTCCTCCTCCCGCATCGGTCTCCCTCTCGCTCCCGAACCTCCGCCCGTCCCGCATCGATCTCCGGCGCCCTTCCTCCTCCCGAATCCGGTGGCGCGGGCCTCCCTCTCGCTCCCCGTGGATCCGGTGGCAGCGTGAGGGCGGCAATGGCGGCGCTTCAGCGTGGTGGTCGGCGGCGGCACACCTTCTCCGGCGGCGACGTGAGTGGTGGCCCGACGGCCCGGGCTCGCGGGGGTCGGGCGGCGGGGCGGGCTCGCGCGGCTGGATCCGGTGGCGCCGCCCGGTGCCCGCCCTCCGGCCGCAGATCGAGACGGCGCGCCCGCAAGGCACAACCCTAGATGCGGCGGGGCGCGGATCGACGGCCGGAGCGGCTCGAGGAGGGCACAAATGCGCTGGATCGACGACGGAGCGGTTCCAGGAGGGCACGACAATAGCGGATCGGGCGCCGGCGGCTCAAGGAAACGACGGCGACGCAGATCTAGCCAAGATCGCCGGTGGACCGCTGATCGAGGCCTGACCGGTTGGGTCCGGCTTTTTTTGTTTTTGGCCGGATTTCACTACAAGAAATGGTGCTTTTTACATAACGCATCGCTTGGTCACGTATGGTCAAAAATACGTCACATATTAACTTGCCATGACGGTCAAGAAATCCGTCATGTATGTCACGCCATAGATTTGCCGATCAAATTGAGCCGTCACAGATTGGTGTTTGGCGTTTGTCATGAATTAGTTGTATGTCTCATATAACGGGCCCATATCCAAGCCCATATCCAAACCATAATGATAAGAAAAACGTCACGCAATTTTTGCCAAATCATCACTTTATTGAAACATCAACATTAGTTTGTGTACAAATTTTCAAAGGAAATACAAACTGAGCCGTCACAGATTACTGCACACAACTCTTAATTGTTCGGACAACTAAATCTTTATCGCTAACAAAACTAGCCACCATGAACACCTTTATCCTCCTCTTCCCGTAACTCACAGATAGCAGCGTCAGATGCCTGAAAAGAATACTTGATCAGGAATAAAATTCTCCGGTGCAAAGGTATAATACAAGTTAGTCTTAGTAAATATGAGCTAGTTATAATACAAGTACACTACTAAAAGCTTGCAGTATGAAACTGACATATGTGCAATCCATGGAAGCATCCATTATTTATTATGGAATTATTTATCAATAAGCTAACAGGTTCGTGTCGCTCCTCACCTGAAGCTGAACACAAGATGAAGACAAAGCCAAGATTCTACTAATGTAATTATTCCTGTAACATAGCTAGAGAGTGAAAGAAGCGTGTTAAGGCTGCAGCTCAGATAACAAATACTGTGTAGTTCTTTCAGTCCTCACCATCATTGATTTATGCAACTCAAATAACTGATTCCTCTGCACCGAAATCACACAGCACACAAAGATGATCCAGTACGACGTTAGAGCATAAAGCAATACGACATCAGAAATGCAGTAAGTCTCTAAATCTCTATTATTTATTAATCGATTGTGACTTGACAAAAGTACAAGACTGAACCAATTCTTTAATACTCCAATATGTATCCTCCAAGATTATAGTACTGCTGCCATACCTACGCCGGAGCTCGCCGTACCCGTGCCTGCGCCAAATCTGAGCGGCGAGGGAGGAAGGGAGGAAGGGAGCCGCCGGATCTGCCACCAGCGCGCTCATAGCCACGCGCCGCCAAGGGTGAGGGAGAGAGCTCGTCGTACCTCCGCCGGCCCTGAGCTGGCCGCCGCAGATCTGGATCCCGGGCTGAGAAGGGGGCGCTGGAGAGACGGGAAGGAACACCAAGGGGCGGTGACCAGTGGGGAGTGCGCCGTAGGCAGCGGCAGCGGCGTGTGAGCGAGGAGCAGGGAGGGGGCGGCGGCGTGTGGGGGAGGAGCAGGGAGGGCGGCGCTGTGAGGGAGACCAAGAAAGAGAGAAGGGACGCGGAGCGTGAGGCACAGGGCTCGTGCGGACGGGTCATGGGGAAAAGGATGGGCTCGTACTCTCTCTAAGTTTTTATTTCTTTTTTCTTTCTTTTCTTTTCTTTTCTTTATATAATTCAATGATATAATTAAGTCTGTGTTCTTTTCGACTTTTTAATTTATTTTGTTATGCAATTATATTACAATAATTCTTGTTGATTTCATTGATGCATCAATGATTAAGGTTAATGACTACCTAACACTTAGGGTGTAATCTAACATTAACACTACTTAATTATTCATCGTAGTTTTTTATAAAAAATATTTGCTGAGATACTTTGGAGATCTTGCACCTTGTACACACGAATATGCTCATTGGAATGAACCGTCACAGATAGCACAATTCTATGATGATTTCTAAGAATGTCATCAAAAACGCCATGTAAAAGCACCATTTCTTGTAGTGTTTACCGTGGCGGGCACATTTAAGCCCGCCACGCAAAAAGAATTATTTTCCGTGACCTTGTGGGGTGACGGGCACTCTTGCCCGCCTCCAAAAATAGAAAGCGCCCGCCACGCAAAAATTTTTTTGGTTACTAGTGAAATATAACATGTTTACATGTATTAGGATTAATGGACTTTATGTAAGGTTTTACTTCCACCAATTCTCCAACTACTTGTTTGTTTTTTGGACTACAATCTTATCGGTGATCTGGTCGAAAGTGGAGGCAGTGGAAGCAAGAGTTCCTGCTGTATGTCAGTTGCAATATCTAGATGCTCATGGCAATTGAACAATAGCAGGCATGCATCTGCTCTGGTTTTGGTAGACTCTGCAGCCACCTTGTTAATGTTGGACTTACAAAGATGAAGAATATTTCCGCATCATTCAGAGCATACCACCGAATAGACATACTAATAGTACGTAATATCTAAAAAGTGAAATGAGTAGTCAAATGAACTCAACATCAGTGGCTATTGGTGGTTGATGTTACTTCCTACTGAATAGCACCATCATCATCTACGTAAAAGCAACTCTGGATTAAAGTATATTATAAAAAAGAAAATGATGCTGGAAGAAATGAAAACCATACTACCTTAACATTTGATTTGGATATACTTTTTCAGCACTTAAAATAAAATTATTTTGAAATGCTAATGTAGGCACTCACTGGGTAATTCAAAATTTTAAGTTGTAGTAACACATCATGCGTGGTGCAGAAAGGATAATCAAGCGAAATTAAGCGCAAACTTTTGAAGGTTAGGGTTTGGCGCCGACGTAGGAGACGGCCACACCGTGGCTATTCTCTAGTGGTAGGACCGAACTGACGTCGGCCAAATCAAATCAAAAAATCTCCTCAATTCGAGGAGCAAATGGAGCTATTAGGAATAGGCCGACAAGTGGGGCCAAGACAGTGGCAAAGGACTCTTTCCGCTACGCTACAAAAAGGTGAACCAACCGGCGGGAGAGGGGACATCGAAGAATTAGAACCCAATTACATTTACTTTCACTTTGTTCATCTTCCCCAACTATCTCTTCCTCTCTCGTACGCTTCTCTACCTAGATTCCCCTTCTCCTCCTCGCTCCGATCTCCCGTTCCCCGAGATCATGTATCCTGCTACTTGAATCAAGGAATCGGTTAGTCAATCCAGTTGTGTTGCTAACAATTGGTATCGAGCCAGTTCTCGATTCAGTTCGGCCGATTCTAGGAATTCATCACCATGACTCCTCTCGAAGCCCAAATCCTACTCGACGAACCGTAAACTCACCGGGAAGTTCGACGAGGCAGTCGTTCGGGGGGGCGGGCGCCGCCACAGCGGCGGCCCGCGGCGGATATTCTCCTTCCTCCTGCGACAACGACTCGGGCGCCATCTCCATGGACGCGCTCGCCACCTCCACCGACACCGTCGCGTCATTCGACTTCAACTCCCTCGCCCAGGGCGCCCTCTTTGCCTCCACCCACGATGACATGCCCCGCGTCGATTCTCGGGCTTGCAGATCCCTGCTGTGCGGGTCGATGCCGTGGTCATATCCGGCGGTACCGGGGTGGGTGGTTCGAGCGACTTTGCCCAAGTCCGCGGGAAGCGGGGTGCCGACGGGATCCAGGGGTTGGTGGGCGGCGCAAACTGCGCAGTCCTCCCCGACGGCGGCGTACACTCCCTCCGCATCGACGGCGGCCTCACCTTCTCCAACCATGTTGTGCCCGACGACCTCCACGCGCTCCTCCCTATCGCCTCCAACGACGACGTCGCCTATTGCGTCCGCTTTCCCACGCGCGCGTGCGCCCGCCCACCGTCCGGCCTGCCCGGGATGAGCTCACGGTGGGCGACCCTCTCGCGCCCGCCTCGTCTCTCCGCTTCTCGCCGTCCGCGGATTGCTACTCCACGCCCACCTCAACTTCGCCAACCGCGGCGACTCCTCTCTGCCGGCGTGGGCGACCTCCACGGCTCGGGTTCGAGGTCTCCGTGCGCGGGGCGAGCTCCTCCGCGCGGCGTGGGCGGCCTCCATGGCTCCCTGGTCGAGGTCTCCGTCCACGACATCGAGCCCACGCACGGCGGTACACCGTCAAGTCCACTCACCACCTCGCCGGCGTCGGAGGCGTGCTCGCAGAGCTCCTTTGCGAGAGCTCCACCGCGCTCGCCTCGACTTCATCGATCATGGAGAGTCCCTCCGCATCCGCCTCGGATTCGCCATCCGCGGCGTGCCCGCCAGCGTCCACCCGTGGCTGCGCCACCCCTCGCTCGCCTCGGCAGCGGACCGCGTGGTGCTCCTCGGCGTCGCCATGGCTTCGCCGACCTCGGCTTGTCCACGCCGAGATGAGTTCACTCCGCCCGCATCAACACCTTCAATTCCTTCCGCATCACGCCCGTCGAGTTCGCGCGCACTACACCGTTCGCTCGATGGCTACGACGACTCCTCCGACGATGGCCCCAAGCTCGGTGTCACCGAGGTGGCACTCATAGCGGCCCGCGGCGCTCCGCGTTGATCTTTGTTGGCGCCGCAAGAGGTGGCTCGGCTGGTATGGGCGGCGGCGGGGTCTCGGCGCATGCCAAATGTTCGACGATTTGCCCAGCCAGCGACAACAGCCTCACCGGCGTCCCCAATGGCTCGCTCCTCGGGAGGAGATGATCGGCCTTGTCCACCTTCCCGCGCTCCACGTGCGGGTTGCGGAGGCGGCAGCGAGGCGTTCTCCATCACCGCGGTTCCCGAGCTCCTCGCCTCATTCACATCACAAGCCCGCTGGCCGGCGCCGCCTATGCGTGCTTCGTCCCCGTCGTCGATCGTCATCTTCATCATCGGGAGAGCCGGGCTTCCACCACTACGTCGCGACGATGCGGGCGCCGTCCCACACGTGCGCGTCCGCGCCCCTCGTCCGCTCGGCATCGCCGACTACGCGCTCCGCGCCTTCCCGCGATGTGCGCTCGCTCCCGCGGGTCGCGTCGGGCGGCCTCGTCCTCTACATGGGCTGACCGCGGCGTGCTTTCCATCGCCTATTCGCCACGGGCGCATCCCATGTGGTTCCCTCGACGCCGCCGCGGGTGCGCGGCCGATGCGTCGGGCCGTCGCATATTCGGCCTCCTGCGGCAAGTTCCTCGGTGGCGGTCTTCATCTTCTCCAACTTCGGGCTCGCCAAGGCTTGGGCCCGTCGGCGACCGCTCCGTCATCGTCGAGACAGCCGTGCACGCGGCCGATTGTGCTGCGATGGAGGTCGCCACCTGTCGGCGCTCTTGTCTCCGCCCGGGCCCATCACGGAGAGCAGCCGCCGGTGGCGGGGCCATGCCCGTGCTCGGGACAGCAAGAGGTACCGCAAGCTGGTCAACTTCACCGTCCACCACGCTGCGCTACAAGTGCCAAAGCGCCCAGCCGACACGCCGCCACATCGTGTTGGCCATCGGCGGCCTCTCCATTACGCTCGGCGTGTTCATGTCCCCCTCCGCGTGCAACTCACCGTGCGGACATGCGCCGAAGACCGTGTTGCCGGGATCCCGTCGGTCGTCCGAAGATGCACGCCACGGACCTCTTCAGCTACTAGGCGCCCACGGAAGGTCATGCTTTGGTTGCTTTTCGTGCTCAAGTGGCTAGCGATGGACATGTTCTTGGCGCCCACAAAGAGGTCCTGGAAGTGCAAGCCACCGGACTCCGATGCGTCCGGGGAGGTTGACGACGCAGAGCTTCGAAATTTCATGGCGGCCAATGGCAAGCTCGTCGTCGACGGGCGGTGCCACGGCTTGAGGGCAAGCCGCATTTCAAGCGGTGGGGAATGTTAGGAATAGCTGATAAGTGGGGCCAAGACAGGTGGCAAAGGACTCTTTCCGCTACCGCTACAAAAGGTGAACCAACCGGCGGGAGAGGGGACATCGAAGAATTAGAACCCAATTACATTTACTTTTATTGTTCATCTTCCCCAACTATCTCTTCCTCTCTCTGTACCCTTCTCTACCTAGATTCCCCTTCTCCTCCTACTCTGATCTCCCGTTCCTCCGAGATCATGTATCCTGCTACTTGAATCAAGGAATCGGTTAGTCAATCCAGCTGTGTTGCTAACAGGAGCCTAGCCGTTTCCCCAAACGGAGCCTAGCGGTTTCCCGCAACGGATCCTCAGTCCATGGAGCCAGGTGCAGGAGCAAAATTAGGTGGGGAAACAAAAGAAGAAACAGCGGCAGCGGCCATGATACCTCTGTCGGACAGGCAAGGAAGATGATGAATCGATCGATGGAGAGACGGGCAGAAGGGATGGATGCGGGGAAGAGGAAGAGAATACCCGGGCTTGAGGGAGGTGTGCGCGGCGAGGTCGTGGGAGGAGTACTTCTGGGAGGGGCCGAAGATGCGCGTGCCGCCCTTGGCCGGCGCCCAGGTGGGGCGTGCTGCTGTCGTCATCTGGAAACCCTAGGCGGCGAGGTAAGCTGCGGCTCCCGTCGTCTTCCGGCTTCGCTTCCTCGGCTCCGGTGTTGGTCGTTGGATTGGACAGCCTTTTTTTTAAGGTACAACGTCAAGGAGGCACACGACAACACACACCACACTCACTCCGCACGCACGTACATGCGTGCACGTCCTTCCACACACAAGGCAAGGAGAAGATTAGGAAGCCCTGAGAGCTTCGGTCGCGCGAAAAACACGCTTTACCACTAAACGTGCATGCGTGCGTACCCTTAATCTACACAAGGGGAAACTGGGGGAAAACCCCGGATGAGACGCCCGCGCCGGCCTCAGCGTTCGAACGCGGGCGGGCAGCGCAAGCCCCCGCTCGGCTGTTTTTGGATGTAAATGGGCTGCACGTATTGATGGACGTGTCTTTGGTTCGGTTTGGATTGCGAGAGCAAAACTGTTTGGATCCAAACCTTTAGCATTATAGAACGGAAAAAGTCTACTTTTCCTCCCCAGTTTTCATGAAAGTCTGTTTTCTCTCTCAACTCCAAAATCGGGCGTACCGCCTCTCTTAACTTTTCAAACCGTACATTTTACCTCCCTAGAGCAGTTTTGAAGATGGTTTTGCTACATGAAGGTTGGTTTTGCTCTGATGGCGGTGGTTTTGTCTTTTTCTTTTTTATTTATTTTGGTTGAATCTTTGAAAAATCATATAAAATCAGAAAAAAAAAAAAAATTATAAAATGGAAAATTAAATTTTGTTGAACTCCATATGAGTATATCTACACAAAGAACATATAATACGCTATGCTTGAGTACAAAGTTTTTGCTATGAAGGTTTTGTCTGTTTCTTTTTTTTTATTTTGGCTAAATCTTTGAAAAATCATAGTAAATTACTAAAAAAATCATAAAATAGAACATCTTATTTTGTTAGGCTCCACATGAGCATATCTACACGGTGAACATATAATATGGTATGCTTTAGTATAAAATTTTTGTTATAGTTTTAGATCTATACTTTTACGTAATTAATTAAAATAATTCATAGCTGTAGCTTCTATAATTATCTTGTTGGACTATAGCATACCATATTATAGATTTATTGTGTAGATCTACTCATGTGGAGTCCAACAAAATTAGATTTTCTATTTTATGATTTTTCTCGTGATTTACTATCATTTTTTAAAGATTCACCAAATAAATAAAAATAAAAAGTCAAAACTTTCATAGCAAAAACTTTGTACTAAAGCATACATATTATATGTTCATTGTGTAGATCTACCCATGCGAGTATAAGAAAATTAGATTTTCCATTTTATGATTTTTTGAGAATTTACTATGATTTTTAAAGATTGGATTTACTATGAAAAAAAGACAAAACCAAGTCATTGTAGCAAAACCACCCTTAACTGTAGCAGAACCGCTTTAAAAAAATGGCTCGAGGGATATAAAACGCACGGTTTGAAAAGTTGAGGGAGGCGGTTTGCTCTTTTTGTGAGTTGGAGGAAAAGCGGACTTTTGTGAAAGTTGGTGGGCGAAAAGTGGACTTTTTCCTTCTAGAACGTGAAAGCTTTTTTTGAGGGAAGGAACGTGAACCACGTAGTCATAGCACGTTCCGAGAACTTTTGTTGTCATCGGTGTTGGGACACGGTCCCGTGCACATGGCGGAGGTGTCGCTCGATCGGGCCAACCGACGCTACGGAGGTGTGCCCAAGGCGGCTAATTACTAATCTCCTCGTTCGGTCATGTGATTACCTTGCGGGGCTTCGCATGCTTTGGCGCTGAATGACATAGGACTGGCGGAGGTATTGTCTCCGCCGGTCTGTGGGGCTTCGTCCCCGTGCGCAGGAGAGGACGAGGAGGTCTCCGCCCGACACCATGGTTGCGGGCTTGGTCCACTCGAGGTATCCGCCGAAGATCCGGGGAATCGAGCCGCAGAGACCAAGCGGAGATCAGCCCGGCGGAGACGCCGCCCGGTGAACCGAAGGAGGAGAATCAAGCCTTAAATGGGCCGGATGCGAGGCCCGGGAGTTAAGGCGTTCAAGACATGAAAGGACGCGAAAGCCCCGCGGCAGTGGGAGACAAAGACCGGAATATGTCAAGCATCCGGAGGGGTAGAACGTAAACTTGGCATCTCCACTAGTTTGTAAACTATAAATAGGAGGCATAGTCCTTCATGTTGTTGGTTGGTGAATGAAATTTATGATCATTCATTATGGAGTATCGACACTTAGCCAAAAATCCACACTTCCCTCCCCGAGCACGGCCGGGGCGGAGGTACCTAACCCCGTTGGAAACACCGGTTTCAACATTGCCGCCCACCATGGGGCCGAAGAAAAACCATGGCTCCACAAAGAGGAAGGCTACCACTAAGTCCGCCACCACAGGCTCCGGCAAGGAGCTCCCGCCTAAAGCGCGACACCAAAAGTGCTTACGATGGCGGGGAGCGATCCATCGCAGGAAGAGGAACGGGAGGACCCCCCCAACCTCCGCCGGTAGAGAGAAGGAGCTGCGACTCGGGTGGTGCGGCGCAGGAGGAGATGTTACACCGACTCAAGAATTACAACAGCTCCGGCCATGCTCCAAAGACTACAAAGGAAAGGGACAAAGCTGCGGCCGCACACGCCGAGACACTCGGGGCTCAACAAGCGTCGGCTTAGGGCGGCAGATCGCACTCTTGCAAGCGGAGATCCAAAGCATGCAAGTGGTCGACCAAACCCCGCCAGCGCCGACGCCGCCGATCACCGCAACCTTTCTTGTGTTCAGTCAGACAGCCGCGGCCACGGCGCCGGGGATCACTCCAACGCCGCTAGCCATGCACCACGCCCTCGACGAGCGGAGATCCTTCGATCCAAAGTCTCCCTTGTCGGAGGGAATCGAGAGAACGCCATGGCCGATGAGATACAAACCCACCCAACTCCCATGATTCAACGGCGAAACCGACCCCTATCAATTCATCATGAGCTATGAAGCGGCGGTAGCATCGGCGAGGGGGGCAATGAAGCGAGTTCTAGCGAAGGCTTTCATCATAGCCGCCGAGGGTGACGCCTTGGCATGGTACTCTATGCTAAAGCCAAGTACCATATACTCTTGGGAAAACCTCCGCGACAAGATACTAGCAACCTTCAAGGGACACATGGTTTAGTCCCTCACATCTTTGGATTTGTTCCATTGCAAACAAGGGCAAAGCAAGGCCCTAAAAGACTACTTCTAGAGATTCCTGCAGCTAAAAGCAAAAGCCCCAGACGTCCCAGATCAGGTCGCCATTGACGCGGCAATCAGAGGTCTTCGACTAGGGCCATTCGCCGGAGAACTTGCGCGGAAAAAGCCCACCAGCATGCAAGAACTATGTGAGCAGTTCAAAATATGGACCTGCTCAGACGATGATTTCCAAAAAAGGCTAGAAGAGCAAAACCAAGAAAGGCAACGGTCTAAAGGAAACAGGAGAAATCAGCAACAGGAACCTCCGCAAAACAAGGGGCCGGGGACAACAGGTGCTAACACCGGATCGGTTGGAGGAGGCAAACCAATCTCGAGCTCACAAGGGGCGGACCCCCCAACCTCAACAAACCCTATGAAGGCAAGGGACAGGGCAAAAACGGGAACACAAAGCCGAGAAAACAATTCTGCGCCATACATGGTGAAGAAAAGGGGCATTCCACGAGAGACTGCCCAATCATCCAACAAGAAAGAGATAGGGCCATGAAAGGCATGAGTAACCAACCTCCGCCAAACCCACCACAGCAAACCAGGGGAAGTGAATAGTGCCTTCACATTCCCACGCATCGAGCCTCCGCCAAACCCCTCGCGGCACCCAGCAAGTATTGCCCAAGTATACCCATCCCTCAATTCCAGCCAAATACATCCATCTACCATCGCAAACGCCTATTACCCTAACTTCCTACCAGCATGGAGACCTTCGCCTCCACCACCAGCACCTACTCCAAACTACTCATCCGAATCCAGCATGTCCTACCCTACGTCTAGGCAGCACTTAACCTACGTTGAGAATAGCCAGCCTCAACAGGTAAACAGACAGCAAAACAATCAAAACCCCAGCATGCATCTACCACCACCGCCAGGCCCACCGCCCTCTGCGCCTATGAACAACGAGCCAAATGCAGAAAACCAGTATAACCCTCACACACCACTACCGTCCATCGGGTTGATCATGCCAATAGCTAGAGGATCTTCTCTGGAATTAGAAACCAAGAGACAAAAGAAAGATCATCTCCGCCTAGTCAACAACATAGATGTACAGCCGGTAGTCAAATTTGGCGAATGGTCAAAAACCCCCCCATCACCTTCTCAGAGGAAGACCTCAAACTAGAGAGCTACCCGCATGTAGACGCCTTGGTAATCAAAGCAAATATTGCCACAGGGCATGAGCGAGAATCTTGGTTGACGTGGAAGCTCATAGACATTATCTTCGCCAAATATTTCGATCAAATGAAGTTCAACGAGAACCAACTCCAACCTTCGGATTCGCCCCCGATAGGTTTCGGAGGTAGACAAGTGCAAGCACCGGGAAAAATTTCCCTCCCGGTTTCATTTGGACACATGGAGAATGCGAGGACGAAATACATCACCTTCGATGTTGTGGACATCTACTCCCCTTACAATGCGATATTTGGTAGAGGGTTCACAAACAAGTTCAATGCGGCAATCCACATGGGATATTTGTGTATGAAAATCCCAGCTCTACACGGAGTCATCACCGCGCATGGGAGCCAAAAGGAAGCAAGAAACATAGAAAGGCCATATACAAGGCACACAAGAACATAAACTCCGTGCAATCTCCGATCATAGACCCCGAACCCCCCGACATGGTAACAGGACAGACAAGCATCAAAGGGCAGGAGAAAGTCAAGAAAACTAGGATAGACGAAGATCCCGAACACGAGGTGACAATCAGCGCTAACCTCTCCGCGAGAAGAAGAGGCGAGAGTTAATGGAGCGCTAATTAAGAACAAAGATATCTTCGCTTGGTCGGCAACGGACCTCAAAGGAGTTGACAGAGATACTATAGAGCACATCTTGGACATCAATCCGAACATGAAGCCGAAAAAACAGAAACAACGAAAAATGTCAGAGGATAGGATACTGGCCGCACAAGCGGAGGTCCAGAGACTACTCGATGCAAAAGTCATCAAAGAGGTTAAATACCCGGACTGGTTAGCAAACGTGGTCCTCGTACCGAAGAATACCTCTAGCAAGATGAGAATGTGTATTGATTTCACAGATCTGAACAAAGCCACCAAAAAGGACAACTTTCCACTACCAAGAATAGACACCTCGGTCGACAAAGCCGCGGGCTGTCGGAGATTTTCTCTCCTAGACTGTTATTCTGGATATCATCAAATCTGGCTAAGGAAAGAAGATGAGGAAAAGACAAGCTTCACCACCCCAATCGGCACCTATTGCTTTGTCGAATGCCTAAGGCCCTGAAGAACGCAGGGCAACCTTCGCGGAATGACAAGTAAAGTCTTGATAGGACAACCGCCGTAAAACATGATCGCTACGTAGATGATCTGATTGTCATGAGCAAAAGAGAGCAGGATCACATCCAAGACCTCCAGGAAACCTTCGCCAACCTCGGAAAATCCGGACTCAGATTGAATCCGGAGAAATGTGTGTTCGAGTAACCAAAGTGA
Source organism: Hyparrhenia diplandra (assembly GCA_015847255.1). Classification (NCBI taxonomy): domain Eukaryota; kingdom Viridiplantae; phylum Streptophyta; class Magnoliopsida; order Poales; family Poaceae; genus Hyparrhenia; species Hyparrhenia diplandra. The sequence continues at coordinate 285,772 of JADLZK010007531.1, read as the reverse complement.
AGATGCTAGGGTACATAGTGAGCTCAGAAGGGGTAAAGGCTAATCCCGAGAAAACAAAAGCAATCAAAGACATGGCCGAACCCTCAACGAAAAAAGAGATCCAGCAGCTCACAGGCAGAATCGTAGCCTTGAACAGTTCATATCAAAATCAGCCAGAGAGAAGTCTACCCTTCTTCCGAGCACTTCGCGGAGGTGGCCAAATACACTGGGGAAAGGAGCAAGCGGAGGCTTTCTCACAACTCAAAAGAATACCTGCAAGAACAGCTCTCGGTCACGGTCCCCCGACAAGGAAAAACCACTTTGCCATTGTACCTTGCGACCTCCGATCACGCGATCAGTGCAGTACTAGTCCAAGAGAAGACTGAGGCTAACCATCTGGTGCAGCTACCTGTCTATTACGTGTTAGAAGCACTATCAGGAGCAAAGATCAACTACACTGAAATAGAAAAGATTGCCTACGCCCTTCTCACAAATGGCGTCCGAAAAACTCAAGCACTACTTTCAAGCGTACAAAATAACAGTGCCAACATCACAACCCTTGGGGGAAGTGCGCAAAACAAAGAAACATCGAGGCGAATAGGCAAATGGACAGCGGAGCTCTCATAATTTGAAATTGCATTTGTTCATAGATCATCGATAAGATCCCAAGTATTGGTAGATTTCATAGCGAGTGGACACCGCAAAATAGGGACAAGCAGGCACCGTGATTCACGGCTATGGGCCGTTTACATGGACAGAGCCTAGGGGAGCTACGGAGCAGAGAGCCTCCGCAGTCCTAATGACACCCTCTAGAATCAGATCCTATTTTGCGACACGCCTAGAATGCCCACAAACAAACAACACAGCCGGGTACGAAGGTCTCATCTTAGGCCTCACGAAAGCGAAGGCCTATGGAGCAAAAACTGTAGAAGTGAGAACAGGCTCAATGCTTGTTGCGGGCGGGTAGAAAAAGAGTGCATGGCCGAGAGAACCGAGAGTTAGTGAACTATCTAGCAAAGGGTCGTGGCACTTTGGAGCGAAGGTTTCGCGGATTCACGATCAAATTTATCCCCAGGGGAACAAAATAATGAGGCAGATGCGCTGGCCAAAGCAGTACCAAACAATCTCCGCATGCCACAAAACACATTCTACAAGTTTCATACAAACCAAAGAATCAAACATTGACCAAAGCTTTCAAGACAATAATGCTAGTAGAAGGCGAAAGACCGAGACAGGCAATAATAGACAACCTCAACAACATCAGCTACCCGGAAGAGGAAGCGGAGGCAACTAGAATGGCGGCACGAGCAAGGAACTACACGATGATCAATGGCACCTTGTTCAAAAAGGGGAGTAGTCCAACCCATGCTAAGATGCATCTCACAAAGCGAAGGCATAGAGCTCCCCTACAGGAAATACATGCCGGCACCTATGGGTCTCACATAGGCCCTAGTGCACTTTCTACGAAGGCCATCCGACAAGGCTTCTATTGGCCCACACACATCAAAGACGCTCAAAACATCGTGAAGACATGCGAAGCTTGCCAAAACTTCGCACCACACCAGAAAGGCCCCTCAGCAGAATCGCAGCTAATACCTCCGACATGGCCACGCTGCGAGAGATGGGGAATTGATTTAGTTGGACCCCTACCAACCTCCCAAGGTGGAAACAGATTTGCAGTGGTCGCAGTTGAATACTTCACCAGATGGATAGAGGTCAAACCACTAGCCAAAATTACATCCGAAGCAATCAAGAAATTCTACTGGCAAAACATAATATGCCGATTCGGCGTGCCAAAGATGATCACCGTAGACAACGGCAAACAATTCGACTCAGAAAAATTCAAGGAATTCTGGTCGGATGGGCACCAAAATAACCTTCGCATCGAGATATCACCCGAGAATCCAACGGCGCAGTGGAAAGGGCAAATGGAATAATATTCTCCGCCATATCAAAAACACTATTCAACCTCCACAAGGGAAAATGGGCCGATGAACTACCAAAAGTTATCTGGTCACACAACACCACAACTTCGCAAGCAACTGGATTCACACCATTCAAGCTCATGTATGGAGAAGAAGCAACGCTCCCGGAAGAGATAAAGCATGGCAGCTTCCATGTCATAAAGCAAGCAATGGCGAGAAGGCGAGTACGCCAAAGAAACCTTGGAAAAACCAGGCTAGAAGGCGTGGAAAACATACGCAAAATACCGGGACCGGACAAAGAAATGGAGAGATAGCAAGGTCCGGAGAAAAGACATCGGCCGACGGAGACCTAGTCCTAAAGCGAAAGCGAACGCCTCCACGGTCGGAAAGCTACGAGGCCAAGTGGGATGGCCCATTCATCGCAAGAGCGACAACAAGACCGGGAGCATTCCGCTGGTTGGCAAATAAGGCAATATCTCGACACACACGGAACATGGATAACCTCCGCCAAGTACTATATGTAAGACCACCTCACGCGCCAAGGTATAAGCGGAGGTCGGTCAATTTACTACTCTGTCGGTAGTTAACTAGTTCTATATCTTTTTCTTTCAAAAAGAATCTGCACTCTTTTCCTCATAGGGGAACTCCTAGCGGAGGTGAGGTTTTAATGAGGCAGAATTCATGTAAAAATCCTCTGAAATTTAAAGAGGAAAATCCCCGAACACAAATCCCAAAGGTCGAAAGTGACTAGCAACGCAGTCTCGTAATCGACAAGCAAAACGAAGTCGGCCCGGAGGACCTCCCGGGGTTAGAGCGCGGAGACTCTAACCATGGGACGACCTCTAAGGCCTTCGAAAGCCATAAAAATCCTCAAAAAAAGACCTAACGAAAAGGCACAGGCATTGAGGTAACACGGCAAACGTGCCACAAACAAAAATTGAAACAAGTCCTGTCCACATCGGGCATCGGCGAGACCTCCGCCAACAAAGGCCGGAGGGAAACAAAAGCCCGGAAAATTTCAGGAATAAATTGTATTACATCTATATTTCGCCAATTGTTTACCAACAAAGACAAGTGCTTGACATCATGCTAGTCGAAACTGCGAACATTCTCGCTAGAGGGTGTACAACGTTAGCTCAACAACAATCGAAGAAGGTAAGCAATCTTTGCCAGCAAACTAGGCAATAGATTCACTAAGAGCGAACAAAGACTTGCACGCCTCCATCGATGCGTCGTATCGCTGGGCCCCCAACTTGTGACGTGAATCTCCGATCAAAGCATACATCCGCAAGCGGAGATCAAACAGGCGGCGGAGATGTGCTTGCGATTCTGGCCAGCCAGAACCGGCGAACTCCAACTTCAACCAAACCTCCGCCATGAGACCCACCACCCATCGGCAAGAGTTAATAGCTCCGTGCCTGTTTTAGTCAGCACCTCCAGCTAACGAATAGCACACCACCCTAATCGAAGACATAGGACCACTGCTACGAATCCTTACACGGTTTCAAGACAAAGCACACTGTACCATCACTACACGCAGCCATAGGGTCAACCCGGGCAAGGGGGGGAACCCATCCATCTTTATACTGCCCAAACCCAACCACTAAACCTACCACAAGACAAAATCAGTAAATGCCTATGGAAACAAGGGGGCTATAAAAGTAAAACCTAGACCCCTCAGCCCAGACAGTCGGACAACGAATAACCCGCGAGCAATTAGCATAGCTCAGACCACGATGCAAGCGGATGTAAACCTCCGCCAATCGGTGGCCAAAGACCCAGACACCGAGTAAAGATTCGTAAGGATCTTCGCACTGATATGTTGAGGGGGGAGACTGCGTAAAGATTCATAACATCCCCCCGAAACTAAAAACCTCAATGAGGCATCCACAAGCGAGATCCGCGCCAGAGACCCGCGAAGGTTAGCGGAAGAGGACCTGATCCACGCAGGAGCTACGTGCAAGACTCCGGAGAAAAACCCGATCCACACAGAGCTCCGCGACCGAAGGTGTTGGAATCAAAGCCCTCACAAGCGCCAAACAAGTTCACCTAGCTTCGAACACGGAGACTATCTACAAGCCGGAAGACGGAACAAAGAAGAGAGCGCGGCAATCGCAACCAAAGCGCAGAATAGACAAAAATGTAACAAAAATGATAAAGAGATAACCGCTCTATGTAACAACCAAAATTCATATTAAACGTGTTTACAAGTTACAATATCGAACACCATAGTTCGATCAACTAATTAGATGGCGGAGGTCCCTCCCAAGCTATAGAATGCATAAAAGCCATACGCATATCTCCTAAATCAAACAAAACATCCTTGTACATATCGTCTCACGCTAGGGTTCTTGAAGGTATCCCTCCAATAAGACCAGAGACCTCCGTCCACGTAAACGCCATCACGGTAAAAACAAAGAGGCAACACCTCCCGCGCAGGCTCACCACACCAGGAGACCTACGCAGGGTAATTTTCCATATTCACAAAAACATTAGATAGCCATTACAACCGCAATATTCTTAGACAATAATTACAAAAGCGGAGACCTTAGCCCGCACAAAATGTTTACATTATCATAAAGTCTGGCCTAAAAAACTAAACCTCTTCCATCTTTGGGCACATCCGCATCCTGAGAAGGAGAGGAAGCCTTCTTGCCAGCTTCCTTCGAAGACCGCGGAGATGAAGCACGGCGAGACTCGCCAACCTGACCGCCAGACACCTTCTCCGCATCAGCGCGATCAGCAGAAGACTCCTTCCTCTTAGCGGAGGTCTGCAAACACAGCGTTAGCAGATAGACACGGCATCCCACTTACAAAAAAGAAAACAATAAAAACTCACCAGCAGCAAAGACTGTGTAAAATTTGGAAGCCTCCGCTTGTCCATGGCTAGCCCGTAAAAAGTTTCAAGAAGGAAGCAACAAAACATCCAAGGCCCTTAGACATGACCCCAAGAGTCGAGGGCTCATGGGAATCCTTCACCCGGACGCTTTCCACATGCTCGCACCCTCCGCCTTCAAAATACGCTGCATTCATTCATGACAGTAGCGCGAGCTCCAAAATCGAAGATGCCTCTCAAAACTGTGGGAAGCTTCGTAAAGTTCTCCGCCATCCACTTCAAAATACCTATAGAGGCACCATCCCTAGGAAAGGGGGTCGTTGTAGCACCAAAAGAGGTCACAGCCGCAGCGTAGGGCCTCGGGCGGCGGAGATACTAGCGAGCTGGATATTTCTTCAAGCTTTTTGTTCCGCGTGGAGACATGGATGCAAGAGGAGTTCAAATTTGTATTAGCCTCCTCAAGCTCCGTCCGCACCTTCTCCAAACTCTCTCCGCCCGCTCTGCTCTAGCGGTCACCGGGTCTCCGCTTCCTTGGCCTCCTCCACGTACTTGGAGTGCAGGTCCCGCTCATCAGCAAGTAGCTTCTCGGCACTCTCCTTCTTCGCCTTCCAGCTCATAGCCTTCATCTCCAGCTCTTTGAGAAGCGTGTCGCATGCCGCGAGCTCTTCGTGGACACGCTTACGCAGCGACTCAAGACTAACAGTCATCTACAAAGCAGAGAAAGATAAGTCTCCGAAGACAAAATGAAAACAAGCACGGCAAAGGAAACAACTAACCACAAGACTTTGGTCGTAAGCCTTGTCTATAACCTCGGCCATGTCACCACCTTCAAAATATTGAGAAACTACATCTGTTAAGGAAAATAAACAAGTTCAAAAACCATAGTCAAAAGTAAAAAGAAAGTAGGAAGCGAAGACAAAATACCTAAGCCTCCCTCTGCAGCCCACGTGAGGGTGAGTCGTCTCACCTGCGGTAACAACCTTCGACGCACCAAAGACCGCAAAAACACGTTAGCTAAGACTGAAGCAAAAAATGAAAAAGAAAATAGGAAATCAGTAACAAACGAAGCTTCATCACCGGGAGCGGGGGACGGCGCGGAGGTGTGCAAAGAGTTTAGGGCCTCCGCGGTAGCCCTAGCATTCTCCTCGGATCCCACCTCCTCTCTCCCCTTCATCTTCTCCGCCTTGTGAGAAGCTCGAAATTCCCGCATTTGGGCAAAAGTGATGTTGCGTCCCACAAGGAGGAATGAAACTATCTTCCTCGAATCCACATCAACCCCAACCTCGGCGAAGGGGCGGACGCTGGCTCCGACACCCCTCTCTCGGACTCCACCCCCTCGGTGCAGGACCGGGCCGAACCTTCGAGGAAGACCCGCCAGAGCTCTCACTTGACGAGGGAAACCCGGCGAGAACATCTCGCGATGACCTTGGGCTCCTCCAAGCTAGCACCCCCATCGAGGGCTCTTCGATATTCAGCGGCCTAGTGGGTTTCCTCTCGAAACCCTAGCGAAGACCCGACGGCTCCAACACCGGCAAAGAATCTCACGAGCTCCCTCTGATTCACTCCCAGAGAGATCACCATGCGCGGATCCATCTCCGCCACTAGCGGCAGGGGTAGTTCCCCTCGCACAACCCTTTTACGCTTTTCTTCTTGGCCTCCTCATGAGCCGTCCTCTTAGCAAAAATGTGGCAACAATGCGAAGGAGGTGCCTTCATCGCCAGCCTTCCCCTTCTTAGCACCGCACGACGGTGGTAGGGGGCGCTTTCCTCTTCTTACCTTGCACGAGGCGCACGCAGCCTCGGCCAACAACCGCCGCTTTGTCGGCATCTTTCTTTTCGGTCTCGAAGAATGCGGCTAAGATTCTCGCTAGGAACCTTATGGGGACCATACCGGATATCTATCTCCTCGAACACGCGGTTCAGGCGCGGCATGGTCCTTGCGGTGGACCTCCGCGCGAGATACTCCCTCTGGCCAATCATGCCGAGGATCTCCTGTGCCTTATCTTCGACAGTCATGATGAAGGCATCTCCGCTAACGCCCTCAGGCAATCTTGCACCTAGACGAGGGCAGGGGACAAGTTTCGCCTCTCCGAAGACGGGAAGGTTCACCCTCTCGATCGTAATCGGAGGTCGTTCCTTAGCTAGCGGCAGTAGTTGGCCGCGCACATCTCCTTAATCGGATCACGTCCCGAGGAGTAGCGCACGCCGCCATGAAAGCTTTGCGTGCGGCAATGTGGCATGGGGAATCCTCCATAGTGATAGTGGACCGGGTATCCACGTCCACAGGAATAAGCTCCGACGCAAAGACATATCGCATCTCCTCCACACCGTCAACTGTCCTGGTCGTCGAACTAGACCGAACATAGAACCGTATTCCATCCAGCCCGCATCCCACTTATTATTTTGAGCATAGGATATCTCCGTCTTCTCAAAGACACCAAAAGCGGCGCAGGCTGAAAGTGCACATTCCGTACTGACACTTCTTCTCTGACCCGTCAGCCATCTTCCGCATCTTCGGCTGCTAGTGCAGCTCATAGAACTCGCAGAAGGTGCAGATCTCCGGCTCAGCACCATATGACTGGCTTAGCGATGGTCAAGAAGGCATGCGGAGTGAGCTGGTGGATTTGAACCCTGAAAGCCTCCAAGATCTGGCGGAGAAAGAGCAGATAGGGAACTCTAAGACCACAGGTAAAAAAATCCTTGAACACAATACCCCACTTCCGCGGACCCTCGGCTCGGCCTCATCTTCGGGAACCTCCGGCGTGACCAGCTGAATCCAACCCTTCCGAACCAACTCGTCTAGCATTGCCTGAGTCATCTTTGACTTTCCAAACTCGTAAGTGATGTCACCCATATCTTCAGGCCCAACTAGATCTCCGACGTAAGCTTCGACGCCGATAGTGATTCCTCCAGATCCTGGCGCGAGCAGCCTCTAGCATGCAATCTTCGTAGTAATCAGCAAACTGAGAGGAACGTACCGGAAGAAGCTCCGCGTACAGCCCGTAGATCTCGTAGCGCGGGTAATAGCCCTTGATGCAGCACGGCCCAGCACCCTCAAGCATGCAACTCAGCGAAAGACTCTCTAGCAAGCGGAGGTTAGCTAAAGCAGCAAGTACTAACGAAGATTAGCAAAAAGCGAAAAGAGCGAGAAAGCGGCAACTGGGGGTACCCTCCGCGTCATGGGGAAGTGGCCTTTTATAGGCACCAGTGCGACCCTTCGCATGCCAAAACCAATGGACGCGACCAACGAGTGGTTAATGGTCAAATCAGCCTCAAAAGGCGTGTGTTTTTGTCCGTTGGAGCCGCGACGCTTCAAATTCCGCTGCCGGAGGTCCAAGGGAAAACGCGCCAGGGGGGGAAGGCACCCTCAACACCTCCGCCGGTCCGAAGAAGTTGAGGTCAAGGGCACGTCTCCGCCTTGTCCCCCGGTCCTCAAGGGGGGGGGGGGGAACTGTTGGGACACGGTCCCAGGCACATGGCGGAGGTGTCGCTCGATCAGGCCAACCGGCGCGCGGAGGTGTGCCCAAGGCAGCTAATTACTAATCTCCTCGTTCAGTCATGTGATTACCTTGTAGGGCTTCGCATGCTTTGGCGCGAATGACACAGACTAGCGGAGGTATTGTCTCCGCCGGTCCCGTGGGGCTTCGCCTGCCCGTCGCGCGCGGGAGGACGCGGAGGTCTCCGCCGACACCATGGTTGCGGCTTGGTCCACTCGGAGGTATCCGGCCGAAGATCCGGGAATCGAGCACAGGAGACCAGCGCAGAGATCAGCCCGGCGAAGACTCCTCTCGTGAACCGAAGGAGGAGAATCAAGCCTTAAATGGGCCGGAAGGAGGCCCAGGAGTTAAGGCGGTTCAAGACATGAAAGGACGCGAAAGCCCCGCGACAGTGGAGACAAAGACCGGAATATGCCAAGCATCTGGAGGGGTAGAACTGTAACTTGGCATCTCCACTAGTTTGTAAACTATAAATAGGAGGCATAGCCCTTCATGTTGTTGGTTAGTGAATGAAATTTATGATCATTCAATATTGAGTATCAGCACTTAGCCAAAAATCCACACTTACCTCACCGGAGCACCGCCGGGCGGAGGTACCCTAACCCCGTTGGAAACACCAGTTTCAACAGTCAGACAAGGAACGGGAGGGAAACACCATAGAACATTGTTTCAAACTCACGAGGCGATGCTGACTCTTGGAACTCGAACAGGTGTGCTCCTCGTCGGTGGCGAATCCAGCCGGCGAAATGACCTAGGATGGACTTATATAGTATAAAATTTTGGCTACCAACGACATCAAGCATGCTTTCGGCAAAAATGTACAACAACTAACAAAAATCAAGACGTTACCTTTTAATAATGGATTTATAAGTGTGGACATTTTATTTGATCGAAAACTTTGGGAAAAGCTTGTAGAAAGATGTCGTATCACCTACTGGAGCTTGGGCTTGCTGGGCCGCACACCACCCTTGTTGGCACCCGTTTTTGCACAGTATTCTCCCTGTGCCCAGCCTGAGCTCCAGCAGCGACCGAGGCGAAGGCCGGTGTCGTTTGGCCGGCCCATGCCGACCGCCCGTGACTGTCGGTGGCTACACCCGTTGCAGCGGTGTCATCCCCCTTCAGACGTCGGCGCGCCACAGCTGCCACGCGTAGCCGCACCCGGCATTGCTCCAGCCGAGCTTGGTGTGTCACCCTACGGTGGCAGGGCGCCCCGAGGTACGCTCCAGGTCAGGTTGTCGTGGCCGGCCTTCTGTGGCAGCAAATGTGCCAGAGTTGGAAGGAGGCTCCATCCGCCGCCGCTTACAGTCCCGCGCGAGCTGTACCTTATGTGTGGCTCCTTCCGGGGCAACAATAATCCTACGCTTGGCTTCTGGCGAGGATAAAGCATTATTCTTAAGATGCAAGCAGCAAACATTTAACCCCTACCCTGCTAACTGGTTTTTATACGTTCACATCATCCATCAATTGTAGCATCCGGCAGATGAAGTTGGGAAAATCATGTAGGTTATGATATGTAGGAAAAAATAATAATTTCAGTCCATCAATTTTTGTTTTTGGATGAAACAAGGGAAAAATAAAACAATTGATTAAACAATCGCAGCCTGCTGGGGAGCGTGTTACCCTATTTTTCTAAGGTCAGTCTCAATGGAGGTTTCATGGGTGTTTCATGCACATTAAATGCAATACCACATCAGCAAAAACTTCACTTTTTGCATGAAACGCCTAGGAGAGAAGGAAAAAGTTTCACCATGGTGAAACCTTTGGGCACTGTTTCACATGCATTGGAAACGGAGTGAAACCCCCATTGAGACAGAAATAGAGTTTCACCACAGAACTATGCAATTAAACCATGCAATGAGAGGGAGGTTGTGGGACCCTTGAGCCTATGAAACTGTGTAATGAAACTGTGCATTGAGGGAGACGCCTTTTCATGCCAAAGTTTCACATCTTGGAAACCGGGAGGTGAAACTCTCTATTGAGACTGGCCTAAGATCAAGTAAATAAATGAGACTTAAATCAGTTGAGGAAAAACTATTTAATTTTTGTTCTTAAGGACAGTGATGGCAGGCGCGCGGCAGTGCTGCGTCAAAGTAAACGAAGTCCGCATCAGTCAAACAGACGTACAATTCGCAGATGGTTCAGTTGATGAGGAGTTGTCAGCAAGCCGACGACGACGCAAGCTACTACAAGGGAAGCGAAGAAGTAAACAAAAACAAGGACAGGTTTGGTTCGATGCTGCAGGCAGCCGGAAATCTGTGCTTTCAGCCGTAGTTTACACGAAGGAGCTGAGCTAGTTAGCTGCTGTTGATGGTACAGGTCACCGCGCGCCGGTGTAACAGCACAGACTCGATCCGGTAAACGGTCAAGGGTCAACCCAATGCAAATGAATCACCGTACCTACTCACATATATCCGGCCGATCGATAGTTGATTCACACACAGGCACACAGTGATCGATCGATCGATGTCCGCCATGGCAGCCGCTAACGAAAGCGAGCAGCAGGCTGCTTCTGGTGCCGGTGAGCCAACACCGATCGGCCCCGCAACTGCCTGCCCGCCGGCGGCCACGCTCGATCCGCAGCTGTTGATGGCTGCTCGACGCGGCGACATCAAGCAGCTCAAAGATCTGCTGCCACTGCTCAAGGACTACGACGACGACGACCAGCAGGAGCTGCGAGGCACATCGGACGGGAGCGGGATGACCGCCCTGGCCCCAACCACTGCCGTGGCGGCGGCGGGAACCCAAGACGTCATAGTGGAAGTCGATCCTCGAACTCCTCATGACGCTGTTGCACTTGCACCACCCTCTGGATCGTCGTCACCGCCAGTCCCGGTAGTCCTTGTCCTTGATGCGGATGGGGTGACCATGGAAGGGGACACCCTGCTTCACGTCGTTGCGGCATGCGGCAACGGCGACGACTTCATCGACTGCGCCAAGATGATCGTCCGCGACAAGAAGCGCAAGGGCGGTGCAGATGCAGTGCGCCTAGCCCTGGAAGCGCGCAACCGCAAGGGTGACACGCCCCTGCACTGCGCCGCCGGTGCCGGGAACGCCAGCATGATCTCTTGCCTCGTTGATCTCATCGCCAACAGCGCCGGCGGTGACGAGGTTGGGGCAGCGGTAAAGAAGGCGTTCCTGAGGATGCAGAATGAGGATGGGGAGACCGCGCTGCATCAGGCTGTCCGCGCTGCCAACAACAAGGTGGCCTGCATCGAGCGGCTCATGGCCATGGATCCCGAGCTGGCCTGCATCCCACATGATCAGGAGGAAGATGCTGGTGCTTCCCGTTGTACCTGGCTATCTCACTGGGTGAAGTCGAGATTGCGCGGCTCCTGTATGTCAAGAGCAAAGGCAAGCTGTCGTATTCCGGACCAGATGGCCGTAACGTCTTGCATGCAGCGGTTCATCGTGGCCAAGGTAAAACTAAACTAAGCTAGGTCGTTACTTACTGGCTGCATGCAGTTTAATTAATACGTTAAAGTTGTGTTAAGCCAAACTATTTTTACACTTTGCCGGTACAGGCAATCAGTACTGCCATTTGAAGCCACAAACCCTGCTGTTATTGTAGGTTCGTGGTCACAAAAACCACCTGTGATATTGCACAAAAAACTTTATATCAATATTGTAGAGTTCAAAGAGACTTAAAACTTTTTAGTTGATAATATTTTTTTTAAAAAAATTTGAGATGGTAATGAAAGCCACAAATGATTGAACTTGGCAGCGCCGCTGTCTATGATTTTGGAATGGCTCATCAAGGACATGAAGCCTACAGAAGATGAACCGGCCAACAGGCAGTGCGCTCCCAGTGACCCATACACCAACGTGCAAGGAGAGTTGCATTTGAGTCGCAAGACTAGCAGTGTGTCTCGTCGTGTCTCGCGGCTGACTAGCGGTAGGGACAAGAAGCAGAAGGGGAGCACCCCTCTTCACTTGGCCGCGTCGCTGGAAGGCTGGCCAGACGCGGGTTTTCTTTCAGACGGTTTCCACAAGTTTGGCCGACGGGGAATCAATGGCTAAACTGCTACTGGATGCTAACATATCCATGGCATATCAGGCGGACGATGAAGGGTCGTACCCCATACACGTTGCTGCATGGTCTAACAGCATCGTTGTCGTCATCCTGCTGGAGAGGTGTCCGGACTGCACCACCCTGCGAGATGGCCAAGGACGGACTTTCCTCCACGTCGCCGCCGAGCAGGGATGCCACGATGTGGTTCGATATGTCTGTGGAGAAATGCCACAACAATTTTCATGGATGATTCTGAATGCACAGGACAGCAACGGGGACACTGCGCTGCATGGCGCTGTTCGTGCTGGGAACCTTACCGTCTTCAACCGTTTACTTCGGAATCGGCAGGTGCGCTTGGACGTGGCAAATAAAGATGGGATGACACCTCTTGACGTTTCATGGGCTTTGTCATCTCCATCAGTTCTTGAATATATGCTTGTAAGCAACCATCCTATACTTCTCGATCGATCTCATCAGTGCTGTTCGAAAGCTACCTTATTATTTCCCTAAATTTTTTGTAGTGTTATGTATAAGCTAGGCAGATCTGTATACATCTCTATAGATAGTAGGTATATAGTCAATAGCTAATTGTTAGTTTGAGTTTTAGATAACAACTATTCCACTAGTAGTTCACCCAAATCAGATAATGAGCTATTTATTAGCCAGCTAACTATTATCACATAATCTATCAAATAGCTAGGGCCTAATTATGCATTCAATAAGTAATGCTCACGCACTCTTGCAGAATCCAAGAGAGGTTGTACGGATGTCATTGCTGTGTTCAGGAGCTCCTTATGGTGGAGGTCGGCCGGAGCTCTTCGTTGAACAACACTTTACCAAAGTAGACGAGGACAAAGAGTCACAGAAACATACAGATGCAACGCAGGTGATGAGCATTGTCGCCGTACTTATTGCGACCGTCACATTTGCATCAGCTTTCACGTTGCCTGGTGGTTATCGATCCGGCGGCGGCGGGGACTCATCTAGCAATAATCACGCTGGGATGGCAGTGCTTGCTGGGAGCTATGTTTTCGATGCGTTTATCCTCGCCGACACCCTGGCATTCATCTGCTCCACCGTGGCGACCTTTTGCCTTGTCTATGCCGGGGTGCCGGCCATGGCCACCTCCATCCGCTGCCACTACTTCAATACCTCGGCCGTGATGCTGCAGAGTGCAGGAAGGAGTTTCGTGGCCGCTTTCGCCTTGGGCTTGTACCTGGTGCTGGCTCCAGTTGATCATACAATTGCAGTGAGTGTCTGCGTCATCATTTTTGCATCTTTGCTCTGGGGAAACATGGAAGCTTGGCGGGTCACCTGTGGGGCAAACACGGTCCGTGCTCGAATTGGGATACGGCGATTTCCAGTATGGGATTACGTACTAGTAATATTTGTTGAGGTCATGACACACTTTGGGTCGTACATAATAATCCTTGGTCTCCCAGCAATTCGGAAGTGGGCAAGTAAGTAATTAACAGGTATGTGTCAACATGAGAGCAAGCTAGCATTTTCTATTATCATCACGTCAAAACAATTGTCTACCTATGTAATTTACATTTTGTTTTAATCTGCTCAACTCTTTTTGTATCTCATTGTTATTATCTTCTTTTGTTGTAAAAAAAGTTCAATGCTTCGAAAATTTATTTTCTGCAATTTGGACCTGCTGGAATACATAGTATTTTTGGAGCTTTAGAGACATATGCCATGGTTTTGTGACGAAATACTTATGGTTTTAGAGTAGCAGGCATGAAGTGCTCCTCAACTCTTTACAGCTCCTGCTGCTGCTCCTGCCGCGTCGGATGATGCGGGCGGCGGGCCCTCTCCCCGAGCTCGAGCTCGGCATCGTCCTCCCTCTTCGGGGAGCTCCTCTCGCGCCCGATGTCGCGCCGAACTCCTTGAGCTTCGTCAAGGCGGTCGTTGACCTGCTTGGGCGGCGCGTCGTCGTCGGACGACGGGCGCCCTACCCCGTGTGCTCGGGTGTGCTCCGAGTCTCGCCCTCGCTGTGGACGCTTTGTACCGCACCGCCGGGGTTTGGCACATGACGCACTTCGCGAGTGGGGGTCGGCGTCCGCCAGCCTCTTATTGCCGAGCGCAGCCTCGAGGCCAGCCATCCCGAGCTCGCTGCTCTGGGGTGCTGGAAGGACGAGCTGCCCATCGGGGTACATCTCGTGTAGGTGACCAAGAACTCTAAGGTGGACAACGGCTCTTGCCCCTGCGAGCTACAGGGCGACGTTGGCGATGGAGAAGGTGAGGTCGTGGAAGAGCCTGAGTCAGCTCGGGGCCCGGGATGTGCGGGAGCGGACCCGCAGTGTCGGCGAAGAAACGGTCCGCCACTGCGCTGCACGGGCTCAGCGGCACGTACGCCCGAAGTTCGGCCGGAGCGACCAACATGGAGTCGCCACGCCGCTGATCAACCGTGGTGCCGCCGTGTCCCGCACCAGTCAAGGGAAGGTGGCTCGACGAAGCGACCCCTCGGAGCTGGTACCGGCGAAGGCCAGCGTCCCGATGCGCATCAGTGCGCCGGACACCGGGGAGATGGTGGAAGGAGCCATCGGAGTGGGTGTCGTCACACAAGCGATGTCCCTACCTGGCGCCCCAACTGTCGTGGTTTTAAACCACGGTCACAGTAATCGTCGGCAAGTGTGTGCTCCAATAGCCTAACTCAAGGGACAATGACGCACAAAGTATACTGGTTCAGGCAAATCGGTGCCCAAGTCCGGTCGGAGTCACTATCTGAGCCCAAACGCTCGTAGTGGGGTGGCTACAAGCTTGGACAAGAGAGGGACTGAGCTCCAAGGTCTCTGTGGCGTGTGTGTTATGAGAGTGGAGTGCTTTGAATGTCGATGATGTTCTCCCAATGGCCAAGGTGCGCATGCGCCACTTCCCTGCTGCTTCGTAGCCTGCTTCCCTACCTAGCTTGTCGTAGGGGAGGTCGACGTAGGGATCTCGGTGTCCGGGGCCTGTCCGGGCGAGCTCTAGAGCTCGCTGGCCCCGTAATGATGACCGGGGTGCTTGATTATGCGTCGGTGTTACGGTCAAGGAGGCGTCCCATCGGTCGCCAGGCACGCCTCTTTGACCCGCCGCCTGACACCAGGCGTCGCCGATGCTTTTATACGCCGCTGTCGCAGCGGCGTGAATCCGGGCCAGATCCATGGAACATGTGGACGGGAGAGCTCAAGGGAACAAGCTCCCTTTGTCTGTAGCGGTTGACGGGATGCGAGCTCGGCATCCCAATGGCCAAGTCCCACCGGGGACTGTCAGATGGTGTGTCACAGCTACGGGTCTAGGAGCCGTAGGTCTGGTATCCGATCTTCGGTTGAGATCACGGTATAGCTGTGATGATGACCCCGTAGGTAGCTAGACTCGCGTCTCCCCGAGCTCGAGCTTGTACGAAGTTGAAGAAGGTCGCCCGGCCTGTCGAGGATCCTAGAGCTCGAAGAAGTGGGCCCAGACCTCGCCGGAGTTTCTGACGTCATCCTCGGGGGCCGGCAAGCTCAAAAGTTCCCGAGCCTGACTCGGTTCCGCACGAGTAGTCTGAGCTCGTTCGAGACAGAGATTTGCCACGAGCTCGAGCTCATTCGAGGTGGAAAAACTCACACGAGCTTAGTGCTCGTGCGAGGTGGAGTTTGTCCGACATGCCTTGGAGCTCGAGTGGAGGCCAAGGGCATGCCTCGAGGCAGCCCTTACGACCGGTCCACCCTGAGTGTGGACCAAGACAATTTTCCCTCGAACTTAAGTGTTGGATCATCATTTGAGTTGGGGGACCCCCGATTTTGGCCCCCGACAGTCGACAACAAGATCAATCCGCCATACCGCTGAACAAGCTGACATCCACAATGGCGGAGAACACAATCAGGCAAGCTGCATATCTGTTCCCTGCTTCAACACTTGCAAGTGCATTGTGGGCACCTTCACTCCCAACAATTGGACTCCTGATGACACCGACGCCAGCCACGGCGCCGAAGGCGCAACCATCAGCACCGCGACAACGGAACATCAGCTCCACCAAAGACACAAGGTATGCCGCTGTCCACCTGATAACAACGATACTTCTCTGGTTCATCCGCATGCCAAACAAGGTGCCACTTGAGGACGGGGACACCTACACACAATGTCTGCCTTGCCACTTCAAGTTGCCAAGCTACGTCGACACTACCAGCAACCGCAGGCAACCTCGACAGGGTGACGACATGATCGACATCTACACCCTCAACGACATCAACGGCTGGTACGACTACACCAACGAGTTATGAAATAGGCCTTATGCTATGGTGCACCAGGAGGCGCCCTACACAGAGAGCATGGCGATCCACCTCGCCCTAGAGTTTGGCAGCCCAGTTTCCCTTGAAGTCTTCAGCAAGCTTCGACTTGTGACTTTCACGACGACGACGACATGAGGTACATGCCAACCACATCGATCTCCCTACCTCGCCGGCCTCGTCACCACCCGAGGCTCTCATCCTTCCTCAACCGGCTACACCGACCAACGACAAGCTTCATGGCATCGCTGGAACCAAGCTCCAGGCGAGCACGGATGGGGCGCCGCCGACGGCATTTACTTGGCGTCCATCCCCCAACGACCAGGCTATTCACGCACCATCCATTCATCTACAAGTTCAGCGTCTACTTCGGCAACGTGAGTTACGACACCAGCTTCAACGACAACGCCACCTTCATCAACGACTTCAACGAGAAGATGGGCCAACTCTAGCAAAGCTATGGCCGTAACGACACGTCTTCCCAACTCGGCTTCGCCTTCACCCCTAGCGCGTGGATTGGGTGACGCGTGGGCGCGCCGCCTCATCGAACGGTGGGGAGATGTCACGTGCCGTCAAGAGGGGGCCCAAAAGGGCCTTTCAAAGCCCTAAAGGCCGGCCCGGGAGGGGAGGCCGGCGCGCCGCGCGCCCCCGGTCGTCGCCGCCGCCGCCACCTTTTGTCATCGCATCGTTTGCTTCCTCGTTAAGTAATATTATATAGGGATAAGATAGAAATAGATTAGGAAATAAAGAAAGATATACTTCTCGAGCAAGTCTTCCCGGGACTATAAATACAAGGGAGATGTAATCAGTTGAATCTTAAGAAGAAAAACAAAGGGGTAACACCCAACAACTTCAGCTCTCCAGCCCTAGGCTCTCTCCTCCCCGCGCAAGACGCCCCCAGCCCCGGTCCGCCTCCGGCGGCCGCCGCCGCCCACCCGTCCCACGCCGTCTTCCTCTTCTTTTTCCTCTTCTCCAACAGTCCCGGCAACCCTGATTGCCGCCCGCGCCAATCCCTCCCCGGCAACCCCGATTGTCGCCGCCGTCGTCCCAGCTTCGTTGCCGACGTGTCACCGATCGTCGGAATCCAACCGATCTGTGACAGATATAGTATACTATAATCGTAGGAATTAAATTAAATGTCTCTAACAACCGTGATTGTATTAAGTGAAAAGACGGAACAATAGTGGATGTGAGTAGTGGTAACACAGCAGCAGTAAACATCAATTTCCTTAACATGGAGTTTACGGTACAGTATGGCATTCAGCGATGCCTTTGTACCATCTGTAATGGATACGTGTACCGTTTTTAATTAAAGTTTTCCTTGCATGCCATCTTTGCTTGTTTCCTGAGGGAAAGAATATTATTGTTATTCTTTTGGATTTGTAGTTAGAGTGTTGAAATTTGAAAACAGCTAAGGAAAGGGAAATTGATGTACGTCCATCCTTCTACCGGATATCTTATCTTATCTTACTATTACTAATTAGTAGCCCCAGTGAAAATATGGCGTTAGAAAAGATAAATCCTAAAAGTTGTCACAATAATCTACTAATTAAAGCCCCAGCTGAATCACTATGTTAATTCTCATCAAACACACTAGAAAAAAAAAAAAAGACACATCCTAGAAATTCACAATAATCAGAAATGACTCTCCATATGCTTCTAGAGCAGCTAGGGAATACGATGTCACTGACAGAGCGGCACTAAGGTGTTGATGAATAAGTTTCAGAGTTGTTTGGTAAGCTCAATCTGACTGCAAAGGAGGAAGAAGTTCTGGTCTTGGAAGACGCTGATGATTCAGATTTAGCTGTAGTAAATCATGCAGTAATTGGTAAGGTTTTTGTGATTCTTTACAGTTGCAAGCTATTATGGCTGCTATGCGACCACAGCTAAAGGCTGGACGAAAAACTTTGTGCCTAATAATTCTTAGTTGCAAACTATTATAGCTGCTATGTGAGCTTAAGGCTGGACGAAAAACTCGAAGCTCGTTAGCTCGTGGCTGGCTTGACTCAGCTCATTATGATCAATGATAACAAGCGGAGCCGAGCTAAGATTTTAGCTCGTTAGCTATAACGAGTCAACTCGAGCCAACTCGTGAGCCGCTCACAAGCCAAACGAGCCACGGCTTTTATACGTGTACCAGGATTACAAGACTCGAAATGCAAGCCTCATACACCCTAACGGAGGGCACCACGTTTATACGTGTACGGTGTACCCTTTTAAAAGTTTTCCTTGCCATCTTTGCTTGTTGCTTGAGGATTACAATACTCGAGATGCAAGGATGTATGATGTGGATCAAAAGGGGCGACCAGAGGACCCAACAACCGCTACGAGCTGCTGTGTCTGTCCTGGAAGTTTCCGCTGTCTCTAGCAATGGCGGCAGCAAGCGAAAACTCTCCAATGTGGGCAATTTGTCCACGAGCCGCATTATGTGCACATCGATCACCTTGCATTGGTTGTTGGGTCGGTTCGTCCAACGATCATCGGTTCTGTGGATATAAAACAGCACACAAACTAGCGCCCGGACCGGACGCCCACGCATCCGCGTGATCTGTGCGCGCTTAAGGTCCTGTTTTGTTGAGGGACTTTTTAATGCTGGGGACTAAAAAAATCTCTTTTAGTCCCTACTAAACTAAACAGGAGAGACTTTTTTAAGACTTTTACTCTAGTAGTCCCTAAAAGACTCTCTTAGAGGAATTTTTTTTATTAATCTCTAGGACTAAAAAAAAGTTTAATCCCTACAAACCAAACAGGCCCTAAGCCTGCTGATGTGCCTGTCCACATGCATCACGCCCCGTGCTTGCTGTTGCTGCTGGCCTCGAGCGTGCTACTGCTGCGCCCGCTACGTACTTTTTTTTTTTTTTTTTTTTGACAACGACGGGATCATGGAGCCTGCCCTAGTGGTCTGTGGTGCATCGACGCCTAGTTTTTTTGCTGCACTGAAGGGGGGCCACGCTTGGTGGTACACCTGGCATCAGTGCTCAGCCATTTAGGCATTTGACCGCATATTGCGTTCATGTTCGACTATTGTAGCTGGACCCCATAATAGAGATGAGAAGCACCGGCTGGGACCCACTGGTTCATGAAGCGCGTACCTGGACGCGAGTTAGAGCACTTGCTGCAACATACATATGAAACAAGGTGAAACATTGCTAGTATACGCTTCTAACTCACATATATCCGAAACAGGCGAAACATTCAGAAGACACCCTTGAAACATGCATGTAGTCACTACAACATATGCAACATTTAGATGGAACACATGCAACATCCACATAAAATAGCTGAAACAATTAGAACACACACTTGCAACAATCTTTTAAAAACAACTTAAACATTTAGAACATACCCTTGCGACATACGTGTATAGCTATTGTGATATGTATAACATCCCGATCTATCGAGCTTGTTGGCACGGAAGTCGAATCTGGACGTCCAGACGCCTATTTCTGTAAAAAGCGTGTCTCCTGCTCCTAGAAATTAGTCCCCCACACCGTGCCACCACTTGAAAAAACATGTACACAACATTGAAAAATGTAGCGCAACATCGACCATAACATTGAAAAATATGTAATGTAACATAAAAAATACATGTACTGCAACATCCAAAATTAAGACGGAACATAAAAAATTATGCGCTAGAACAATGATCCAAAATTAAGCTGGACCATCAAAAGTTCTGCAACATGAAACATGTATTTTGAAAAATCTTGTTACAACATTCGACTATCATCTACTGCAACATAAAAATTAACTCATTGCAACATTGATGAGGATGTGCACAAACAAGCAAAGGGAAGGGTGTATGAATAAATCAATTCCTAGAATATGTGTCAGTTAAACTTTTTTATTTGACTAATTTTATAGAAAAAAAATAACAACACCTATGATATAAAATGAGCACCTTATGAAAATATACTCTATGATAATTCTAACGATACTAATTTGATACCATAAACCTTAATGTATTTTTCTACAAATTCGGTAAAAGTTTGACTTAAGACAATTCTTAAAATCTATTTATTTAGGGATAGAGGGAGTATATTACCTGACATAGGGAGTACTCGTTAAAAGAATAATGCTGCATGGTGCATGCGCCTACATTTTTTAGCCTTCGCCTACCTAGGGCAGGAGTACTCGTTAAAAAAAAATGCTGCATGGTGCAAGCGCCTACATTTTTTTAGCCTTGCTGCATGCGCCTACCTAGGGCAGATTCAAGCGTATTGTTAGGGTCAATACACGGTGTGGTAGGTGCTGTCAGTTGGCTCGCATTTTAAATAATTCATTTACGAGCACTACTTTACTGTTGGTTATGGTCAATACCCCCCGTATGATATGTGCATCTAGTTATTTATCTTTGGTGTGATTTGGTTTGCTCGACTGATCTGTCAGGAATCATTCGAACCGTGTTTGGTTTGGATCATGAGTAAAGGTGTGGAAAGTCAATTTAATTTGGATATCCATGAATTTTAGCAAATTAACTAGAAATTCAAATTTATTGGTGAACCATCTCTTTTCAATTTTTTTATTTTTTTTAACTAGAAAACACGGGTTTATATTCATTGGAACCTATAGACATCCAACTTCCACCTAGAGCTCGTGCCGTCCGTCGACATCACGTACTCGTTAGCTCGATCCCCCAAGCCAATCACACACAACACAGGGAAACTAGGTAGCAGCTATATATATATCAGTCCAGCACAAGCCACACGCACCCCACATCGATCCCATATAGTAGCAGAATAGCTAGACGATCGACTGATAGCTAGCTAGCGATCGATCGAGCAATGGCCGCCGCTACCACCGGAAACCAGCAGGCTGCTCCTCCTGAGCCAACATCAAACCACGCACCTGCCTGCCCGCGGCCGGCCACACTCGATCCGAAGCTGTTGATGGCTGCTCGCCGCGGCGAGAGGGAGCCGCTCAAGGATCTGCTCCAGCACAAGGACGACGACGACCATCAACCGGAGGACGAGGGGAGTGCGGCGCGGCTGGCACCACCCGCCGCAGGATCCTCTGCAGTCCTTGATGCGGATGGGGTGACCATGGAGGGGGACTCCCTGCTGCACGTGGTTGCAGCATGCCGCGACACCCAGAACTTCCTCGACTGCGTTGATGTTATCGTCCAGAAGAAGGGAGGTGGTGGTGCCAAGCGCCGAGATTTGTTGGAAGCGCGCAACTACAACGGCGACACGCCCCTGCACTGCGCCGCCCGTGCTGGGAACGCCCGCATGATCTCCTGCCTCGTCGATCGGCTGAAGGAAGCTGTCGCCGCCGAGGTGAACACGGTC
Source organism: Hyparrhenia diplandra (assembly GCA_015847255.1). NCBI lineage: Eukaryota > Viridiplantae > Streptophyta > Magnoliopsida > Poales > Poaceae > Hyparrhenia > Hyparrhenia diplandra. Next base: position 263,983 of record JADLZK010007531.1, on the reverse strand, counting down.
CTTGAAAGGACGAACGAGTGTGAGGAGACCGAGCTTGCAGCAGGCGGTCAGCGAGGCGGCGGTGAAGGCGTATGTGAGAAGGAAGAACAAGTGTGGGGAGACCGCGCTGCACCAGGCGGTCCGCGCCGCCAGCGAGGCCGCCATTGGCAAATTACTTGCCCTGGATCCGGAGCAGGCGGCGTTCAGCCAGGAGGAGGACGATGCTAGCAAGGCCGCCATTGGCAAATTACTTGCCGTGCATCCGGAGCTGGCGGCGTGCATCCGGGAGGACGACGATGCTGGTGCTGCTTGCTCCCCGTTCTACCTGGCCGTTTCATTATGGGGGTACGATGAGGATGATAAAATGGACATCGCACGCCACCTCTTCCTGTACGGTGAGCATGACAAAACAAGAAGTATTAGAATCAGAAGCAATCTATCCTACTACTGCTCCGGACCAGATGGACGGAACGTCTTGCACGCGGCTGTTTCACGTGCTAGCGTGAAAACAGTCCTTCTACTCTCGCAGCTGCTGGAGAGTGCCAACAGCCTGGACACCGAAGGTCATCTGCTACTCTCGCAGCTGGCTAGCCAGGGTGACAAGGAGAACGGGAGCACACCCCTTCACTTGGCTGCATCCCTGGATGGCTTGCCGTCGTCACTGCTAGTTTCTCCTCCCCGAGTTCAGCCGCCACCGCCAGGGACCACATCGCTTTGGCCGTTGGTGGGCAGTGATCCAGCAGCAATCCTGACTTTCACCGAAGAGGTGGCTGCGCAATTTCTGGGCCGGAGACGCTACTGGCAGATACTCCCGCGTATGCTATCCCTCGTGCTGAATGCTAACGTGGCCATGGCATATCAGCCGGACAAGGCAGGGATGTACCCTATACACGTCGCTGCAGGGAGTGGCTCCGTCCACGCCGTCAAGATGCTGCTGGAGAGGTGCCCGGACTGCGCCACCCTGCGGGATGCCAAGGGAAGGACGCTCCTCCATGTCGCAGCAGAGGAGGGTCGCTTGTCGGTGGTGGGATATGTGTGCCGCCAGAGCCAGCTGAGCCGTCCAGGTCCCGGTGCGGCTGCAGCTGCAAGCAGGTTAGCAGGACTCTTGTCCTCGATCCTGAATGCGCAGGACATCCATGGGGACACTCCACTGCACCGCGCTGTCCATGCTGCCCAGCTTCAAGTCGTCCGACGACTTATTGGGAACCAGCAGGTGCGCTTGGATGTACCCAACAATGTGGGCATGAGGCCTGTTGATGTTTCATGGACCACCATGCCACGAGAGGCCTATTACGCGTGGGTAAGTAATTTGATTTAATTTAGTTACTAATAATATTCTACTTTGATGCCTGCGTGTGTGTTAATGTTATTTTCTGTTTTGCGCAGGATTCAAGAATCATGATACGAAGATCACTGTTACAGGATGGACCCAACTCACCCACCCGACCGTTGCTCCCACGCTCGCGGCGACGGCGCCGCCGCCGGCCCGCCTCCGTTGACCCCAGCCCCAGAAGCCTCCCCGTCCCTCCCAAGCCCACATCCGAGCTCGTCTGTACCTGATCTATCCACTCATGGCGGTGGTGAAGGTGCTCGGCGTTCCTCGGCGCGCTCGCCTCGCGGAATGCGCCGCATCTTGGGAACGGCGCCGGCGGTCGCGGCCCCCTCCGAGCTGCTCGTTGCGACGGCCGTCGTGACCCCCTCCAACCTGCTGCTGCCCCCGCCGGGCCTACTCTGTCGCGCCCGCGCCACCACCGACGGCCGACGCCGGAACTCGCCCGCGGGACGTCGAGGCCGCCCGGCTAGGGAGGTCGCCGCCCTCGACCTTGGCGCCCTCCCTCGCCCGCGCTGCTCGGGGCCAGACCGACGCCCGTCGCGCACGTCCGCGCCGTGCGTCGCCTCTCCTCGCCCGTCCGTCCTCGGCCGGGAGACCGGCGCGTCCTCGCCGGGCGCCACGCCGCCCGTAAGTGGAGCCCCAGGACCGCCGCTCGGGGCGAGCTGCCGCCACGCCAGGACCTCCTCGGCCGCCCGCCCGCCCCCCGACGTGCCGCCACCGGCGCCGACGAAGCCTCGTGGGCGCCCCTCCCCGGCTTCCTCCCGTCGTCGTCGCCGCTGAAGGTCCTGCCCCACCAACCACGACTTGGCGGCTGGGCGGGCGTGCCGCTGCTGTGCGGGCCTCGTCACGCCCTCCCGGCCTCCTCCCCGTCGCCGTCGCCGGCAGAGCCGAGGGACGGCCTGCCCTGCGCCGCGCTGCACCGCCATCGCGCGCCTCCGCCCCACCTCCCCTCGGTCGGGGAGACCCAAGGGTATGCGGTGGGTGGACGGCTCCTTCTCCGACCGCTTGGACAACGAGGAGGAGTTCGCCGAGCCGGAGGCCCCTCACCGTCGTCTTGGCGCGATTGTCCGTCCCCCTACTCGCGGGGCGCGCTGGACCCCGTCGTGGCGGGGGCGGCTCACGCCCCCAACTCGAGCACCGCCGCCGGTGTCGGATCCAGCCGGCACCGGCGCCGACGGCGTCGTCGTCGTCGTCGGGCCATCCACGCCTCCGTGGACGCCCTTGCGGTGCGCCCTCTTCCTTCTCGCTAGGGTGCCGGCAGCCCGGAGGCTCGACCGACAGCCTGCCGCCGCATCGTCTCTGCTCACCAACGGCTTGGCGCGTTGTGGACCTCCGCCCGGCTGGCTACGCTTCCCGATGCCACGCACCTCGGCGGCCGCGCCGGGTTGACGCCGATGGCTTCACGCTGGTGCAGAGCCGTCGCGGCGTCACGGGCACCACCTCTTCCTCGTCGCCACGCCCGTGCCGCCCGCTCGTCGGCCTCTGCTTCAATCGCACGGCGCCGACCACGCCGCCGCCGGTGCACCTCTTCGTCCCCGCTGCCTCCTCTGCCGGGCACGATGCATCGGGCACGGGATTGCAAGCACCGTCACCTTCGCCGTCCATCTCAATGCCCTTCCGGCAAGCCCGTGCGCCGCCACGCACCCACACCGTGGTGTCGACGGAGGTGGCGGCGGCCGGGGGCTCTGGCGCGCGAAACCGCCGCCGGCGCCCGATCCGTGTTGGAGAGATCCTCTATCCGCCTCCCTCGGCGTCGGCGATCGAGACGCCGCAGCTGGTGGCCCCCGTCGCCGGCGGCGCCGCACGCGCCTATAATGGGGGACGCCCGGCTGTGGTCGCCGTCGGCGGCGGCGACGGCGACGGGCGCCGGGCCGTCGAGGGTGGGCAGCATCGACGCCGACAGCTACCGCTGACCCATGGATGTCGTCGATCCAACTCGCAGCGACCCACACCGACTCGCCCGACCGTTGGCGGCGAACCGCGTATGGCCGCGGAGCCTCCCGCTTGGGGGGACCCAATGCTTGTGGAGATCGTCGCCTCCTGCTCTGCACCGCGTCTCTTGCAGGATGTCCGCTCTTCAGCCCCCACCCCACCGGTGCAGGCTGACTGGTGGGCTGAGTTGGTGGCGGTGGAGCTCGCGACCTCTTGCCCGTTGTCGCCGGTGATCCAGGAGGCCCCTTCGATGCAAGAGGAACCTGCTGCTCCCGCGGAGCCTCCTCCGGTGTTCCCTGTGGACGTGGCCACCGCCATCGCGCAGCGACAGAAGGAGATTGAAGACAGGATATGCGTGTCGTTGCCATCGCCAATTCTCAAGTCGGGGCCACGCCTACGCCGCGCACGCACTCCGGCCTCCACCCACACCCTGCGTCGTAGTGGTCGTATTGCCGCACAGCCTAGGGCTGCTAATGCGACCTTGCAGGCCCAATCGTTGTTGCTGCGAAAGTTGGGCTGCGAAGTCGACGCGGGAGAGGCTCCAGTTGTCATCGAGGAGAAGGTCAGAACCCTCTTCAGGCGCGGCATGCAGCCGGCCAAGCGGCGCCGTTTCGAGATGCTTCTTGATGGACGCTTTGACCTCTCCGCCATGGAGCTCAATATGGAGGGGCTCGCCGATGAGGAGGCCTAGTGCAGCTTACGGTCCGCTGTTTTGTCGTAAATTGGTCACCATGTAATCCCACTTGATGTATCCAGTAGTGGTTAGGTTTTGCTTCGGTAACTGTTTGGTTACCGGTGCTTCTTGTATTTTGAACTTTCTTCTGCATAATGAAATACGCGCAACGGCGCGGTCTCGAAAAAAAAAAAAACAATCGAGGCGACCTCTTCCGGGAAAAATACATCCTCTCCAACCAAGACCAAGACGAGGAGAAGAAGATGTCGGAGAATCTAACAGCTGCTGCTCAAGTTCTAGCCCTTTTCTCCGTTCTCATTACAACCGTGACATTTGCATCAGCTTTTACGTTGCCCGGAGGCACCCGATCAGCCGGCGACGGCGGTGTCGCCGGCACACCGGTGCTTGGCGGCCCACGGAGGAGCTACGCTTTCGATGCGTTTATCCTCGCCGACGCCCTGGCGTTTGCCCTCTCTCTCTTTGCTACCTCCATCCTGCTCTATGCCGGGGTGCCTGCTGGGAGCCTCAACAACCGCTTCCACCTCCTTAATTATGCATACGGCTTGATGTGGCAATCTGGAAGGAGCCTGCTGGCTGCGTTTGGCCTGGGGCTCTTCATCGTCCTGCTTCCAGTTGCCCGCTCCATTGCAATTGCGGTCGCTGTCTTGATGATTGTTCTTGCAGCTTGGATCACTAAGGAATCCGAAGGCCTCAATTCTCTGGGTTCCATTCCTATGACTGGAATTGGCAAAAGTCGACAACTGTCACCACGGCTAGTCTTAGGCTGGATTATTTTTGTCTTGAACCACTTCTGGTCCTACGTTCTAATCTTTGGCATCCCAGCAATGCGAAGGTGGCCAAGGTTTACCTTAAGTCCTTACTAAACTCCTTAATAAGTATATATATGCATGTATCTATCGAGATGTCCAGGCAGTTCATATGTGTGTGAGTGTGTACGCGTGCCTGCTTGTCGTCTGAGTTTGTTGAAAAACAGTGTAATATATGTACCAAGCTGTTGCTTCCTAGCTACTGTAAATGTTGCTTTATAAACTTAAACACGTCATTTCGGTACTGATTCTATTGTTTATATATTATTATATACCCCATGTCTTCGTGCAATGACAAATTAAACTCATGTTTCCTAATGTTTTGCTTATATACTCACTCCGGGCTGGTATTAGAAGTAGTTTTGGACAAGGTTTTGGTCAAACATCGGGAATATAAATCATCAATAACTTTTAAGTTGTTGAGTTTGTAAATGTAAAAATTATATGAGTAGGTTTGTCTTAAAAAATACTTTGATAAAAGTATACATATATCACATCTCCATAAATATTTTTATAACAATAAGAGGTCAAAGATATGTTTTGGAGACCGTGTCGCTGTCCTAAACGACTTCTAATATCATCCCGGAGAGAGTATGCAGACAAATGTTAATAATATTCCATATATAAATCTGGTCGCATTTTAAGATATTTTGACTTAAAACAAACGTGGATCCCTTCTGTTTTTGGATAAATAAAAGTAGTCGTGCAAACCGTGATTGTGTTGAAGAAGTGCACATGATAATCACTGGTTTCCAGTGATAAATACAGTATATGGTAAATGTACATGCTGTACAAGGAAGTAATACCATATCCCGAGTACCTTTTACAAGCAAGTCCTTATTCTTTTCCTAATAGAAGACTTCCTTATAACGTGGAAATATCTTCTGCACACCGAAAATCTTATTATCCTAACCGAACTCTTACTTTAATTGCTGAAGAAATTACAGGAAGGCGGAGGGAGGGCAGAGGGAGGGCGTGACAAAAAGTTTTGTATTGACTTAAATTGTATATTATTATTATATTAGTATGTGATAGTAAAAAGACAATACAAGATTACATCTATGTTTAGGTAATATCTAACCTCTATTTATGAAGACAATTCTATGTGTCTTAACGATCAATCAAAAATTATTTTAAACCCTATCCATCGATCAAGAATACATGTTTGATACAACCTGTCTTAGTATTAATTAGTTAATTCAAACACTCAAAAATAATTTATGATGTCACCTGTCACTAATCATAAGCATGCTCATTCCTACTAGTGATCAACAAAAAGACATAAAACAACTTCTAAAAAATAAGAGTACATCAAAGATCAAATCAATCATCTTCTTCCTTCGAACATCCACTGCTTGCCAAAATTTGAAGATCACAATGTGAAGACAGCAAACAAAAAACACTTGCAAACACGTACACTTGCCAAAACAAGGCTTATAAGACCGAAAAAGCCACTCACAGCTGACAACAAGATCTAGTACCCCTAATAGAACATGGAAGAAACCTCCAAAGGACGCGGGCTTACAATCCTTCACCATCAGAAACATCGTGTTGAAGATGACATACCTTGTTGCGGAATAGATCAAAAGAAATAGGTCGAGAACCCTGTATCGGAAACCAACCAACTGCTTCCTTTAGTAAGCACGCCACAAGCCAAGATCCAAAGAAGAACAATGGATCTAACAAATGAAACTCTCACTAGCCATTGCCAGATCGAACATCACTGAGGTAGGGAGAAGCCGGAGGGACATTATTCCAAGCCATCCACCTCGACAACCTAGATCAACAATGATCCATAGACCTAACCAATAACTACGAAGGCGATCTCGTCTGTCCACCAGAGGGACATCACTGAGGTAGTTTAGACTTCCTTATATCGACAGTTAGGAGAGAGGAGGGGTGTTGAGCGGTGTCAAGAGCAGCGGTGCTAGTGGCTCTTGTATTGGCGTGGGAGAGGGTAAATATATGGCCTTTGATTCAGTAGACTCTAATCATCATCAGTAACACTATCCATTAGATCTATTGTAGTTTATTAATAAAATTATCCACTAGTGCAATTATGAAAAATCCATAAAGTAGCCCCTAATTTTGTATCTAAATTACTCACATCTACCGTTATAAAACATAAATGAAAATAATCCCTATATTTGTGTATAAATTATTACCCACATCAACCATTGTGAAAAAATAATTCAGGATAACCCTAAATTACATGAAAATATAAATTAATAACCCAATTTTGTCGTTATGAAAGTGGTGGTAGATGTTGCTTCCTACTTAGGGCATGTTTAGCATGGCTCCAAAGCCAAACTCCGGGCCGAGTCACCGGAGGTAGCCAAACATCCCAACTCCAAAACTCCATGGAGCAGCCTAAACTCTGGAGCTGTAGTGCAAATGGGGCTAGAGTTTTGGAGCACCTCTTTTGCAAAAGAGTCCCCGATGCAAAAGTGTCTTATGCTATTTCTGGAGCCGGTAACCGAACACCTCAAATTAGCAGCTCCAACTCTAATCAGATCTAGCTCCACCTGGAGTTTTGGAGTGGAGCAGCCCCCCGAAGTTGGAGCCACCCCAAACAAGCCCTTAATAGCACCATCATCATCTACGTAAAGCAACTCTAGACTGAAGTATATTATGAAAATGAAACTGATGTTAGAAGAAATTAATAGTTTGTCAATGGCAAGGTCGCCCTTGGTGAAGTCTATGTTCTCCATATACCATCCTCGCATCAGTTTGCAGATATCATAACCGGTTTGCCAATACAATTATTTACTCATTTTTAAACCACTCTATGTGTCATGATCCTCATGTTGTGGGGTGTTAAATATGTATATATCTAGGGGTCTAATTATAAATATACTAATAGCCTTGTACCTATAAATAGACCCTCTCTAATGGTTGTGAGGTGTTTGATATCTCCCTCTAACTTTCTATAGTATGATGATTGCAATCGCCACAAAATAATTTGATTATCTCTACCTAAAATTTTTTAGATCTAGCATCACATCTTCAATTTTCCATAATTGTTAAAGTGATTCCAACATAGCTATTTTGTCTACTTGTGCTTTTTGTCGCTTAAATTTCACTAAACTTGGTTGTGTTGATTTAAGTTCGCCTATTCTAACTTTTTTTCTCTTAACCTATAATAATAAATCTTGTTAACAATTTGTGAGTCCTTGAGCATGGACATTATATTTATTTTGCTCTTCTCTAGGTCATGACATCGTTCAAGTTGATCTGGATTCTAATTTTTTTTCGTATGCCGATAGCATTCTAGTTATGGTAGAATCACGAGAGAAGATGTTTGCAAGTTTAGCCGAGTATATGAGGATTTTGGCACTAATCTTACAGCTTTAGTTGGTTCATTTGATTGTGCCTGCTTTTATTTATTGTGTCGCCGGCAGACCAAATAAATCTTGTACATTTGCTTCTAAAATGCGTAGGGACAATTCAACATTAAGATAATTGATATCTTTCTTTAGTTGAATCTTGTACATTTGCTTCTAAGAATTGGTTTTGAATGCTGAATCTTGTGGTTTGATGGACATAGTGATGGTCGCATTATTTGGAGTTCGCATTTCGTTGCTAGGGCTACGAGCAATCGTAGCTAAAATAAAGATGGCTAACCACTTAGCCGGTAGTTGTTACTCTACATTTTGTGAAGATTATTTTAGAGGTGTGCTCTTGTTACTTCCTTGTTCTAGAGTTTCACTTTTTCAGGATATGCGATCGTTGTTCTAGAGTGTGAGCTCTTATTTGTTTATCTTGTTTAGGAACAAGGAGCTCGGTTTGTGGGGAATTTCTTTTCGATACAAATGGAACCGAACCTTCACAAAGTGGAGGAGGTGATAGAGCGTAAGCGTTGGTTGTATGGCAAGAAAGTTGTCTCAAAAACTATCATCGGATAGTAGTAGCTCATCATACTTAGATAATGGTAGCTCAGAAGATGCTTCAGCTTGACTTCAAATCTTGTAAAGTATAGTATGTTGCACTCTTGATAGCGATGTTGAGTAATGCTTTTACATGTGACGATAAAAGTTCGTGTTGGTCTCAAATGTACATCAATTTGTATCTAGTAAATGTTTGTTGTCATGCACTTTTATGCTCCCCATGGTGTAAAATATACAATATACATTATTTGAATCTATATGTTTTGGCTTTTCTATCTACATTGCTTTTGCAATTTATCTAAATATTTGAAATTATAAGTATTGGTTTTTATATGTACATTGCTTTTATAATGTATCAAGTATGGTTGTGTTTAGTTTACCAAACTTTGGAAAAAGTTTTCAAGATTCCCGTCACATCAAATCTTTTGCTACATGCATGGAACATCAAATGTAGGTAATGAAATAACTAATTGCACAATTTGAATGTACTTTGTGAGACGAATCTTTTGAGTCTAGTTAGCCGATAGTGGGACAATATTTACCACAAACAAACAAAAAAAAATACAGTTGTCGGTGTTCTAGGAACCGGGGGTCCTAATCCACCGACTAGTGAAATTTACGTTGTGTGTTCCCCACCCCGGATGGTGTGCGGAATGAGTACAAGAAGAAGACACAAGGGTTTATCCTGGTCCAGGCACGGATGCCCTACGTCCAGCAGTGGGTGTCGGCCTCGTATTATCCGCATGAGAGGAGCTTGTAGTAGGGGTTTACAAGCAAGTGAGAGAGGAGACGGGTCTCCAAGTCTCAAGGATGAAGAAGACAAATGTTGGTATATCTTATAGCATAAAATTAATAGACAATTAAAACTGAAATAAGGGTTTAAAATGAATATCAACATAGTTTAGGGGCCTGACTAACATAATTCCACGAGTTTTGGTGATTTATATATTTTTAGGGATTAAACAGGAAAATGCCCGAGAGTTTGCAAGCCCTACGCCATAAAGACTTATCCGTGAAGCAACTCAACTTGAAACGCACGCAAGAATATTCTAGAAGACACCAGAGGACACAATGCACAGGACGGGGCCCACCTGGCAGCCTTAGAGCGCGGCCGCTTGGGTGACTGGGCGCGGCCGCCCTATGGGGCCCACCTATCAGCCTCCCCTTCTATGTCGGTTCCTAACCGCCATTGAGGAGTAATCTTGTCCATCAATTAAGGTCGGTTTGATCCAATGGCTGTGGTGCATCCTCCGGGGCTATATAACAAGACCCCCTGACCCCTGGGTGAAACCCTAGTTCATTCTACTCCATACCAAGTCCCATCATCAAGACCCAAGTCAAGATCCCAAGCCCTCGTTCCACCATAATAAGAGCATTAGCTATCTAGGCTAGTTCTAGAGGAAGTCAACCCTGCCTTGGATTCCTGGTAGTCAAGAAGTAGCGGGAGCCGAGCTTCTCGTGGCTTCTCTCTTGTATCTAATTTGTAAGTATTTGGTTAGAATACATTTGCTATGACTTTGCTCTATTCAATGATTATATTCTTAGTTATATGTTTCCATGCTTATTATGATTATATATCTAGTTTAGTAATTAAGTTTGTCTTTATATTCAAGCATGGAGTCGTATAGCGCCCACTTAGGTGTACACTTTGTGGGTGGTCGACAATGTGTAAACGTGGTGTTTATACAACGTTTGCCTGCGACATCACCCTATATTCTGGGATGTGTGGTAGATCGTAGATGTGATATTGCCATTGAGTCCTTTGTAATCCACCCCCCGAATGTAGGGCTAGTTGAGCTTTATTACTATGGTAGACTTGGTTTGTCCCCGATCTTCCTTAGTAATGTTCACCATGTGTAGATATATTGCTTTCATGTCATGATGACTAGATGTATTGCACTAATTATAGTATGCATTGACATATAAGTAGGAGTAACTTAAAAATATATTCTCATGCGCTCTACCTATACCATGTTATTTAGCCGGTTATGAAACATTCTAGTGGCATACCATGATCTTTGACTTGGCAGTTATCATTATCATTTATCATTATTATCTTTATTATGTGACTCATCCTAGTTTGAGTTTAGTATGATGCATATGGTTTACTCTACATTACAATATTGCAAGTGAATCGAATCAAATCAAATCAACCTACCCATAGCCTACCCCTTTCCCGTGGTAAAATATAAATATGATACCTGAATAGACTCCCGGTGAAGTGCTATAATTAGTATTTCTATCTCAGGCGCTTTGCGTATACCATATTTATTATTATTGCAAGAGATTCAAGTGTCATATTAAGAATACCATTCACGCATTTCTTAACGTTGTTGCTAGGGTGACAGACTAGTATGTAGGCAATGCTAGAATGTATGGTACACCTTTTGTACCTATCCTGGTGAGATTAACTCCACCATGGATAATGTTGCAAAGACATACACCATAACTAATTCTGTCTAACTATTTTAACTCTCCGCCCTAACCTTTACTAGAATGTGAGATTAACTCCACATCCAGGCTGACTTATTAGAAAGATACCATTATACATTTATGGCGCCGTCCTAGGGTTGGATCTTAAATCCATCCTTTTGTGATCGCGTTAAGAAATGTCAACAACAGACAGTGAATGAGAAAGTATGCCCCCCTTTCTAGGTGCTGGCCTCTTACCTTTTATAGCTCAAGGGTCGTCCCAGCTTACATGTGAACGGGTGCCTATGCTACCGGACACGTTCCTTGGGCGGCACTCTTGCTTTGTTACCGTCGTTGGTGTGGCCGCCTTTGTAGCTTGTCCTATTGTGACCCCGATCCTTGATGTTCGGCCCCGAGGCTCCTTCTAAAGGCTTGGTCGCTCGTGGTTATCCACTTCTCTGCTCGTTCGTACTGGCGCTGACGGGACGGGTCGTCATGCCATGGAGCACGGGCATCCCAGGCGGACAGTACTGGCAGAGCGGCAGGTCGGCAGGATGGCAGGTTAGCAGAGTGTCAGGCTAGCCTGGTGCTCTGCACTGGGTCCTTCAGGTCAATAAAGTCTTCCCCGTCGGGTCACATCCTTGCTCAGTCGGTCAGGGAAGCAATGGGATTCGCGGGGACGTCAGGAGGCCATCAAGTGTTGGCCCCATCATGCCTAGGGCGGTGCCCGAGGTTAGCGTGATGTGTGTGCACCAGACTCGGACGGATCTCGAGCTTGTCTACAGTACGCCTGGTTAGCCCGGAGGTTCCAACCCTCGGGCGAGCCGGAGCTTCCTCCGAGGGCCAACCGTTCCCGTGGGGAACAGTTGGTTCCTAGGTGTTTACTGCACGTCCCTTAGTCGTTTGGCAGATAAGGGTGGTGATTATGACGCTTTATGGGGCCCCGCTTTTATGTCCCCCCAACAACAATGTTTTTGAGGTTCACTTTTCAGCATTTAAACACAGCCTATATGGAAACAATTGTGTATCCAAAGCATTCATTTGGTTAAGAGTGAGTTGTAAAAATCCTTGGGAAGGGATTGCAGGATGGATGCATGAATCTTGCACACAACTCTGTTGTGGTCGTCTTGAAGTATTAATGTACACCACCCTGTTGCAGTATAGTGTTAGAAACGAAGCTCAGAAATGCATGCTGTCGTGGTAGTCCGTTCGAAATGAAAAGCAGAACGGCAGTGAATAGAAGCGAAGTGAAGCGTGGCCCAGTAAGCTAAATAGATAGAACGACTTATTACAATTTGAAATGCAAGGAACAGTACTTTATTCCATGGTCTCAAAAGTAACTCCATGGATAAATTTATTTTTTGAACCACTTGGTTAGGCACTTTAATTTTTTTCATGACATCGTTCCAAATTAAGGTAATGTATTTTTAGTGCCCGGCCGCTAGCTATGTCATACCTAAAAGAGTATTGCAGTGCTTATATATTTTCAATCCTACTCCCTCCGTTCCAAATTGCAGTTCACTTTGGCTTTTCTAGATACATTGATTTTATTATGTATCTAGACATAGTGTATAACTAGGTGTAATGCAAATCAATGTATCTAGAAAAGCCAAAGTGAACTACAATTTGAAACGGAGGGAGTAGTAGAAAATAATGCATGTTAACTATTAAATTCTCACATTGTCGGTATTCAATTCAGACATCTTTTGGTGCCAAAATGAGATATCGCTTTATTTAGAATTCTCACAGTGCGGCGTCACAGTGCGGCCCGGGTGCCTTCACCAATCGCGGGCCCTGGTGGGCTACGGAGGGGAAACGGGATGTGGCTGGGCCAGATCGCTAGATTCGGCCTCTCTCTCTCTCTCTCTCTCTCTCTCTCAAAGTAAAAAGCATTTGGTTTCTTATTTCCTTTTTCTTTTCTCAATCCAAACGGAGCTTGAACTTGATGCAAAATAATTTGAATCTTTCTCCACATTAAACACATAGTAGCCATAAAAAGCAAGCAAATCGAAGGAGCAGCTAATCCGTGAAAGTGTAAACGTGAAATGCATAGTCCGTCGGAATTGGAACCAGCCCTACCAGGGAATAGGATTTGGAGAATGAAGAGCCTCGTTTGGAATCCAACATGCTGATAATCCAATTATTCACAAATAAGCGACTGAATTGAAAGAAAATAACTAAAAATAAATAAATAAAAACTTATCGTGTCTCTTCCATCGAAACAAACTATGCCTAAATGAACACCTTTTTTACAAGGAACATCAATAGATTGTTAATAATTTTATTACATGATAGAAAAAACAAAAATTGAGAACACTGGAGGGTTTGCCAAGTGAACATATCAAGAAGTATAAGCAGATGCTACATCTGACATTGATAAGGCCTAAGCATGAACCAAAGTAACATCTCTACTTAAAGGATGAGAAGGGCCTTGCTAACCAAATTCAATAACCACCCAAGCTTTTGTGGAAAACAAACAGTACATCCAGATCAAGGATTGGAGCTATAGCGCCGAACCCCCTCCCCTGGTCCTCTCGTCTCGTGTCGTGTCGAGATCCACGAAAGCAAACAATGAATGAAATAGCAGTTGTTGGATTGGAGGCAAACGTACCTCACTGGACGGCCGTCGACACGGCCCAAAACCCTGCCGCGGCGATCTAGGGGTGGGGTGTCGTCGCAGGCGAAGCGCGAGGGCGAGACCAGCAGGGCCGCCAATGCCGCCGTCGCTAATTTTGGGATGGCCGGACGCGCAGCGACGGGGACGGCCGACGATGCCAAAAATGCCCCCGCGCAGTGGCGAGGGCACATCCGAGGGGCGGCCCAGATGTATGCCGCAGTGATCTGGACTGTGTCCGCCGCCCTCCGCCGCCCTCGATGTGCTGAGCAAAGCCGCCATGGCTCCTTCCTATCGTCACCACCGCTCGGAACTCGGAGTCGGACTGATGGGGGATTTTACGAGGAAATTAAATTTTAGGTTGGTGTGTTCGGTTCCGACGCTCTTTGGATTATCCTAAAAAAAAAAAACGCTATTTGGATTATCCATAATGCTTGCGACGATGAATCAGATTCGCACATTTTGGATCCATGTTCTGCAAGGCGTATGTAGAAACGGTTGGCAGAAAAAACGTATGGAAGCGATTCAGCTGGTTCTCGTTTCTATCCTGTCTGAAGCAACATCTTGCTTTCGATTCTTTATAATATGATAATATGCTTGTGTATACGCATAAACAACAGCAAACTTAATAACAGGGCCTAAATGACCGGTTGCAGGCCAGCTGATTTCACATAAATTCATGCATCGATCATCACAAGAAGACACTAGATGAAGTAGCAGTGTAGCAGACCACCAATTAAAGCTCGTTATTGTGTTCATCATCAGACTTGAGACTACTACTAGTTTGTTCCGTTGGATCAGGAGGACAAGTGTATGTGAGCGAGCACTACTAGGCTGCCGGTGATCCACATCCACTCCTTGCTTCCTGCATCCGCCGCAGGCGGCCTGAGCTGCTAGTTGTCGCCGCCGCCGGGGACGTCGTAGGCGCACTGCTGCACGGTGACCTGGTCGATGGGCAGCGTGTCGGTCGGGAACGGGCAGGCACCTTCGTGCGTGCCCTGGAGCGGCTCGCACGGCGCCGGGCTGACATTAACCGACACGCCCTCGACGTCGGCGCACGTCCATGGGTACTTCCTGGACTTGGACAGCTCGGCGGTGACGTTGGCGACGCAGATGCCCCGGAACGGCGCGCCGGTGATGCCCTCGAGGCGCGCCGCCTCCTTGTACACGCCGGTGGCCACCACGTCCTGGTAGCTAATGTTGTCGACGACGGGGATGGCGTTGGGGTCGTACTTGTCGTCCGGGTGGGACTTGTAGTTGCCCGTCATCCAGAACACCCACTTCATGGTGGTCAGTGTCATCCCCCGCACGAACACGTCCTTGACGTACGCGCCCCGGCCCACGGCGGTCTTGATGCGCACGCCGGACTCGGAGTTGATCGCCGTGATGTCCTCCGCGCGCACGTCCTGGATGCCGCCCGACATCTCGCTGCCCAGCGCGATCACCGCGCTCGTCGGGGACACGCACGTCAGCCGACGGATCACGATGTGCTGGCTCGGCATCCCGTACGAGATGCCATACTCGTCCCAACCGCTCTTGGTCGCCACGCAGTCGTCGCCTGACACGATGTAGCAGTCCTCTATCCGGACGTGCGAGCAAGAATCTGCAACGATGCGGTGTACCATGTCAGGCCATGTCCATATCAATTTCTGATTTGTTTTGCTTTCTACTGCAACTTCTAACTGAATCAGCTGCTTCTGCATCCTTGGATGAAGGCACAAGCATATACAATACTAGGGTTGATGCCGTCAGTGTGGCGAGTTCGTCGGCAGTTTTCAGTGCGCCATTTCAGCACCTCCATGCGCAACTTGCAACCGAAGAGGAAAAATTATTAATTCTGCACATAATGATCGGTAGAAGAAGTACGCAGAACTAAAAAGGCGTAGACGCGACCCAACAACAATTCTGCACATAATTCTGCCTATCTATTTCGTTACACCCTCTACATGAATTTTGAACTCTAGCATTTTGCGCATAAGCAGTAAAAGCCGTCATATGCATTGTTCTTTTAGATTTATGATATTTTAAAATTTTGTAGTGATTTTTTTAAAAATGATCAAACACACAGTGTGTTACGTAGACGCGACCCAACAACTTGCTTTCTTGAAGCCTGTTGTTATCTTTTACAACATTGGAAATGCAAGGATTGGATGTATGATGTGGATCGAAAGGGATCACCAAAGGACGACCCAACAACCGCTACGAGTCTGCTGTGTCTGCTCAGGAAGCTTCCGCTGTCTCTAGCAATGGTGGCAGCAAGTGGAAACTCTCGTGTGGGCAATTTGTTGTATATGGTTGTCGCCGGCCGTAGTGTTTTGTTATGCCGCATTATGTGCACATTGATCACCTTGCATTGGTCGCTGGGTCGTCGGTTCTTCCGACGATCATCGGTTCCGTGGATATATAAAAGAGAGTGCCCATCGCGGACAATGACTACTCCCTCGGTCTCTAAATATGTCTTACTTTTCAAGAAATAATTTTGATTAATTTTGAATAAAAATATTATTATTTATGATGTATAATTGATATCATTAGGTAGATTTTTAAATTTAGTTTTTTAATAAATTTATTTAGATATACAAATATTACACGTATTTTTTATAAATTTAGTTAAAGTTGTGACACGAAAACTTAAAACAATAGACGGAGGAAGTACCCTTTTCTTAGTGTATAAGGCTACTTGCGCCTTCACCCTCTAATCGAGCCACCTCCTTTAGAGCATCGCTAGTGTATGCATCGAACCGAGCCGCATGCATCAGGCCACGAAGGCACACTTTAATTCACGTGCAAGCGAATGAGTTCGCTTTTTTGGTCTGCCGAACTCGTACGAAAGAATAAACAAAATACAGACCTACTCGTATTTGTCTGGCCCATAGTTAATTCACATACTCCCTCCGTCCCAAAAATAAACGACGTTTTGGGTTTTCGTGCCACAAGTTTGACTCGATTTGTAGAAAATACGTAGAAGATTTAAATCTCTAAATAAATTTGTTAAAAAACTAGATCAAAAGATCTTTCCAATGATACTAATTATGTAATATAAATATTAATCCTATTTTAAAATATAATTGTCGGTAGATGTTTTACCGGGAAGTTTAAAACGCCATTTATTTTGGGACGGAGGAGTACAGCGATCCATGTCCAAGAATGGCAGCCGCTAAGGGCACCCGCAGTGGTTGACTCATAAGCTAGCTCTTAGCATTCTTTTATATTTTAGTGGAAGAAAGAAAAGAGTCAGCTCTTGCTCAAGAGCTAGACTTATACACACATTCAAAGATCATGCAAGAGTGTCATGTGGGGGTCATCTATGTTATGAGCTATATGCTAAGAGTTAGCACAATTAAAGAACCTAGCTTAGAGCAAACAACTAGCTCATACCATTGCGGGTGCCCTAATAACGTACGAAAGGACGGTTGAGAAATTGAATTCCAAAGTTAACACTAATCTATCTAGAACATAATTAAGCATAAACCACGCCTTCTTTCAGGTAGCGTTGAAAACGGACGGAAATTTTTCCGTTCCGACCCGTTCCGTTTTCTATTTTTGTCCATCCGTTTCCGTATTTGTGGGATCCCGTTTTCGTATTTACGGAAGTAGAAATGAGGTTTTTCCGTCCGTTTCCGAGGAATCCCGTTTTCACCCGAAATTGACCCGTATTTATTCCGTTTTTCATCCCGTTTTTAATCTCCATAAGATATTTCTAAAAATTTATATGTTCATAAACACATTAATCACTAATTATGCATGTTAACATATTAACACATGGCATACCAGTGAATATTGAACTAATAACTTTGTACATGTATATTATTTTGTGACTTTGTTCATGTATACCGAGAATATTTGATCGCGTTATTCTTTTTTCGCTCAACGTCCGTATTGGTTCATTTCCGTACTTCCGTGTATTCCGATTCCGTTTCCGCACCCGTATTTTTCGAACCCGTTCTCGTTTTCACCAAAAAATATAGAAACGGAAGTAGAAATGAGGTTTTTCCGTCCGTTTCCATCCCTACTTTCAGGCAGCCCTGGCTGCACCCCCTGGCCGAAGGAGCCGGATTTGATGAAGCAAAAAGAAAAAAAAAACGTTGCCTGTTCAGCTGCTGCATGTTTTTTTTCTCATCTCATAAGTTATTGTAGCAAAAGCTACTGCAGTTGTCGCCGAACAGGCCCGTTTTGATTTCGAGAGATAAAATGGCTCCACACATATAGAGTGGACAGGTGCCACAAACCTGTATTTTTGGTATCGTGGGGCAAACGAGGGTTGTTTTTTTTTTAACCTCCGGCAGTGTAATTCACCCCGTGGGGGATCAAACCCATTCGGCAAGGGGCGTATCACCCAAAGTGCTTAACTAGCCGGCCTAGCATACGTACTTATATATAGTATATATAATATAATATGAAGGAGCTGGAGTAGAATTAGACAGCTAATAAAAGTTCTACCAATGGGTGCGTTTAGAGCCCCAAATTTCCTCCAAAATTTCCCGCACACCTATCACATCTCATACATCAAAAAGAAGATTCCCCATCACATCAAAATGCCGGCACATGTATCGAGTACTAAATGTAGATAAAAAAAAATAAAATAATTACACAGTTTAGATGTACATTGCGAGGCGATTTTTTTTTGAGCCTAGTTACGCCATGGTAGGATAATATTTACCACTAACAAACGAAAACGTGCTACAGTGTAATGCGATGTGACATGCATGTCCCATCGTCCAAAAATTTGGCCAAAATTTTGGGTGTTAAACACACCCAATGAGAACATGATATGAAAAAAAAAACAAAACAAAAGGAGAACAATTAGGGTGCTGAGTATCAATCACATACATGGAACCCAGACCTGTACCATAGATTATTATTAGACGCTAGTCCAACCGAAGTGAATCGAGTAAACGAGGAGGATTGTCCACAATATCTATACCTACTAATAAAGAGAGAAAATTTCAGTCCCACCTCCTTTTCACCGGGCTTTTCACCGGGCTTTTTCACTGGGCTTTTCCACCCTCTTTCTGCCTTTTTCTGCCCTTGCCGTCCGCTTCCTTTTTCTGCCGTTTAACAAATCCACCATCCGTATAGGACAACAAAATTTCTTGCGAACTGGACGTACATGGATGGAACTCAAAGCCCGAAGTAAATAAACAGCACCCAAAGTCCCAAATCAACTGCAAATATATAAACAAATAAGTTAAATCAGGAGCCCATAAATATCGTCAAATATCTTCGTAAGGAGCGGACACATATACGATGGCGTGGAGAATCACGACCAAATCAATAAAAATAAGAAGGTGTGATCAGTCTTTATAAGCTTTGCAAATGCAAGATGATCAAATCAAGTCACGAGCCTCCACGCACAGCACTAGAGAGACATCCGCCTCCCGAGCAATTGAATACGGTGATCAGAGAAGTGGCGGCGGCATGAACTACTGCCTCATCGCGAGGAAGCAGATGTTCGGGATCTTCCTGTCGGTGTGGGTGCGGCGCGCAGTACGTCGGCCACCTACGTGTCGACTGTGTCGGCCGGGGCATCATGGGCTTGCCTCGAGAACAAGGTCTGTGATTGGGCATCATGTGCATACCGAATCTTACGAACGAGCGAGTGAGCGTCTGATTCTGAAATCTGAAATCACCAGGATGCATCGCCATGAGGTTGACGCTGCACCACACGAGCATATGCTTCGTGTGCTGCCACCCGGCGTCCGGGCGAGAAGGAAGGCGACGAGGTACGGAGGAACTCCGACGTTGCCGAGATCCTCAAGAACGCGCAGTTCCCACGCATCTGCAAGGTGCCCGGTCAGCGCGTTCCTGAGAAGATCATTGACCACGAGTAAGCAAAGTGTCCGCTGAAAATAAAAACATGGCAGGGCATATCATTCTTTTACAGCTCTGGGCGCTTACTTACTGTTTTCAGGTGAGAGGTGGACGAACCTGAAAACAAAACAAGAAAAACTAAACAACACGAATGCCCATCGTATCGGTTGTCCAGTGACTAAGGGCGATACCATGTATCGCCATTTATTCTAAGGGCGATGCATGCATCGCCATTGTTTGGAGAGCACTAGGCCTCTTGCCAAACACTAGGGAAATACTTTTTCAAATACCTCCGTTAATCGCCTTATCTTGGCGTTTTCCATCACTTGTTGACTCAAGCACATAGGATTTCCCAAATATCACTTTGACCACCTTGAAAGGACCTTTCCAATTGGGTGACTACTTGCCAAATTGATTGCTCCTTCGATCCTATCGGTAAAATAGTTTGCCAAACTAAGTCACCGATTTGGAACGATTTGCTCTTGACTTTCTTGTTGTAGGCTCTTGCAATACGGGCTTTGTCTTTTTAATTTCCTTTATAGCTTGTATTCAGCTCATAAGGAGTAACTTTAGTTGCACCGTGCCTCGATATGCGATGAGCCCACGAAGCTTCCGACAAGACCTCATGCCACCTTCTTGGATGTTCCTCTATTTTTCTTCTTAATAAGCTCGATCAAAGTCTTGTTAGTTGATTCCGCTTGACCATTGGCTTGAGCATAATATGGAGATGAATTGAGCATCTTAATCTTATATGATTCGGCAAAATCCTTTACCTCTTTCGCCATAAATGATGTTCCTTGGTCTGTAGTTAATGTCTGAGGAATGCCGAATCTATAAATGATGTGCTCGGTTATGAACTCAATTACCTCCTTGTGTGTCATGTTCTTCAATGGAACTGCTTCCGACCATTTAGTGAAGTAGTCGGTAGCAACCAAGACGAACTTATGTCCTTTCAAGGATGAATTTGCCAATGAAATCCAAGCCCCAACCACGGAAAGGCCACGGTTTGATAATAGGATGAAGCATAGCAGCCGGCACTAGCTGAATATTCCCAAACCGCCGACACTCTTCACAACCTTTGTAGTAACGAAAAGCAATCGGCCATCATAGTAGGCCAACGTAAACCAGCCCGCCTCAATAACCACTTCATCTTTGGAGCCGATTGATGCGTCCCACAAATGCCTTCATGAACTTCCCCCTTTGCTACTCGTGCTTGATCAGCCCCTAGACACTTTAGCAACAAGTCTTCGGCAGTCCTCCTATAAAGCTCACCATTATGCAATGTATACTTAAAAGCAAGTCGCCCGAATATTCTTGTCAACTTTAGCACTAGGATCCTGCAAAAAGACAAGAGAGGAGTTCTCCAATCTCCTAAATCGGTGCTACCATTGTTCAAAACAGAAATAGACCGATTTAAAAGAATTTTACATTGCTTTCCCCAAATCATTAGTAACATCGTTTTGTCCAATTAATTTTGGTTGAACCGAATTCTTACTAGAATCTGAAACAAGCAAACTTTCATGCATCGGCAAATGTTGTAAATGAAATTATTTATCTTTTTACCTCGGCCGGATGCATATTGAGCAAGCAAGTTTGCTTCTTTGCATACATTTTATATGCAAATATCTAAAAGCACGATTAATACCATCAATCGGCCAAACTTGACAAAGTAAGGCACGATTGAAAAGCGCATATAATTGGCTCAAATATGATTGAACATTAGCTACGATTTAAACATGCATAAATTCAATCGGTTGAACTTGATAAACAAATAAAAACCATGATTAAATATACATGTGATCGGCTAAGTTTGTCAATCATATATGCACCTTCTTCTTGCCCCTCGGGCCTTAAGTTACCAAGTAAAATTCTCTAGGGGCTTCTTCAAATAGCACGATGGTTATAAATATTCATCGGCTATATTGCATGCTCGGGGCGATAACAAAGTATCGGCCACATGAATTCACACACAGGGAATATGCATGACCGAAATAAAATATTTCGGCTCTTGATCATTGATAAGCGTGATAATTCGACATCCCTCCATAATATAAAGGCCCATACCAAGAATCAACATAAGAATATGAGGGATAACCATGCATACCATGAGGTGAATTCCACATAAGCACGGGCGGAGAAAATGGATGATGCCATGACCAAGGATTTTGATGATTTGGTGCAAACCTCCAACTTGGCAATTGTGTCTTGAATCTTTTTCTTCTATGTTTTGTCTTCGTTGCACCGCTTGCTTGATCATCATCCTTTCGATCTTTAATGCTTTCTTTAGGGACCCATGCTAAGCCCCTTTCTCTTAGCTTCTCGCGACCGAGCTTCACGTAATTCCTTTTCCTGCCATCTTGGTAAACCGATTGAGCATATCGGTTTAGTCTCTCGCTAGGACAAAGGACATTTCTTTCTTGTTCTTAGGTACTTTTATCTTCTTTTGTTCAGATTTAGTACCGCAATATAAACGGCTGAATTTTCAACTTGTTTACCATCAATAGCCAGATTTTTCAACAACGTGTCGGCTTTTCAATGGTGACACTTAGATCTGAACTTTTCTTTTTCCGTCCATCATACTTCACTCGGTAAACTTGCTTTTACCACTTTCCCTTTTGGTACGACTCGGACCGATTTTGATCAAATCGGTCTTTGTACGATGATGAATCTTTCAAGCGTCTTGAAGCTGCATACTCCACATGTTGTGGCTCAAAATATGATGGAACATAAACCTTCCTTTGCCAATGTTGTTTTTGAGGATAATGCTTTGGAGGCAACTTTGATGCTTGGGTTTTCTTCAATCGATTTGCTTCCCCTATCTTTGTATATTTGGCTAAGAGCTCCTTGAAGCTAAGCTTCGGTCTCCTATTGCCTCTTTCTTTGTCACACTTCTTGCCTCCATTAGCTTTATGAGCATCCTCCTTTCCTCCATCTTGATGGACATGCTCCAAAGAAAGACCTCTAGCCGTTTCCCTTGCTCAATGGAATCAATCGGCTTTTTGGTGGAGATGGAGAGATTTTATTTGCCCCCCAAAGGTGTCTTGATTTGAGGATTCTCCATCTCTTTCTTAGGCATTGGAGCCTTGATCTTTAAGTGAATCGGCTAGTAATTCAACCCGATTTGGAAACTTCACATCGGGCCCGATTGAATCTAATCGGTCCACTTGTTGAGCTTGAGAAAACCTCAATCGGTCATTATCAATGTCCGATTGGATCTCATGATGAAATACATTGCAACTATGAGTATTATGATCAAATGAATTACACAACTTGCAATATATAAGCTCTTCCAAGTTCTCAATTGATGGCAAAGCATTGTGATCAATATGCCTAATAAATTTACTTTTTAGCAACATGTTCAAGACATGATCACAAATGATAGAACCAAAGGTGAGCATTAAATTTGTAAGCCGAATTTTTGTAGAATCGGCTTCAATGCTTGGCAAGCGAAGAGATTAAATTTAACACCAATCCATTCGGCCGCACCTTTACAATCATCTTTCATGCCGAAATTAAATGTAGAACAAACATCGGCATGAGCAATATTCTTCAATCTTAGCCCCGAATCATAAAATCCAAAGTAATTGCAAAACTTATATCTCATTCGGGACCAAATATGAATTGAATTTAAAATAAGTAAAGCAATCCACATATATGTATAATTCATATTAAGCATCGGGAAAACTTTAACTTTGACAAAAACATTATCATCGGCCTTCCAATTGAAGACAACATGTAGGTCGATGCAATCTTGTACCTTAGTGATGAAAGATGTAGCAACCAAGGTTACGCTCTCGATGATCTCACCGTTAGCAATACCTTTAAAAAGAGTTTGTGTGCTCTCTCCAACGCCACTAATTTCCTCCTCGGGCTCTTCTTGCATCTCAACACCCAAAGATAGTAGTGGCGAAACTTTCTCAAGCGTCTGTGGAAAAATCTACAACAATAGGAATCGACTTAGCCGACTTCGGAAGTCGTCAATGCCGATTTATGCTCAATGGCAAAGAAACTTAGCCAGCTCGGCCGCATCCGGGGTTGGCTTAGCCATCTCAAGTAAGGTAGTTTGCCCGGCCGACTTAGTTGGTTCTTTCTTATCGAAGCACGATTGGCTATAGCTCAATCGCTACGAGGTAAGTACTTGTTGTCCATTGTCAATTTCACTAGCACACACTCTCCTTTGGTGGAGATCTTGACACATTAATGAACGAGGAACCAATACTCCACCTTTATGTATGTGCTGCAATTTTTGCTTATGAATAGCATGACCGATTTGAGCAATCGGTCTTGCTGATTTTTTTCTGTCCACTAGTTCTAAAAATTGATTCTAGCAATCCCTTTTGATGATGACACTAGTGGTTGACCTCTCGCTTATGAATGGCACTTTGGGCTTGCCCCCGAACCTCGAAGACTTGATAGTGATCTTGAGGCTTTCCCCGATTGTCATTAGATCTTTCTAGCATCACCTCACGATCTGAACTTTGCCTTTTCTTCTTAGGCTCTCTAGGCTCGCCGATTATGACATTTTTTCCAATAGCGAATCGGCTTGCCCCTGGTCGAATTAAGATGGCCGGATTATTTTTTCTCAAAATTTCGCCATCGAAGGTGTCTTCCCTGCAAGGTAAAGAATGTGCATCCTCTCCTAAATTGGTCTTATCGGTTTCGGATGCCGAAGAGACCAATTTGGATTGATTGCCCGAGGCAATCGGCTTAGCCGACCGAAAAGTCGGCTTGACCGATTCAAGGCGAGTAGTTGTTTCCGCGTAAGGTAACAATCGGCTTGGCGGACTTTAAAGTCGGTTTAGCCGATTCCGAGGGAGCATGCAACTTTTCTTTCTTTCTAGTAATCTCAAGACATTTACTATAGAAATCTTCATTATGCTTTTGACCCGTTAGGTATAAAATTTAACAATGCATCTTTTAGTTCAAAGAAGGTCCGATTGAGAAATTTTTGACTAATTCTTTTTGTTATGCATCGGCATGTCACGCTAGAACTTATAGCCGATGTATATGAATGCACCGGTTGCATGTTGCTAGAAGAATTAAAACTCAAAGAATTTTTCAGCACACATCGGCTCTTTATCATAATATTCATAATCATGATGTGTATAATAAGGAGCATTGATAAAAGTATCACCGATGCAACATATCTAGTACTATGGTAACTAGCAACATCATCATGAGAATTAATATTACTTGCAAAATAATTATTAAAACTATCATATGAATTTGCAAGTTGTACCTTAGGATAATTGTAGCAAAGATTATGATGAATGATTTCCGTACTCCATGTACTCTTGTAATAATTTTACGATATCCGAAAATATATGCCAATTTACGGAACAACAATAAGTGATCTCCACCACTGCACCTCACCTCGTAGCAAAACAAAGATAGTAGATTTATTTTCTTTCTCCCTCGGATGCAAGCGCATTTGTAGCTTCCAAACTCCACGTGATGAGCTAATGTGTATGCTCGTGTGTATATATATGAAATATGGTAATCCCAATTTACTCGATGTGAAACTGAAAGAGCTTTCCAATTCACTTCAGCTTGCTTCAGATCAAACCGGGATAACCTTTGCCAAGATGAATATCAAAGAATGGCGAACACGATCGGCTTTTAGGCCTGATCGGTTGTCCTGAATCAGATACGATCGGCCGTGAGGCCGATGTTGCTTTGCGATCGCGTAAAAGCAAATAATAGATCAATTAAGAATATGGCTAGGGTAAATAGATTTGATCGGCTGCAAATTAGAGCCGGTAATCTTCTTCCCCAAATGAGTCGCCAAAAAGTGTGTTGACGATAAAATCGGTAACACACCAAATAAAGAGCTAGATTGCTCTACGAAGGGCAAGCCGAAATCGGGATCGGCAAGCGCCTAGGGATATCCACACGTGGACCTTGTGCCTCCAACGATGAGCGCGATACACGCAAGACACGCCGTCGGAGGAGCCTCGTCGGGAGCGCGGCACGCAAGACACGCCGGCCGAAGTCTCTTGAAACCCGAAACCCCACACGCCCGGGACGGACCCCCCGTGAGGGCGTGCGGCGGTTTATGGGCTGCCCTAGCCGGCCCGACCGCTCTAGGGCGTTGTTGTCGCCGATCTTCCGTTCATGGCATCGGCGGCGAAGAAGAAGAAGGAGAGAGGATGACCTACAAGCAAGACGTGGTAGATGTGTTTTGTCGATTGGATGTAGATGAGATCAAATCGGCCATAAACCTCTTTATTATATAGAGGGGGGTGGTCTTATCCCTTTAGGAAACCGCCCTTGGGCGTTTCCAAGTACCAAAACCGACCTAAACACGATTGGAAACAAATCGGTTCGGATCTCGTCACGGACACGGGCTGCGTCGGGGTGACCGGACGCTGGTCAAGCCCCCGACCGGACCGCTCCGGCCGGTCGCGTCCGGTAGAGAGGTCCGCCGGTAGGCTCGCGCCTTCGACCTGACCGGACGCCGTGATCGACGCCGCACCGGACGCACGGGCGCGTCGATGGCCGGTGTCCCGGCCGGAGGCGCGAATCGACCGGACGCGGGCCGGTTATCGGGACGGACCGGACGCCCGGTGAGTCCGGGCCGGTGAGTCCGGTCACATTCCGTAAAGCCGTTTTCGATCCTCCTCGAGAATTTGGCTAAGTCTGGAAATTTGCGGTGACTTGGACCTCTAAAATATGGCTAAGTCCGAATTTTTGCGGTGGTTTAGCCTATGCCATTTTTGGGTGTCAACACTTACACCTCGAATCAATGTCCACCGCATCGCAGCCCGGATCATCCGGCTTGGGGATTTGAATTAACTACCGAAGTCTCGTTGAGCTAAGAAGAGACAAATTAGACGATCTTTGGAGGAGAACGAATGGGACATCTAATGGGACATCCGGAGAAAGATCGGTATCATATCAACTAGATTGATTTATTTTTCTTCTCGCGTCGTCGACGCATGGCTTCCAAGAGTGGCCGAACTAATTTTGAGACGTTGAGTCCGGTTGTAGTGTGTGTATCAACACGTTTTGACTAAATAATATTGGACCCCGTTGCAACGCACGGGCACGTTTTGCTAGTATATATAAAATACCACACACGACCTACTACTTAGATAACCCATAGTTGATCGATTCACACAAGCGATCGATTTCCGCCATGGCGGCGGTTGAAAGCGAGCCTCGAGTTGCCGGTGATGGTGAGCCCACACCAATCGGCGCTCCATGAATCGGCGCCCCTCGCCACGCTTGATCCACAGGTGTTGATGGCTGCCGCCGCGGCGGCGACAAAGCGCTCAAGGACCTGCTCCGGCTCAAGGGCGGCGGCGGCAACGGCGATCAACAAGGTCAAGACACAAGGCCGGGCGGCGAGGGAGTGGGACACCCACCACCGCTAGCTGCGGCGTCGGCGACCACGTCCGTTTGCGGCGGCACCATCGACATTTATCGATATCACGGCCGGACTTCATAGTGGAAGTGGATCCACAAAGAGCCCCATGCGATGCCGTTGGCTGCTGCGCCGCGGCCGCCCGCACCACCGGTCCCGCCGGTCATCGAGGGGGCCCGTGTTGGTCCGACTCGAGTGAAGCGATGGAACATGTCGTCGAGCAGCCACCGCCTCATAATGACGATCTTGCTGCCGGGCGCTACCGGCGGCGGGCAGCACCACCATTTGCAGATCCTCTGCGATCCCGGTAGTCCTTGATGCGGATGGGGTGACCATCCGGGGGGACTCCCTCGCTTCACGTGGTTGCGGCATGCGGCGACACGCAGAACTTCTTTCACCTGCGTTCATGTTATCGTCCGCAACAAGGAGAAGAAGGGAGGTGCGATGCCAAGCGCCTGCTTTGGAAGCGCGCAACAACAGGGCGACACGCCCCCGCAGCCGCGCCGCCCGGTCTGGGAACGCACTACATGATCTCCCTACCTCTCGTCGGTCGATGGCCAACACCGCCGATGACGACGAGGCGGCGGCCGCGGCCGAGTTGGCGTTCCGAGGATGCGAACAAGTGTGGAGAGACCGCCTTGCACCAGGCGGTCCGCGCCACCAACAACAACGAGGAATGCATCGACCGGCTGATGGCCGTGGATCCAAAGCTGGCCTGCATCCCACCTGATGAAGAGGAGGGTAGTTCCCCATTGTACCTGGCCATCACACCGGTAAGGACAAGATTGCACAACATCTATATGAGAAGAGTGAAAGGCAAGCTCTCCTACTCGGGACCGACGGAAGAAACGCATTGCATGCAAAATGTTTCTCGTATTTTGTAGTTTAGTTTTAATAATGCCGAAGCCGCACTACAACAATAGTCTTCTATAGGGGCGGTTGAGGATGCACAAGAGGGAGCGGTTTTCGTAACCGCCCCTAACTCTCCGTTGCTACTTGTGGTCTTATCAGGACCACGGCCAGGCGGGCGTTCGTGTTATCAACCGCCTCTATTGTGGTTTTAGAAATCGCATTTTTAAAATTCAAAAAATAGCAAAAGATCTTTTTTTTTAATTAGGGAAGAGCCCACCGGCCAACCACCAACCATCCTAGAGTTTTTGCAAATGTTTTGGAAATGTTGCGGCGGCGATTCGAACCCATGACCAACTACTCGCACGTGAAGAGCCCCACCACTAGGCTACACATGTGTTTGTCTCCATATTTCATTCCGCGTCCCCACATATTATACAAATCCGAGTGTAAATTGACTATTTGAGGGTCTAAACAGATTTAAACCAAAAAGTGGTCAACTAGAAAGTTTCATAACTTTTCGAGATCTACATTTTATATTTAGAAAGTTTTTCCGTCCGAGATCGTTTACGAAATTTGAATTTCAAATTTGAGACATTTGAACATAACTTTTGTATGACTAGATGATTTCAAACTAAAAAGTGGTCAACATAAATGCTTCATAACTTTTTGAGATCTACATTTCATATATAGGAAGGTTTTTCATCCGAGGTCGTTTACAAATTTTGAATTTCAAATTCAAGATATTTGAACACAAACTTTTGCATGACTAAATGATTTCAAACTAAAAGTGGTCAACTACAAAGTTTCATAACTTTTTCGAGATCTACATTTCATATATAGGAAGTTTTTTCATCCGAGGTAGTTTATAAAAATTTAATTTTTAATGCCTCGTGTTTAAATTCGGCAACCCACCGTAGGGGCGCTCAATATAGAGCCGCCCCTACTGTGGATCACAATAGGGGCGGCCGGATATTGAACCGCCCTCGCTAAACAAAAAATCGCCCTACCGTGGTCACTTGTAGGGGCGGTTAGTCGGATGGAAGGATTTGCTTCACTTTAGGGTCGGCTCAAAACATCAACCGCCCCTAATAAAAAAGGGAGGCGTTCCTTTAGCGTGCTTTTTGTAGTAGTGCTAGAAGTAGATCATTTGATGTAAATTATATATGTACCACCATAATTGTGCAAACCGGTGAGATAAATTTAGAACATGTTTCAAAACCACATAGTTTGATGGCAACGTATCAGTGCAAACTAACCCCTCCGCCAAAAAAACCATACAAACTTCTAATCTGGGCCCTAGGATGCTGATCCAAGGGACACGTGAGGATTAGGTAATTTACACTTAATTGCCCGCCCCTAATCACACTTTTGCAAATCCCCCCTCCCACCTCCCCCGTGGTTAATTATCACCTCATGGACCTTGGATCTGCATCCTATGGCCCGGATTAGAGGTTTGCATGGTTTGCACGGAGGGGTTGGTTTGCACTAGATATGTTCCCTTGATAGATAAAATGTTGATGCAAAGATTAAAGGTTTAATTTGTGTTAACGAAAAGTACATAAGTTAGATATAGATTTGGATGTTACTTTATATTATTATTTATTTTCAATAATAGCAAAAGTAACTAGGTAAGTAATTCTAATAAACAAAATATATAGCTTTACGACCGAGAGCCCTTTCTACGGGTGACTCGGGCGTTATCCGGCTTCGAATAACCTGGAACCTGGCGGTTTGTTACGCATCGACAATGAGAGCGGATTTTTACACACCTTTACGTCCCAGCTGGCGTTAGCCTGTTTTTGATTGATGGGGTCAACCGGAGAGCCTTTTGCCTCGGTTGTGTTGTGTACAATTGTGTTGAGTTGTTCAGTGAGGTGTCCCTCAACTGCCTTTTATATCAAGGATGGACCGAGGGGCTAACTACGGTCCTAGTCGAATACAAAGAGGGTTGTCCGGGGAGAACTCAAACTACTAATCCCTACATAGATCCGACTAGGTTCTATCCTCGATTACAATCGAAGTCATTGTAGCTTTGCTTCCGATGCCTCCTTTGGTAAGTCGAGCCGCAGGCCAGGATAGAACCCGTGGTTGACTCGGTAGAGTACTTTAGTAGTACCGCATCCACAAGCCCCCGAACGTTTCATGGTTGAGCACCGAGAGTTGTTTCGCTTTTTTTCCTTAAGGTGAAACATTGAAGTGGTCTTGAATTCTTCCTCGACGGTGTGCACTTTTGCCCTGAGCTTCTTGCTTTTTGGTACAAAGAGCTGGAAGGTCTTTGAGTTCTTTTCTCCATCTTCGAGTTCTTCTCGCTCCGCAGTTCTTCCCGACAAATAAGCATTTTTGCTTTCGAAAAGTGCGCTCGTCGGGTGTAGCCCCCGAGCTTCTTGCTTTTTGGTACAAAGAGCTAGAAGGTCTTTGAGTTCTTTCTTGAAAAAAAAAAAAAATCTTCTCCGGGTATCGGGGAAGCCCCCGAGCCTCTTTGAGCTCTTTCGAAGGTGTGGGGGATCGATATCCGGGACATCTCAAAAATGCCCCAATCCAAAACAAAAGCCCGGGCTCGTCCCGGCCCAGCCAAGCTCGTGGGACACGCGACGAAGCGGGCCGCCCCATCATGACATATGGAGTCGAGCTCGGCCCGCGGACGAGCTCTCCGGTCCCCGCAAGAACGCAGCGGTCGGAGACCCCTCTCCGTCTCGCCGAGCTCCGCGGTGTCCCCCAACCTCATAACGAGGACGAGCTCGACGGGAGGCTTCTCCCCGACTTCCGAAGCTCCACCCTTGTGAGCTCTCGGACGGAAACAATTCTCCGTTTCGCTCGAGCTCTCGCTGAGAGCTTTCCAGCTCCCCGCAACGCGTGGGCTTGGCCAGGGACCTCTTTCCGCCTCGCTCGAGCTCCGCCATCACGAGCTCCACGATCATTCGTGCGGTTGAGCGTAGACTATGACCTAGAGCTCGTCCGCTCGCCTTCTCGAAGAAGCCATCGGGTACAGAGTTGGCCAACCACTCCCCTGACGAGCACTATAGCCACGCTGGGCCGCAGTGACAGACGGGACGGGACGGATTCGCCCCGCCATGCCCTGCTACACCCAACTACTCCACTACAAGTGTCGCGGGTACACACTCGACGCACGCCCACCTCATCCGGCATGGCCATGCCCATACCGCGGGATGCATTCCCACTCTGATTAGAGACCGTGGCATGGACCGCCACCGTCAAATCCACGGAATCCCGTGTCGCGGCGGCGACGGGCGCGATCGCGCCCACGCATTGAGCGGACGATGAGCTCTTTTTGGCCTAGCGAGCTCAGCCTACCGCAGCTATTTTCGCACTTTCACCCCGAATTACATCCTCTTCTTCTTTTTAGCCCTCTACTGGTGGCGCCCATGTACCCCTTGCGACTATAAAGGGGACCCTTGCCACCGGTAGAGGCAAGCAAACTCAAGACATTCAAGCTTCACCAATTCACTCTCCGCTCCACCCGATATTGGCACTAGCCTCAATATAACGAGAGACTTGGGAGACCGTTCCCACTCTCGCCCGCTTGTACTCGCCCCGGTATGAGCATTTGAGCTTGGATAGTGATCCCAACTGGACTAGGGTGCCCGATTTGCCTCGAACCAAAGTATAAATCTCGTGTCATTGTCTCTAGAGCTAGGCCATCGCTACACACACTAGCTGGCCGACATTAAGACGGTGGTATTAGACCACGACAGAAGGAAAAGCTCGAAGAGGTTCTTTTTTGGTCTTCTGTTTGTTCCTCTTTTTTCGTGCCTTCACGGGTTGAATAATGCGCTTTATTGTGATCGACACTTTGGGTAAAGTCTACGTGTGGTAGTCAATGTTTTGAATTGCCTACTGTTGAATTTGAAGTGACCACTCACTGTTGAAAGTTTGTTTCATCTTCTCGTGGACTTGGTCTATAGGCCATCTTTGTGTGGCCTATAAGTACGTGCTTGGTGGCTGGTGGCCATATGAATCCTTTCCTTCGTGTTTTCCTCTTCCTTCTGAGAACTTTCTTGCTGTATAGTATCTCCTTCTTCTCATTGAGCCATGGCTGTGTCGGTGAGCGAGTTAGACGAGCCCCCGGGCGTGATCTTGAAGCTTTGTGCTTGATTCTTGCGAGTGAGGGATGTATTGTAATGTGGAGTAGAAGGGGACTACTCCGGTGGTGGATCCACTCTTAAACGTGGCTAGTGGCAGGTAAGGGATGCCTTGTGATGTAAACTTGGCCATATTCGGCGGGTTTTTCGCCGCTCCGTCGTCCTGTCCCACTTCTCATTAGCCAGTTGCAAGGTGGGGCGAGTTCTTCGACGTCGTCCTGTCCCACTTCTCATTAGCTAGTTGCAAGGTGGCACGAGTTCTTCGGTGACTCGTCTGATCCTCATGATGTCTTTGGCTTGGTTGACTTGTGGAGGCTGATTCCTGCCGCTTAACCGCAAGGGGGTTACCTTTTCCCGCCTTCCCGCCTTTGAGTTTTGAGGAACCGCCTTTGATGTCTGCTAGCCAGATCGCTTCACTTTCAATGGAAGTGTCGTGCTCGAGTGGGCTTTGTCGATGTTTTACGACCGAGAGCCTGCCACGGGGTGACCCGGGCAGTTATGCGAGCTTTGAAGAACCTAGAAACCGGGCGGTTTGTTGCGCAGCCTTGACAATGAGAGCGGGTTTTTATACTAGTTCAGGCCCTCGATCGAGATCGAGTAAAGACCTTTATGTCCGGTCGGTGTTAGCCTGTTTTTTAATTGATGGGGTCAACCCGAGAGCCTTCTACCTTGGTTGCGTTTTTGTACAATTGTGTTGAGTTGTTCTCATGAGGTACGTGTCCCTCGGCCGCCTTTTATATCAAGGAAGGGACCGATGGGCTAACTATGGTCCTTCGAATACAAAGAAGGCTGTCCGAGGAGAACTCGAACTACTAATTCCTACAGAGATGTGACTAGGTTCTATCTTGATTACAATCGAAGTCATCGTAGCTTTGCTTTCGCTGCCTTCTTTGGTAAGTCGAGTCATAGGCCAAGATAGAACTTGCGGTTGACTCGATAGAATACTTTAGTAGTACCGAATCCACACTCACATGATTGCTAACCTTTTTTTTTGGAAAAATTATAGGATTTTTCTCATCTTTTCTGCCCGTCTACTAGCCACAAAAGGACATAGATTGTTTACTTAGTAGACCTTCGGTTAGTAATAGTAAAATATTAGAGCAACTCCAACAGTTTGCTAAATGAACTTGCTATTCTTAAAAATTTGGCAAAACATGAAATTTTTACTCTCCAGCAGTTTGATAAATCAACTTGCTATCCTCCCCTCCAAGGCGCATATATATGCGCTCGTATGCACATAAACATAATTTTGTTTCTGTCCCCCTGGGTTCCCGATGTAAGGTTTCAAGAGGTGGAAGGGCATAAACATAATTTGGTTTCTCTCTCAGGGTTCCCGATGTAAGTTAGATCTGAGTTTGGCAAGTGAATTATGCCAAACTGTTGGACATGAACTCTTTTTTACTTGACATATCTTTTTAAGAAGTTGTCGAACTAAAGATTTGCCAAGTAAAATTTGGCAAACTCTTAGAGATGCTCTTATATTGTTTATATTAGATAAAAGGCTTTTTGTCAAAAAAATATTAGATAAAAGGCAAATTTCATTATCCTGGCCTCCGATCCACAGAGCCGGGCTCAATATACACAATTGAGTTTCCCACAAATTATAAAAAAACAATTATCTCATCTGATCTTAGATATTTTAATTTCAATATAAACCGAGATAGAAATGCATGGCCCTATTTATACTCGTGTCCTTATTCTGAACGCATGCAGCGCTACGTATGATTCTGGGATGGCTCGAGGACGTGAAGAGGATGAGTAGTGGTAGCAGTGTGGAAGCAGCACCTGATCTCCTCTCACAGCTGACTAGCCAGAGGGACAAGAAGCAAAAGGGGAGCACCCCTCTTCACTTGGCCGCGTCCTTGAACGGGTGGCCAAGCGCGTTGTTTCTTTCCAGACGGTTTCCACAAGTTTGGCCGACGGGGGAATCAATGGCTAAACTGCTACTGGATGCTAACGAATACACGGTGTACCAGGCGGACGACAAAGGATCCTACCCCATACACGTCGCTGCAGCGTCCTCTAACAGCCTCGGCGTGGTGAAGGTGCTGTTGGAGAGGTGTCCGGAGTGTGCCACCCTGCAAGATGGCCAAGGACGGACGTTCCTCCACGTCGCCGCCGAGAAGAGGCGTTACGATGTGGTTCAATATGTGGTCTGGAGAAGAATGCCACATCACTTGATGATTCTGAATGCGCAGGACAGCAACGGGGACACGGCGCTGCATGGCGCTGTACGTGCTGGGAACCTTGCCGTCTTCAACTGCTTGTTTCGGAATCGGCAGGTGCGGTTGGATGTGGCAAATAAAGACGGGATGACACCTCTTGATCTTTCAAGTTTCAATGACTATGCTCCCTGCAGGGTTTCAGTATGGACTCGTAAGTAGGCATGCATCCACACTCCCTCATTCTCTCTATGTATTAATCAATCAATTCAATTGATTATATACCCGTGCATGCAGAATCCAAGAAATATCGTACGCAGTTCACTAGTTGCGGCAGGAGCTCCGCACGGTGGAGGTCGGCCAGAGCTCTTTAGTGAAAAACACATGCCCAAAAAAGACGTAGACAAGTCATCAAAGATGCACACAGAAGCAACGCAGGTGCTGAGTATTGTCACTGCTCTTATTGCGACTGTCACATTCGCATCAGCTTTCACGTTGCCTGGAGGCTTTCGTTCAGCCGACGATGCCGCTGGTGGCACTCCCGTGCTTGCTGGGAGCTATGCTTTCGACGCGTTTATCCTCGCCGACACACTGGCATTCCTCTGTTCGATTGGAGCTACCTGTACCCTCGTATATGCGGGGGTGCCGGCTATGGACATCTCCCTACGTAACTGGTACTTCAACGTTTCGGCGTGCATGCTGCAGAGTGCGGCAAGAAGTTTGGTGGCCGCGTTTGGGCTGGGACTCTACATGCTGGTTCACCATACTGCTAGTGCGATTGCTGCTTGTGCGATTGTTTTTGCATCTTCGCTCTATGGGAACATGGGAGTTTGGCGGACCAAAACACGGTCCTGGCTCGGATTGGAATTCAACGGCATGCGGTAGTGAGATACATAAGATGGATATCTTTCTCACTCTCGGTACACTTCGGGTCCTACCTAATAATCTTCGGCCTCCCAGCAATTCGCAAGCGGGTCCACTAAGCAACTCTAAAGTGGACAATGTAAAGTAATGTAATGTAGTGGATGAAGATTCATGAGAGATAGCTAACCACATTCGAAGACGGACCCCAGTCACTGCTCCTTTTACTAGCAATTCATCATGCTATAGTTAATCCAAAATGTATGCTCCAATGTCTTCTAGTTTAATTTCCCTCTGCACAATATATATCAATCATATGTATACCAAGTATCATTGCTGTGTGTACAGTAGCAATCTGAGCTATGTGTTGATCATGTGCTGAATATTCTGTAACGTGTGTAGCGAGTGTAACGTTGACATTGATAAAAGTAGCAGTGAACGCGTCTTGCACGCGGTGACCAGCGTACTTCGGTGCACGTAATTGGGCATATCCTGCTTAATCGGGTCTTAGACATGCAATCCTTGTAACCGCACAGTTGAGTTGATATATAAATGGAACATGCCCCCCCCCCGAACAGGGGCTGCGCGGTTGACAATGGCAGATGCTTAAACTCTTGCTTCAGAATTTCATACATCAGCAGCAGTGCAAATAGTGATCTTTCGCTCATCGTACGCGAACATCGCAATACAACAGCAGACAAAATCGTATAGGGCACGCCCGCACTAGCTTTTTACGGTGGAAATCGCTTCTGATCGTGTCGTTGATGAACCGTTTCGGTGTCTTGGTCTCTCCACGTGCCTGGTTCTTGAATACCACATCATCGTCCCGCCCGCAAACCATATGCCCAACAAGAGATTAGGCTCACTATAAGCCACTTGTCATTTCACTCGAATGCTAGGACAAATGTGTACTACAAGAAGATCACGGCAAACATCCTACCTTCTCTTAACACTGAAGGAGCCAGGATTGTTGATATTGATCAAAGGGTTTCCCCGCATTAGTTCAGCCTCCTTCATCTTGGCCTCCTCTTCTGCTTGTTGCCGCTCCTGCAATCAAACAATTTCCATTATGTTTCCAAAACCTATACAAAAATATCGTTTACAAATCATTACATATGCAAAGATAGAAAACCTTTCTAAGCTTCTCCTCGGCTCTTTCTTCCTTAATCCTGTCAAGCTCTGCCATTAGAGCTTCAGTGTCATCATCGTCGTCGTTGTCGAGACGACAATGCTGAACACAATTTTTCACTCAATGTGTAAAGAGCAACCAAACAAAGTGAAGCTGAAGTGTGGTAAATAATGAAAACACAAACCCCAAATAAGATATTTGTCCTAAATAATTCAAGAAAGACGCTGTATTATTTTCCTTGCTCATTTGAAATGAAGACAACTTTATCCTTTTTTTTTTTTTCTGAAAGTTCACATATATTAAAACATTAAAACCAGAGTTCAAAGATTTGGGAAATAAATTCCCAAATACATAGTGGAAACCACTGAGCGGCGTAGAAGAGAGCTATGCCTATTTCAAGAGATTGCATCCCAAGAGCAGAAGCTAAGCAAGTAAATTTAAATATGTTCTCCAAATTCGAATCTCCCAAAGGTGTCGGAAGGTCTGTTGAATGTCCCATTGGGATAACGGTGAACACTATCACCGGGCAATGGCGACAAAGACCACGGAGGGCCTCCCTTGTGCATTGTAGCTCTGGAGGTTGGAAGCTGGGTCGAAAATACGAAGTTAGCGATACCGGACTCAGACAAGCACATCTGTAGAGACGACGAATCAGAGATTG
Organism: Hyparrhenia diplandra; assembly: GCA_015847255.1. Classification (NCBI taxonomy): domain Eukaryota; kingdom Viridiplantae; phylum Streptophyta; class Magnoliopsida; order Poales; family Poaceae; genus Hyparrhenia; species Hyparrhenia diplandra. Next base: position 227,384 of record JADLZK010007531.1, on the reverse strand, counting down.
CACCCAAGGATCAAACATGGAATACACCCTAACAAGGACGACGAGCCTCAAAGAAGCAGCACAGCAGATAAGCGCCTTTGTATCGCACCGGAGAAAATGATCGACGAAGGCTCAGCGACACTTGGCGTAAGGCTGAGGCAATGTTTTCAAGGGCGTCGCTTTGGCGTCGCTTAGGCGCCAAAGCGCTACATGCACGACGCCTTCCGCAGGCGCCTCGCCTTAAAATCATGTGGCGTCCGCCTTACAGCCGAAGCGTCCAAAAACGCCGCTAAGCGTCCAAATCGCGCTTAAATCGCGCATGGCGGGCGCCATACGGGAAGCCTACGCTTTGGGCGAGAAAAGCTAGAGAATCAAATCCGCAGCCGACCGCCGCCGCACCGCCACTGCCGGGGAAGTTTGCTGCTCGGCCTCCCGCAGCCACGCATTCTTCTCCACCCTCAGAAGCCATGCAGCCGCCGCATTCTTCTCCCCTCGGGGAAGCCATGCAGCCACGCATTCTTCTCCCCTCGGGGAAGCCATGCAGCCAAGCATTCTTTTCCCCGGATCCGGAAGAGAGAGGGAGGGCTTCAGCGCATCCGGGGAGAGCGACGCGCAGCGGGGCATCGGTCTTTGTAGGCGGCGGGCGGCGGCGGGCGGCGGCGGCAATCAAGGAACCGGATAGGAGGGGCTTCGATGGACGGGATAGGAGGGGCTTCGATGGGAAGCCACGCCAAGGGAGGGAAGGAGCATATGGGCTGCCTAGTGGGCTCGATGAGCCCACTACTTACTCGGCTCTGTTTTTTTCTTTGCTTTTTCTTTATCTAGTGTTCTAATCTGCTATTTTTTATTTTTTAATTAATTTCTCAAGGCGTCGTCTCGCCTCACGCTCTACTCGCTTAAGCGTAAGGCAGTAGTCCGTCGCCACACCTCGCCTTACCGCCTTAAAAACATTGGGCTGAGGCATACTGACGAACACCTGGTGGGCGCAGACGAAGTAGCCAAGTGTAGTACCCACTGCCCAGGGATCAGAACCCCAGCCGAGATAAACCACCCACCGCACAGCAGCAACGACACCGGCACAGCAGCAGGACATGGAGGAGCGCCAGGCCACCCATCCGTAGAGGAAGTGGCGTGCAGCGGTAGCACCACCCTGTTCCCCATGGTGAGCCAGGCAGGACCCGGTCGGAGAAGGGAGGGAAGGGACTTTATTTTATTTGGGCTCACCTCAGGACATCGGCAATCGACGGCAGTATCGACGAAAAGGTCGACGACGGTGACAGGGAGGCCGATGAGCAGCGGGGAGCTGGATATTGATGCAGTGTTCGTTCCAACAACCTTCTAAAAGTAGCTGGCTTAAACTGTTCCGTCGGTCTCTTTGTTCTGCAGGCAAGAAGATACGTATTGTTACTGATTGTACATCCCAGTTTAGAAACTTATCCTGAAGGGGAAAACAAAAGCGAGACAGAAAATAGTTATACCAGCATAGGACTTGTCCTTGGAAGAGTAGTGCTTGCGCTCACGTTCCTCAAGTTAAATCCTCTTGGGCCTGTTGTCCGTCATTTCTGTACACATGGACAAGAAATAGTGAGTCATGGAGGGAGGGACAAACCTCAGCCAACAAAAATACACGGCCAAGACGGAAAGTAGCCGCTCCCAGTACAGTAGTAAGCTCCAAGTAGTATTCCTCCTCCCCAACCTAGCTCCACCATCGCCCACCACCCGCTGCCAGGACGCTGGGGAGAGCAGGGGGCCAGACTCCTCTGTCCCTCATCCTCCTGCCCTTCCTCTTCTTCTCCCCCTCCCTTCTTACTAGCTACCAGAATAATGGCAACTATGGCCATCTCTTCTTCCACCTTCAAACATGAATCCATGGAGCAGGATAAGGTCGGCAAGGGGATTCAGCAGCTGCGCGACGGCGTCCGTCTTGTCCACCGTGGCCTCCGGGCGCTCCATCGCGGCCTAGGACTACTTCCAGCGGACGGAGGAGCCAGCGCAAGGAGATCCGGGCCAGTCCGTCGCGACAGCCGTCGCCTTAGGCGATTGCCGGCGCTCGCCCTCGCGCTGACATGGCTGGTCCTCGCCACCGCCAAGAACCACATCTCCGACGGCGTCGGCGCGCACCACGACTCCTTCCCCGAAGCCGCCATCACGAGGCCTCACCTGGGGAGTGCGCAATCCGCTCGAGCCCCTCGCCGCCTGCCGAGACCGAGGTCGACGCTACCGAGGCCACCATCGCCGCGCGTCAGATCCAGATCTCCATCGCCGATCAGGAGATTTTTTTCGTGTACTCTGCGTGCCACATGGGGGTCCCACATGCTGTGCGCTGGGGCCTGCTGTGGAAACGTGTCATGCATGCAAGAGTATGCGTTGCCCTCTCCCTGTTTCGTGATGAAGACGCGTGCGTGACCAGGTGCCATGGAAGATAGAAGGCTCCTGTTCCTGCTTCATGTTTGTCATTCTTCTTCTTTTACCTTTGTTTTCTTTTTATTCCCTCCACAACCGTCTCCGGTGCTAGTGCCCTCTTCTGCAGCTAGGTGGCTCATCTCCTGGTGCCTGTTGGACAGTGCCGCCCCTTCCTCTGGGACCCGGTCTGAGCCGTATCTTCAACCTCCGGCGACAGCTCCAACCATATCAATCGGTCGTCGGTGTGTTCTTTCCTCTCGTCGACTCGACCAGCCCCACTTTCAACCGATGCTTTGCACGGTCCTTCCGCCCGGGTGCACGCAGCGTCCTCGACGCCCTCGCGACCCTCCGCCGGCGGCATCTTCGTCGTCATCGTCATCATGGACAGTGCTGCTGTTCACTGCAGACCCAGGACTTCAATATAATATGGTCTTCTTTCGAGGACCTTATTGTAAACCGGACTGTTGTGTTAATATAATATATATGTGTTTGTTGTCAAAAAAAATTTACACGGCCAACGCTTTGACAGAGACAATCAATGAGAATAATTATAAGGAATATATTAACCATCTCTGAGGGGGTCGGTTGTGATTCCTAGATACTAATACAGGGGAACATATACATCTTTGTAAGGGCCTGTTTGGATCCATTAGCACTAAAAATTAGCTAGCTAATAGCTAATAGCTGCTATTTTTAGCTAGCTCATTTTAGCATGAGGTTGTACGGATCCACCTCTAATAGGGTTGGATAGAGAGTTGAAGGTGTATATGAACTATTAGCACCTATTAGCAACTCTAAACCTCTAATGGAATTAATAGTTAGCAGCCTTTCAGCTAATAATTAGCAGATTTATTAGCAGGTCTGTTTGGTGGCGTGGTTTGAATTTTTTTTTTTTTTTTTGCCTTAACAAAGAAAAGGCAGTGATTAAGATTTGTAAATGCCTGCAGTTGACATTGACACAATTATCGCCTCACCAAAGTCAAAAAATAATACATTGTTCAATGGATAAGACATGTAACCAAGTCTACGTTCTACGCTTCATTTTCCTACACAAGGTAGAATCTCAAGTTACTAGTTGGATGTTAGGAAATATTCAACCTTGCATAAGCAACTAGCTGCCCCTTATCGATTAGCATCTGCATACGTAATCCAAATTACATACATGGTGGTAGTCATAACGATCATCAGAGTTGGAGCAAAAGCAAATGCATTTCGTTGTTTGCATGCGGTCAGTTGGTGCAGAAAAGGCTAATAAAGCAGGATTAAGCATTGCATAGTTCCCTAAAGAGACACCATACTAATTCAATGTATGCTTTTCAAAAAAAAAAAAAATCAATGTAGTAACAACGCATGACTTACTAGATTCTATAAAAATGAGCAGCTACCTACATGTAGCAGGATATTGAAGAGGTTGTTGAAAAAATAACGAACTCAAATCGAGGAGCAAACTGAGCCCAGACGTAGTCAGCGGGGTTTGGTAACGTATTGGGCTGTTTCTGGAAGTAAATGGGCTGCACGTATTGATGGACTTGGGCTGGTTCGGTTTGGTAACGGGTCCAAACCTTAGCATTCTGGAACGTGAAGCTTTTTGAGGGAAGGAACGTGAACCTCGTAGTCGTATCGTAGCACTAGCACGTTCCGAAAACTTCTGTTGTCGTCAGACAAGGAACGGGAGGGAAACACCATAGAACATCGTTTCAAACTCACGAGCCGACGCTAACTTTTGAAACTCGATAGAACATCGTCAGTGGCCAATCCCGCCGGCGAAATAACCTAGGGTGGACTTACAGTTGGCTACCACACTAGTACATAGAACATTTTGCGTGACACCCCCAATTTTGACCGTGGCGGGTGTACAGCTTACCCGCCACGAAAAATGCCCCGATTAACCGTGGCGGGTAATTTTATTTATCGTGATGAGCATATTTACCCGTCACGCAAAATTAATTAACCGTGGGCGGACTTTTATAAAAGGTCGCCACTGAAAATACAATAATTTTCGGAGGCGGACACGTTACAAAGGCCCGTCCACGTAAAAACCCCGAGCCCCACAGCCAAGCCCAAACCAGGTGTAACGCCCCGCATTTTCACTACCAAGGTAAAAATGCCGGTTTACGGATTATTACCCAACGTCTTCGAGTAATGACCCTAATCAAAGTGTTGCAAATGAATAATAGTTAGTACCTTACAAAAATTTGTTACAACTAAGGGGAAAACGCATATAATAAATATTACCAAAAACAAAAAATACTCATAACTCTTCACATTACATTATAAATTATGTGTTTCTCCCGTGACTTCCTTTTCGATCATGAGCTTGGCAATCTCGTAACTCTTTTCATCCGAAGGAGGAGAGTTAACAAGAGTGAGTACAAAAGTACTCGGCAAGCATATAATATCAATGAAATGCATTCCTATCCATTTTTCATATTATTCTCCATCATAGATCATTTATCAAAAATTGCATATTTTTAGAAAATAAGTTAAAAAATCTATTATCACCCATATAGCGAGAAAGAACCTCCTATAGGCTCCCGTAGCCTCCAAACTAGGAGACATGACATGAATTCATGATTTAACCCCACATGTTTGTGTCACTTTACCCATGATTACCCGACCAATTTTCCATCACACTTCCTTTGGTGTGACTCATAATCAAGATACCGTGACTTTCCCCACTTTCGTATATTATATACATCCACATCTACACACGTGCGCTAATATAGGCGTGCTGGTTGTACTTCATCGACAAATGATTGGGGACTTCATCGCCCCAACCCTCTCCAGACATACCATAGGGAGTATATAACAACATTCATGGGTACCGGAATCGGCCCGGCCCATCATCTTGGCCCATGGGCTGTGGGGCTGGGTCTCACATCCACCCACCCATAAGGACTCGGCGTCCTCGTCGAACCGGGCTTACCCGTACAGGACAAATGTCCGGGATCAACTCTCTTGGCTCACGTCACGTATTACCAGCTCCTTGGCCTATTTGCCATGCCCTCTACGGAGCCATGCGCAACTTTTCCGAGCTCCCGATCCATACGTCCGTGAAACCGCGAGAGTTGGCTCTGATACCATTTGTAACGCACCAACTCGGGATGAAGGTTAAGATCCACTCTACAAGTTAAATGGACCACACCGCTAATTAACTCTCTTGCGCTTTCGTCCTCCCGCGGCGCAAAAGATTGATCCGGAGTTAACAGCCTCCCCCGACGCTTTTAAGCCGGTTCGGTCTTCCTTCCCTTCACGATGTGGTACTAAATTCGCGCGACTACGAAGTGCTCCTCGTGGCTACAAGAACGCGAAATCGGCCCGGCCCATCATCTTGGCCCATGGGCTGTGGGGCTGGGTCTCACACCGTGCTCCCTATCGGGGCGTATATATATATATATATATATATATATATATATATATATATATATATATATATATATATATATATATATATATATATATGGCGTCTAGGGTTTCTCTCCCCTACCCTCTCATTTTTCTAATTCCCGATTGCCGCAACACAACGATGCCTCCCCCCTTCTCTCCCTCCCTTCCCCCCGCTCCCTTCGACGGTTCTGGCCCTTCTGGCGGGACGGCCGAGGAGGCCACGATCGGCCGGCGTCACGCCCGGCGCGGGCCGGGCTTCTCGCCCTCACCGCTGCGCTGGCCGCCGCCTACCTCGACCGCCGCATCCTCCCCAGGCGCGCCCGGCTCGGCGACCAGCCCTGGATGGCGCGCTCGCCGCCATTGCCCGTGTCACGCTCGCCGCCAAGGTCGAGGAGACGCTGCGTGCCCGCTACTCTCCGACCTCTAGCTGCGTGCCGCCGCCGGCTCGACACCGATGCCCTCCCTTCTCCACAGTGGCACCATGATGCGGATCTGACGCCCTCCCTCCTCCACGGCGCCAACACGGCGTGGATCCGGCGCCCTCCCTCCTCCACGGCAGAACATAACCATACCCTCTCAGAAGATTGTCTGCAGTACTGAAGATTCATATACATTCAGATTCATATATAGAAGCAACCATACCCTCTCACACATTCTTCTGAAGTACTAAAGATTGTCTGCAGCTTCTCCCACCAGTGCCTAAGATGACAAGGAAGATTCTGTAAAATATTGCTTGAATTTGAAAGCTAGAACTGGAGTGCTATAATGAGGTGCGCACATCATCATCAGTGAAGCCAGTCTCATCATATAAAGCTCTTTTCTCTTTCAGAAATCAGGAAACCCTAGATGAAAAAATAATTTGAGAAAACATCAAATTCGTGGTGCTGTCCATACCTCAATGTCTCCAAAAAAGCGGACTGAGAGGGAGAGGCGAAGAAGGATGGCCTGGTGCCCGCGGCCCTGCTTGGTACGGTGGTCGGCTCCATGGCCTAGTGGACGGCGGTCGGCCCTACCCGAGGCCGCCCGGCTATACGCCCCCGCCGCCGCGGTAGCACGCACGCACGCGCTCGCGAGCGAACACCCGCAGCAGCGCACCACACCTTCCGCAGCCCGCCCTCCTCCTCCGCCGTGCACGCCCTCCTCCATTGTGGGCGTCCGTCGGCCGGCTGCGGAGACACCCGCGAGGAGAAGAACCTCGGGGTGCGGCGGCCAATCCAGAAGGAACCCTAGCGGGATCCCCGCTCCACTTAGTCATAGCATGTAGGCGGATCGATGGATGTCTACGATGGATACGCAATAAGATCATCCAATCCCGGGATGTTCGCGCCGGCAGGCCCGAATTGTTTTTTTTTATGGTAATGACCTGATGGTTCGAACCCCGCTCGCGAGGTGAGAAACAAATGTCGGACGCGTGAGAAGGCTTCGGTGGGAGGTGAGGGTGTAAGACCATTGCATCAAACTTTCAATCTCAGCCTCGTATCAAATGTAGCTATTTCGTGAGCCCTTGATTTCGGTGGAGTGGGATTTCCATGTGCAATTGGCTGGGTGCACGAAGTTTGGACCCTCAGCGGAAGACATTTGTTTGGGTGGATCTAAAATAATTGAAGAATGGCATTATAGTAGAAGATGTGCATGCTCTTCATGCTTCTTGAGTTACAGCAGCTCCTTGAGATGCAGCAAGCAAACCATCAATAGCTAGGGATCCAGTAGTTTGGTTGGTGGAGGGAGAATGAGTGGCGAGACCTGCCTCTGTTAATTGACTTTTAAAAGCTGACTGTGTGTTTCAAAATTGTTGATTATTTTGGAAGATAGAGTCACTTTGAGTCTGCCTTTATTAATCACTAGCCATGTCTCCTAAATTTCTTGTAGTGTTAGTGGTGTTTCCATCTGCAAACGAGAAGTACGTACACTGTTATTTAAATATGTGTGATGTTTGCGTCTTCTTCTTGTTCACATGATGTTGTTCTCGGTTCAATTAGTATGAGAGAGAATTACATGCTAGTACGTGTTTTTGTTATGATTTTATATTCTCTGAAATTAGTCATAAAATTGCCTAATTACCCAACATCAGCAATACAACTGGTGATATAATATATATATTAAGCAGAGGAACAAATTAATGGTACTATATATGTAATGGAGTGTACACACTTTTTTTTTGCGGAATAATGGAGTGTACACACTGAAGGAGTGGTGGCACCTCCGTCATGAATGCGAGTACATCCTCGCCAACTTCCGAATTGCTGGCAGACCGAATATTATGATGTAGGACCAAAAGTGTAGCATGACACAAAAACTGATTATTGCTGCGGAAGGGCATAGCACAACTCGTCGCATTCCAATTCGAGCTCTAACCGTGTTTGCCATGCCGATGACCTGCCAAGCTTGCATGTTCCCGTAGAGAGAAGTTGTCAGGATAATCAGAAAGAGAGCAACTGCACTGGTATGATGAACTGGGGCCAAGACGAGGTACAAGGCCAAGGCAAAAGTGAGCACCAAACTCCTTGCGGCACTCTGCAGCAAGGCAGCCGAAACGTTGAAGTACCTGTTACGGATGGAGATGTCCATGGCTGGCAAACCGGCATAGACAAGGAAACAGGTAGCTGCAATGGAGCAGATGAATGCCAAGGTGTCGGCGATGATAAAAGCGTCGAAAGCATAGCTCCCAGCAAGCACGGGAGTGCCTGCGGCACCAGCGGCGTCGTCGGCTGATCGATAGCCTCCGGGCAACGTGAAAGCTGATGCGAATGTGACAGTCGCAATAAGAGCGGTGACAATGCTCGTCACCTGGGTTGCCTCTGCATACTTCTTCGATTCCTTGGCTATGTCTCTTTTGGGGATGTGTTTTGCAAGGAAGAGATCCGGCCGACCTCGACCGTGCTGAGCTCCTGCATAAACTAATGATATCTGTACGATATTTCTTGGATTCTGCAAACAGGGTACGTATACAAAGAAGAGAGAACTTCGATTAGGCTATATATAGATAGATGCATGTAGCTACGTACGTAGATACGAGTTAATTTTGTAGTAAGATGTGTAGAGATGTACTTACGAGTATAAAATTAAACCCTAGAGGGATCATACTCCTTGCAACATCAAGAGGTGTCATCCCGTCTTTGTTTGTCACGTCAAGCGCACATGCCGATCCCGAAGTAGGTAGTTGAAGGCTTCATGGTTCCCAGCACGGACAGCGCCGTGCAGCACCGTGTCCCCCGTTGCTGTCCTGCGCATTCAAAATCCTTATCCTCATCCTCCTACTCATCCATGAGCACACGTCACGTCGAAACACAAAGAGGTGCCCCTTCTCGACGGCAACATGGAGGAATGTGCGTCCTTTGCCATCTCGCATGGTGGCGCAGTCCGGACACCGTTCCAGCAGCGTGCGCACAAAGCGGAAGCTGCCTGCCTGCGCAGCCATGTGTATGGGGTACCATCCTTCATCGTCCGCCTGATATGCCGTGGACAGGTTAACATCCAGCAGCAGTGTAGCGGCGTCTACTTCTGGCGCTGCCCAAACTTGGAGATCACCCTCGTCTTCCCACCCTTCCAAGGACGCGGCCAAGTGAAGAGGGGTGCTCCCATTCTGCTGCTTGTCCCTTTCGCTGGTCAGCCGTGAGAGGAGAAGGAGATCATCAGCTTCCACTGCGCCTTCTCCTCGATGGATGTCGTCGACCGTCTTCATGTCCTTGAGCCACTCCAAAACCGTAGGCAGCGCTGCAGCATAAACTTAATCACTCTTTTTAACTCCATTGCACATTATTATCTTTTTAATTCATTTTGATTTTAGCTAGTATATATATACGGAGTCGTATGTGATCATACTAGACCATGCATTATGGGCAGTTAGTATATGTTTGTCAAGTATGCAACAAGTATACGTATATATAGAACATGTGGTTGCTTTACTTTTTACATACTAGCACCATGCATGGTATTATACAATATGGTAAAAGTAGGGGCTCCTTTAATTGTTCTTTTTACCACATGGTAATATTAATTTGGAGTATCTTAAACTATCATTATATAAACATATACTGAAATTAATAAATGATCGACTATGCACTCATACCCAAGGTGGTATTTTGAAGATGGAATGGGAGTACAAAAAATTCTCTCTCCCTCCCTCTCTCTCTCTCTCTCTCACACACACACACACATGTAAAACAAATGTCCTTTTAAGAAATCACATACTATTGCCTTCAAAAAAATAAATCACATACTAATGACACTGCAAACCCATTTAAATTATATTAAAACTTATGACATTCAATTTTGAAAGATGATATTTTAGATAAGTTCATACATTTTGACTAAACCATTAGGACATATATCTATATATACGGGGAGTTTAACTGTAAGTACTCTATTTTTTATAAAGTTACATACACTACTGGATGCAGTTCCTTTACCGGCGCTTAGCGCTCAGTAAATGCTCTACCGAGCGCCGCTCTTGGTAAATTTCCCTCGGTGAAATTCTGGCCGGAAAAGGACCTTTACCGAGGAGCTTAACGGAGGACGCTTCGGTAAACAGCTTTTACCGAGGGCCCGCTTTGCTCTCGGCAAAGGAAAGTGGACGTCGGCGGTGTTTGCCTCTCGTCGACGTCAACTTTGCCGAGAGTCTAACCAGGCCCTCGGTAAAGACGCTTCACCGAGGGTCAACCCGATAAGGCCGGGCGCTCGGCAAATCTTAATTTAGAAAAACCTTGGAAAATTCTTTTTTGCCGAGGGCCTTGTCGGTCCGACTCTCGGTAAAGTTATGGTCATTTTGCCGAGCCGGTCCGACCCTCGGCAAAATGACCAAAACTTTATCAGAGAGCCTAAACCGGCCCTCGGTAAAGTGACCATAACTTTTTCGAGAGCCTTCTTTACCGAGCGCATAGGCCCATACACTCGTTAAAGCTGGGAAACTGCGCTTCCCGAACCTAGTTTTCCCCAGCTTTACCGAGTGTATGGGCCTATGCGCTGTGAGGGGCCACTTTACCGAGTGCAACACACGGCAAAGTGACCATATCTTTTTTTAATTCTGTTTTTGCATTCCACTTTGACAAACAAAACATATAAATCGTTTCTCACATATATATCACATCCATGCAACCATACAGCTCATTTCCGTTCATGTTTCCCCTTTATTCGAATGGCTTCCGGTTCAAATTTCAGTTATAAAAAGAAAATTCAATTAAAAGAAATAAAATCAAAATATATAGTAAAAAGTTTTTAAAAATCTCAAATTTGGACATGAACTATGAGGCATTGTAGGATGCACACACAAAAAATTTAGATGCCAAAATCCAAAAAAAAAAAGGTTATTTTTTGCCGAGAGCCAAGAGTAGGACTCTCGGCAAAATTCCTTCACCGAGGGCATGAAAAATGACCCTCGGTAAAGTGACCGATATCTACCGAGCGCCTAACTCCCGCTCTCGGTAAAGTTGACGGCACCGCCCGTTAGTACTTATTCTGGAGACTTGATGGCGTGAAGTTTGCCTAGGGTTGGTTTTTGCTTAGATGGTTGCCTCTCGGTAAAGACGCATTTTACCGAGAGCCCTCCTTTGCCGGGGCTCGCTCTCGGCAAAGGTATCTCTACCGGGAGCTTTTACGTCGCCGAGCGGCTCTCGGTAGAGGGTGTCTTTACCGGCGCGCTTCAGAAGCTCTCAAGAAAGAGTTTGGCGCTCGGTATAGGACCCGTGTCGCGGTAGTGATAGTATTTTGTACTCTATATTATAGGCTGAAACGATTGTTTATGCCATTTTAGTAACTAAGAGTGAAACCTAGGATCTAAAGTTCATTTCTTAAAATGTCAACTAAATATTTTTGAATAAAGACCAATAAAATGAAAAGTCGAAAACCAAAATATTGATTCATGATGTAATAAAAAGGGTGTCAATGAGAGCTGATATAACTCAATCATGCTTAGATTTCAACTGAATATACACATTGAAGACTCTTACAAGTGCAATGCAAAAGATGAAAACACATATAAAGAGTAATCGGTAAATTTGTCACGATTAAATAGAGATTATATAATATCTAAATTAGTATTGGGTTAGATTGAAATAAATAGAGAGGTAAAGATATATACTCCATTTTGATTAGCTATATATGTGTCCTAAATTTATGTAAGAAACTTAATCTTATGTAATACAAGAGATTATATGTCGTGCTAGAGCATTTATTGATAGGCTAGCTAGTTAAGACAAAAACTTGTTGGGAGTAGATCCAAACCCTAAAACTTGAATTGCACTTTGTTTTTTGTTTTTTTTTACAAGAATGGAGGGATTAATACCTTGGCCACGAGAAACCGCTGCATGCAGGACGTTTCGTCCATCTGGTCCACAGTAGGACAGGTTGCCCTTGCTCTTGGCATACAGATGCCCTGCAATCTTCATGTCACCTAAGGTAATGGCCAGGTACAATGGGGAAGCACCCTCCTCACCGTCACGTGGGATGCAGGCCAGCTCTGGATCCATGTCCATCAGCTGGTCGATGCATGCCATGTTGTTCTCAGGAGCCTGGACCGCCTGGTGCAAGACTGTCTCCCCACGTTTGTTCTGCATTCTCACCAACGCCTTCACTGCCGCCGCTGTCTCATCGGTGCCGGCGATGATGACATCGACGAGGCAGGAGATCATGTTGGCGTTCCCGGCAGCGGCGGCGCAGTGCAAGGGCGTGTCGCCGTTGCTGTTGCGAGCTTCGAGTGCCAGGCGCATCGCAGCAGCCCCGCCCTTGAGCTTGTAGTCGTAGATGATCATTTTGGCGCAGCGGAGGAACTCCTCGCTGTCGTCGCCGCATGCTGCAACCACGTGCAGCAGGTTGTCCCCCCCTCCGAGGTCACCCCATGGTCAAAAAGTGGCGGGAGCTCCGAGGCCGCCGGTCCGGAGGAGGAGGAGGGTGGTGACGGTGCAGCAGCCGGAGCAGGAGCAGGAGAACGGCGCCGAGGGACGACCTCCACGATGACTACCTCTGATTCTGCTGCCGCCGCCTCCAGCGCCCGGTCATGGTCGCCGTCGTTCATAAGCCGCAGCAGCTCCTTGAGCTGCTCGCTGTCGCCGCGGCGAGCAGCCATTAACAGCTGGGGATCTAGTTGTTTGGGCGCTGGTGGTGGTGGCCTTGCACTATCGTTATTGTGATGATCACTGCTTGCAACGGCTGCTTGGGCGGTTTCGTTCTCAGCTACGACGGCCATCGTAGCTATCACTTGTCAATGGATAGGCTTGGTTTGCGTTATCGTTAGTTTGTTGCTGCCGGTGGTGGTATACAGTATATATGTTGCAGTACCATCCGCTAGCTATATATATAGGGAATTCATCCATGGCTAGCTGCATGCGGTATATGTTCTTTGGCGGCCAGCAGCACGCAAAGGCATTTTGCATGCATGCATGGCAAAGAGAAATTAAAGAAAATTCAAAGGTGCACTGCACGTGCGGAGAGAATAACGTACGATCTTGGTCTGCAGTCACCAGGACGACAAGTCCAACGATTTTGTGCTGGCCTGTACTGTATGCAACGGGACGGACCCACCCATGACTCCATGAGCACGTAAAGCCATCAAGAATTAGGACAGTGGTTACGTACTATAATTTATAATTCCTAGCGTTTTCGATCAAAAAAAGATGTCCAAACCTTTGGCAAGGAAGGATCGATAAAAAAAGACCACACCAAAACCCTAAATCTTTGTTTGCCTCGCTTTCTTTCGGCTCTAGGATTCTTGAGCACATTTTATTTTGGGGGTGCCGTTTATTCTTTTTTTTAAAAAAAAACCAGGAAGCCGGCTTTGGTTATAATAAGAAGGAAGTAGCATACAACAATGGCAGCGCGAGAAGCGCCGGGCCCTCAACCCAGCCTATGCTGATTTAGGGGCTTAGGTACAAAGTGGATTACTCACACACTAATGACAACACACAGCGACCTAGGTGCCTAAGCTCCCGGCTCAGCTGTAACGGCTACAAGTAACCAGTAAAGGTCCTGCTCCTCCATACGCGCTGCCTTCTGGATGGCCTTGACTGCCTGCTCTGGGAGGCCGAGCCCGTACGTATCAATGCAGGAAGTGACCGCTTCATCCGGGGCCAGTGCCGCTGGCTTTCCGTCAATGAAGGAGAGCTCACGCCTAAGCTTGTGTTGGGCACGCCAACGACTAGAACGTGGATGGTCGAGCTGCACTGCCGTGCCTTTGGAGCGGGTGGCGCAGCCAACCCACTCTCCTCCCCCCGTGTTTCCCTGCGGTAGGAGGGGTGACGCGTCGGTCTACGCTGCGGAGGATTGGAGCGGGGATGGGCTCTTCCTCGTCCCCCTCCTCCTCCTCCTCCATTGCGGTTGTGTGGGGCTGCAAGCGTGGAAGGAACAAGCGTGAGCGACGCATCAACCTCCGGGAGGCGACTGGTGCAGGAGGTGGTCACACAGCCGCAAGAGAAGCGACAAGCTCCTCCAACATAGGGTCAACCCATATCGGAGGATCCATCTCCACGCAAGGCATCAACATAAGAGGATCTGGCGCAACAGGAAGGAGTGCAACAGGACGTCGTCAATGGAGCTGGGCGGCTTATCCACCGCGGGTGTAGTCTTGCGTCGCCGGTGTCGTCGTCGAGCTCTGCCGGCGTCAATACCCCCGGGGCCACTCCCGGACTCTGGGCGGCTGGGAGGCGGGGGTGTCGGCGACGTGAGCCGAGCTGCCACCCCGCTACCGAAGGCCCGCTCGAGGGGTGGGAGGCGAAGTTGGGGGGCGGAGCTTGGCTGAGATGGGTTGTCGCCCCCTGAGTGACATTGGCGGGAGATGTGCCCAAATCCCATGCACCTGAGGCAACGAACAGGGTCCTAACATTGTGCGACACGGTAGTCGGCGCCGAGACAGCGGAAGCAGCAGCCGTCGAAGGCCGACGGGGTCTTCCGTGGGCCCGTGCGAGTGTCCATTGGTGCCCCACCTTGGCGCTGCAGCAGGCCCCGGGCGCCCGCGCCGGTTGCTCAGTCTTTGGTGGGTCTGCGCTACCAACCATAGTTGTCCGGGGCAGTCACCCTTCGCCCGGGGCCCGGGCCGGCCGGTGGATGGGGATTCTCGGTTTCCGGCAATGGGACCCTGCCGGCTTGCATCTGGCGCGCTCGCTCGCAACCGCAGCGGCCCTCACCCTCCCGGCGACGACGACAACGGCGGTGGCGCTGACGATGGCGCCTTGCTAGTCCTGTAGGCTCGACACCAGCATCGCCCCATGTCGGCATCAACTCCCCGCCAACTCGGCGCCCTCGGGGTGGGTCGATGGTCGGAGCACCAGCGGGGTGCGCCTCGTGCACTGCTGCGGTGGTGAGGGCCCGACGAGCTGTCTTGAGCTAGGGAGGTTTGCCTCCACGCCCTCATCGTCATCCTCATCGTTGTCCGCTGCTCCGATCTTCGGCGACGACGTCACTCCACCACATCGGCCTTCGATCGCCCGTGGAGGGAAGAAGGGGCGGTGTCGAACGCGAGAGGGCGAGCCCCGATCAGCCGCATCACCATACCCGCCATGGGTCTCCGCCAGCTGGGGCACGGAGCCATCGCAGGGGCCGTCCTCCATCGGCATCGGAGGGCGGTGGCGGGGTGAGTGGCGGCGTTGGGGAGATGGGGGCGCTGGATCGCCGGTCTCCACTCTGCAAATTACGTGGAGCGAAGCGCACCATGGCTCTCACCCACGAACCCGGCAGGCGGGATCGCTGCGGCGGCGATGGGCCGGAGGCCGCGGATCCCACGATGTTGAGGTCGAGGAGGGCCGGATCCGCGCCATAGCCACCAGCGGGGGCGTCGCGAGGGGGATCGGGCGGCGCGGGGCGGCCGCGGCGGGGTGGGAGGCCGGACGGCGGTGGAGGGGCTTGAGCTGGCGGGGAGAGGCGGGCACCGGCGCCGGCGTGGCGGTGTCGGGGCCGGCGGCGCGGCCCGGGCGCTAGCTAGGGTTGCGGGGCGTCATGCGGTGCGGTCGTGAGTTCCCCTAATGTGCACCGGTGCCGTTCATTCTCGATTCGTGACTTTCCACTCATTGTATATGGACTAGTTAAACACTCGTGCATTGCTACGGGATAATAAAATTTTATATAAAAACGTAGATCGCATGATAAGGTAACAATACTATAAAATTAAATAATAATATTAAAGTGACATTATGAACTCGCGATGTCGACTCCGGCTAGATTGGGCCGGAATTGACACCCAATTGAAAACGTCGGAGGGAGGGAGGCGGCGGAGGCGGCGGCGCTGCTGCCGCCCCGGGCGGGGGGCGTGTGGCTCGGGCTGCCGCTGGGCGCGGTGGTGGCGTCTTGTGGCGCGTGGGCGGGGAGGGTGAGGCGCGCGGGGGAGAGGGAGCCAGGAGATTGGGATAAATTTCTTTATTTGCTTGTTACCCTGAAAGATTACGGACCCCTTACTTTTATAGCTCGGCTAGTGGGACTTGTATCTCAAGCAATCTCTAAAGGTTTCCTTATAGATTGGAATACCTTTTACAAGCATATCCTATTTATTTTCCTAATAAGGGTCTCCCTTATAGATGGAATATCCCCTTGCACACCAAAAGCCTAAGATAATCCTTGATAATTTCCTCCTTTAATCCTGAATTAATTCGTCGAAGAATCCGCGGAGGGGGAGGAGGAGGGAGGGCGGCGAGCCTTGCGAGCCCGGGGGCGGCGCCGTGCCCCTCGGGCACCGGCCGGGCTGTCCTTCTAGGCCCTATTTCTTGGGTCATGACAATGGGATTGAACATGTTTTCAACAGATCATTTAGAACGGAAAGCATTTATTAACATTCGATCAACCTCACCATTATTCTATCACTCTTATCCGACAAATAAACCGATGTGAAATACAAAGGTCCAAAAAAAAAGAACTTTTGTAATAAATCTTAAAATATATTCAATAAGAGTGTGTCTCGCAAATAATTTGAAGGGAAGTTGTAACGAACCGACAGGGAAATTTGAGAAATTCATTTCAAGTATATGTGTATTTCTATTGTATTTTTAGATTTATTATTCTACAGAAAACGTCATATTGCTTGTACATGATGTCATATGACATCACCAAGCTAACAAGGAAAGAACGTGCATCCCATCCATTAGGTGGCGCTTGCTTCGTTCGGTCATGGCGCTACACACACTCTGTGCGGCGCATGGTATCGTGTCTTGCGCCAGGAGGGTGAGGTATGTGAGGCGGCCACTACAGACTTGCTTTGGGCTCGATGCCGAGGCTCACCGAGTAAGCCGGCGGTGAGGTCAGTATGTGGCGAAGTCCGCCATGGCTTGGGAAAGTCCTAAACAGACATTGTTTGGCTTCCATTGAGAGATCATGGAGACTCCTAGGAGACGGCGGTGCTTACCGTGCAACAGAAGGAATGGATTGGAGGAGCGGCGGAGGTCATCGACCGCGAAACAACAGGACGATGTCGCGAGGTGATCTAACGGCCTCCCCCGGTCTCGGCGTGGTGGTCATACGCTGGCGGCGACAATGGCCGTTGACTCGGCTAGGTCTCGATGCAGGGGCTTCATCACGGCCAGCTCCGGTGGGCGCGAGCAATATCGGCACGTCGAGTCGGCGCGCGTGGCGGCAATCTTGGCGAAGTTACGGGCGGGAGTGGTAGATGCGGTGTAGGGGCGTTGTCGCGCCGAGGCGGTGGTCCCGAGCATTTGGTTGGGCGGGGAGGTGTGAGCGTCGTGAGGGAAACCGCATGCGGGGAGGGGATACGGGATCACAAGATTGGGTGGTTGCCTAATATAAATCGCATGCGTGAGGAGATTGGGTGGTTGCCTAATATTATTGGCATGCTTTCCATGCGAACGCTGATTGGGTGTTGCCAAATATAGATTGCGAACGCTGATTGGGTGTTGCCAAATATAGATTGCATCTGTGAGGAGCCGCGTGGGAAAGGGGCGTGGGATCGCATGGTGGGGGTGAAAGGTGAGGCGAAATTTTTACCGCACCAAATGACAGTCTTCCTTTTGTTCTTTTTATGTTGTAGAGATATATATGCATAACCATGCTAAGTAGTACTACTTCTCAAGATATATAAAATGTTAAAGTATTTTAAAATTGTCATTTCACTCAACCTCTGTGTTCGAAATGAAGTACAGTATTATATATACCCAACAGGTTACACCAGGTAAAAGGATGGACGACTGTCCGTCCTAACTACCAATTTCCTTTATCTTTATTAGCTGTTTTCAAGTTTCAACATTCCAACTACAAATAATCCAAAACAATACTGATATCCTTTTCCTCAGGCAACAAGCAAAGATGGCAAAGCTAGGAAAACTTTAAAAAGGGTACATAATACGTACCCGTTACACATGGTACAAAGATATATATATCGCTGAATCTCATACTAACCGTTAACTACATGCATGCTAATGAAATTGATGTTTACTGCTGCTATTTCCACTAGTCACAGCAACTATTGCCCCCTCTGTTCACTTAATACACTTGCGGTTGTTTGGGATATTTCATATGTATAGGTGTGTGATTATATATATCGTCTTACACTTCTACACAAATACAACGAATGAGCCATCAATAATATTTCTGCCGTAAAGCATATTAAACTCTAGGTATCCACAGCTCGATGACACACGTACTATAACAGGATGTTGTGTTTGAGGAAACTTTAATTTGATTAGTTGGTGCATCATGTGCCCGCATCTCTTAAATTTGGCTGAACAACTCATTCCTACTGCTCATATTAGTTATTATCATATAGGGAATGGGATGATAAAATACAAAAAATTGAAGTGTTTTAAAATGTCTTTTCACTCAACCTCAGAGGTAAATGAAGCGACCAATTTCATTCCCTTTATCTTTATTAGCTGTGTGTTTTAAGTTTCAACACTCCCAACTCCAAATCCAAAAAGAATAGTATTCTTTTCCTCGGGCAACGAGCAGATGGAGAGGAAAACTTTAAAAAGGGTACACGTACCCGTTGCACATGATACCAAAGTGTATCGTTCAATCTCATACTACGTACAATGTTTGCTGCTGCTATTTCCACTACTCACAGCCACTGTTGCCCCCTCTTTTTACGTGAAAATTTTGCATTTTGATCTTTTTTTGAAAAATTGTTTTTATAAATAGACGCCTCAAAAGTCTTTTTAAAAATGAAACCAAACTTGACGTCAAATAGGGAAGCGTCGCCGAGGTGCAAGGCTCGGCATCATGTCAGACCACGCTAACACCTTGCCACATCAACAAAGGACGCAGGTCGCCTTTATTTGCCATGTAGGATCCATACGTGTCAGTAGGCCTTGTGGACCTCGTCGCTGGGCCAGTTAACGTCGAGCCACAAAACTCGACGTGGCCTGACTCAACGCCGACTCAGGGCTGCACCCAGTCCCATTCTTCCTCCTCTCTCCATTCTATTCCCAAACCTGCTGCTGCTGCTCTCTCTCCTAAATGCGTTTTTTTGGGCGGTTTGTCGTTCACCCGTTCCTGGAGTGAAGGAACGATCCACTCCCACCACTAGCAACAGACCGGCGGTTCCGTCTGTCCCTTTTTTTTTTTTTGCATGTGACGTCAGTGATGATGCAGGACAAAAAAATCAAAATATTTATTTCAAATTGCTATAACTTCCAAACCGTGCATCCATATTTAATTGGCCTGTGCTCCGAATCCCTTGGGAGCTTTGGGCCTGTTTGATATTGGGCGCAAGGGTGGCTCGGCCCATCGGCTAGGCCCTGGCCAGCCACGGCCTGTCCCAGCTGGGCCACCCGGGTTTGTTTGATTTCATTTCTCAGAGTGGACAGGCCCAGGCAAGGATTGTGTTTGATTTCCACCTGGGAGCCTGGCCCAACTCCAACTAACTCCAACTACCAGCCCGAGATGGTGTTTGATTTGGACCAGGCCAGCAACGTTTGAAAACAAGAACAAATAACAGCAAGATATACCAACAGCAAAAGGCACTTTGCACAAACATGGAAACTGATCGCTGTACAAAAAGGATTAATCATCTTGGCCTCAGACAAAGTACTGATGTCATCAAGTATTTCATCTAGCTGCCTCAAATCAATCACAAAGCAGGGAAGAGAGGTCAATAGTCAAGTCTAATACCACAGTCCTAGACATGTCCAAAAGCATAACTAGAGGTAATCCAACAATGGTGGCAGATAAGGATTATAGAAATAAAAACATAGTGAGGCGGCTAATCCAACTTTTAGTTCTTGTCATCATAGGCCTAAGTAGGGCAGCATTCATGCCTAGAATTGCCCATCTTCACCCACAGACCAAACAAGAAGATAGCAGCTGAGATTATCAAGACTTTCATGGAGCAACCTGCCTTACCATCACCACCAGGAGGAATGGTAGGTGCACCAACAGCCATCTCAACATCATGAAGAAGATCAGGAGGAAGGGGAGGTGCTGATGGCTGCGCATCTCTCATGTGAGCCTGGTAATCTCTAACAGCCTGATCATAGTTGGTATATATTTCTTGTTAATGGAGCCAAGGTACCTGAGTACCTGTCTACTGCAGTTCTGCCAACTCAAATAAATCCTAGGTTTCTTCCCTTCGAAAACAACATAGTAACCTGCTATTGCTGAGACATGAAACACTAGTTTAGCATCAGTACAACCAAAAAGGGCACAATTGTCATCATTGGCAAAAAAACAGCATCTGTTGTGGCCTCAGCTTCATTCTTAGTTCATGGGTGACCAAGTTTTGTAATCATTGGTGACAGAAAAATAGCATAATTATTTATTGTTTATAGTAGGAGGAGAAAAATGACCACTTCTTGCCACTTACCTCCTAATAATTTCTTAGTATGCACGTAGGCAGATCGATGGATGTACATAATAAGATCATCCAATCCGGGGACGTTAAAGCCGGCAGCGAGGTTTCTTTTTCTTTTTTTTTTTTTTTTGCGGTGATGACCTGATGGTTCGAACCCTGCTCGCGAGGTGAGAAACAAACATCGGACACGTGAGAAGGCTGGGTGGGAGGTGAGGGTGTAAGACCATTGCATCAAACTTTCAATCTCGGCTCTCGAATCGGATGTAGTTGTTTCGTGAGGGCTCGATTCCGATGGAGTAGGATTTCCGTGTGCAATTGGTTGGGTGCATGAAGTTTGGACCCCTCGGCGGGGAGGCGTTTGTTGGAAAAAAAAAATTAGGTGCGGATGGTCCGTACCTAGCACTGTCGCGGATGTCCATACAAATTGTGACACGTAGATGTTAATCAACCGGCTGTTGCCTCCCCGTGATGGCTCGCTTCCATGCAAATGGCTGGGTCGGCTCCTCCGCCGAAGCCGCGCGAGCCCGCCCTCATCTTGCGCCGTCGCCGTCGCCATCGCCGCCGCTAATCGAGTCGACTCATCCGCGAGGACCGCGACCGTCCACCATGGGCGGTGGGCGCTCACCACGGGATACTTCTCGTTCGCCTTTGTCCTTTGCGCCCGCCCGAGGCAATGGGTCCAAAGACCTTCGGGCGGCACGGCAGCCAAATTGGTGGCAGTTCCCTTAGGCCATGCTCATCTCGATCCTCGCGGAGGCCGGTGCGACCGCGGGTTTAGCATCTCCATTTTCTTCAAAAGTATTTTTTTAATTTTTCTTCAAAGCAGCTGCACATGAGTAGTTGAGTACTACTGAATCGGTCTCGAGAGCTACGAATCTTCCTAACTTACATTCTGGGCCTGGACTCTCACGAGCTTCCTTGCAATCGGGGCGATGGTGTGGACACTCCCTCTTTTCCTTAACTTGAAGAAAACTCCAAGAAAATTACAGATAGATACCAAGCTCTGTCAATGAATCACCAAGCTGCAAACTTGGAGACAGAGAGGGAGAGGAAGGCACTTGGCGGTGTTGTGACCTGAAGAATCGAATCCATCGAAGCGCCCGGCGTGGCGGTATCGGGCGGTGGTGACTGCGGTGTTCTCGGATGACTCGGGAGCCACGGCGGCGGCGGATGAAGCCCGGCTTATGTCGGCGCTTGCAGCCCGGCCGGCGGCGGCGGCGAAGCGGAGCCAATTAGCCAGCGGATAGGGACGTCGGGACTTCGGGAGGCGAAACGAGCCGGTTGAAACTCATCCACGCGTCATCATTTGGTTGGCCGTCCGCACAGTGCTGGGTAAGGACCATCCGCGCAATTTTTTCCCCGTTTGTTTGGGAGGATCTAAAATAATTGAAGAATGACATTATAGTAGAGATATATCTATAATTAGTGGCCGCAAATATGATACATTGATGCGGAAGGTAGCTAGTCCTGTAGGTTCTGAGGCGACCGGTATTTTCCTTACTTCTCAATCACACTGGGACCATGGAAATGATCTCTAGAAAGAACAAGAAAGTGGAAGTTTTATCTTGTTGCCTCGACCTAAAAATGAAAAACAAAAACCACATTCTAAATAGCAACCAAACAAAGTGAAGCTGAAGTGTGGTAAATAATGAAAAACAAAAACCACATTCTAAACAAAAATATCATCTACAAATCATTAGAATTCATTACACATATGCAAAGATAGAAAAAACTTTCTAAGCTTCTCATCGGCTCTTTCTTTCTTAATCCACTCAAGCTCTGCCATTAGAGCTTCAGTGTCATCATCGTCGTCGTTGTCGACACGACAAAGCTGAACACAATTTTTCACTCAATGTGTAAATAGCAACCAAACAAAGTGAAGCTGAAGTGTCGTAAATAATGAAAACACAAACCACAAATAAGAAAGACGCTGTATTATTTTCCTTGCTCATTTGAAGTGAAGACAACCTTATCTTTTTTTTTTTTTTTTTTGAAAGTTCACATATATTAAAATATTAAAACCAGAGTACAAAGATTTGGGAAATAAATTCCCAATTACATAGTGGAAACCACTGAGCGGCGTAGAAGAGAGCTATGCCTATTTCAAGAGATTGCATCCCAAGAGCATAAGCTAAGCAAGTAAATTTAAATATGTTCTCCAAATTCGAATCTCCCAAAGGTGTCGGAAGGTCTGTTGAATGTCCCATTGGGATAACGGTGAACACTATCACCGGGCAATGGCGACAAAGACCACGGAGGGCCTCCCTTGTGCATTGTAGCTCTGGAGGTTGGAAGCTGGGTCGAAAATACGAAGTTAGCGATACCGGACTCAGACAAGCACCTCTGTAGAGACGACGAATCAGAGATTGCACCCAAGGATCAAACATGGAATACACCCTAACAAGGACGACGAGCCTCAAAGAAGCAGCACAGCAGATAAAAGCGCCTTGTATCGCACCGGAGAAAATGATCGACGAAGGCTCAGCGACACTTGGCGTAAGGCTGAGGCATACCGACGAACACCGGTGGGCGCAGGCACGGCAGCCAAGTGTAGTACCCACTGCCCGGGGATCAGAACCCAGCCGAGATAAACCACCCACCGCACAGCAGCAACGACACCGGCACAGCAGAAGGACACGGAGAAGCGCCAGGCCACCCATCCGCAGGAAGCGGTGTGCAGCGGCAAAGCACCACCCTGTCCCCATTGTGAGCCAGGCAGGACCCGGCTGGAGAAGGGAGGGAAGGGACTTTATTTGGAGGAGGGAGGGAAGGGACTTTATTTTATTTGGGCACACCTCAGGACATCGGCAATCGGCGACAAGGCGCGACGGTGACAGCGAGGCCGATGAGCAGGAGGGAGCTAGAACCGCGACGAAGCGCAACAGCCATACCGGCACAAACTGACCTAATACTACAGATCTACATCTATGAGAGGTGTGGGACCCCTCCTCCTCGGCTCCGGCGAGCTCACCGACGACGGAGAAGGAGGGGGCAGCTGGATTTTTTATGGAGGTGAACTATAGCGGGGGGAGGGGGCAAAGAGGTAAGTCGGAGGTGAACGTGGCAGCTTGGCAGGTCATATGCCCAACAAAAGATTTGGCTCACTATAAGCCACTTGCGCATTCAATCAAATACTAAGACAAATGGGTACTATATATCACAACAATCTCACGGCAAACATCCTACTACCTTCTCATAACACTGAAGGAGCTTTGATATTGATCAAACGGGTTTCCTTCATCTTCGCCTCCTCTTCTGCTTGTTGACGCTCCTGCAATCAAACAAATTCCAATGTGTTCCCAAAACCTATAAAAAAACATCGTTTACAAATCATTAGATTTCATTACGCACATGCAAAAATAGCAAAACCTTTCTAGGCTTCTCCTCAGCTCTTTCTTTCTTAATCCTCTCAAGCTCTTCCATTAGAGCTTCAGTGTCATCATCGCCATCGTCATCCGCATCATCGCTGAACACAAATTTGCTCTCTTCCGATCGTTTGAAAGATTCCCGTATTTAGTAGGTAATTTATCATTGATAATTACCGAATCAAAGGTAGACACAAGTAACATGCACAGAAGGCATTTTTTTTTTTTTTTTTGAAATTAACCATATGGCAAGGATTGCACACATATATGGACAACCTCTACTAAATAAGGAACTCTAATAATTCATGCTTTTATCACTATACTATGTCAAGTCAACCTAGCACTTGATCAAATATTTGTGTCATTGTCAAGAACTGTGGTGATGTTGCGAATTATATGGATCTTCTCATTTCCTATAGTCCGGTGTGATTATCATTTTTTTTAGGATACCGTTATCATAGATTTTGATTGTTATCTCTGTATTTTCCGACCGACTATATCGTTTTTCGAAATTCGAAATATCGACGTCGTATTCATTTCCGACAATACCGTATCGATATCGTTTTTGAGAAAAAAAAAATGAAAGTGATTTGACCTTCTTCCGATCGTTTCCGACCGTTTACATCCCTAAACAGAACAACACTCGGCCACAAGGAAGGCTGAACAAGCTGCATCCACAAGGAATACCAACGGGGAAGCGTCTTCTGAAGACTATCAGCCACTGCTTAGCACTCTAGGGATTGTGTTTCATGTCTACTGTTCGACAATCTGTTCCACCAAAAGGCTCAACGAGATACTTTAGTTTCTTTTCATCCATCCTTTAAGCAAACCTAATGTTGAATAGTATATTATATAGAGAACAAATGAAATCAATATGCATGTAAATTCAATATTCCACATTTAGGGGTGTTTGGTTAGAAAAGTGCTAGGACTTTTAATCCCAAGGACTATTAAAAAAAGTCCCTCAAGAGAGTCTTTTGGAGATTAATGGAGGAAAAGTCCCTAATAGTCCCTCCCTCCCTGCTTACTTCTTTTTTTTTTTTAGTCCTGGGGACTAAAAGGTCCCTCAAACCAAACAGCCCCTACGCATGCAAAATCAATATGGACTATACCTCCAACTTTTTCTATTCCACGTACAATCCGTCTCCAGCTTATAATTAGGGGCGCATTTCGCCATCCCACTAGTGGAATTTTACTGTTAAAGCTCTAGCTTGTATTCCATGACTGGGCCAGGGTTTTGTTTTTGAGTAGAACGACTGGGCCAGGCAGGGAGATGGGGGGCTGGTGCGACGGCGTCACGGTGCGGCCCGGGTGCCTTCACCAATCGCAGGCCCTGGCGGGCTACAGAGGGGAAACGGGATGAGGTGGCTGGGCCAGATTGCTAGATTCGGCCCGTGACTGTCTCTCTCTCTCCCTCAAAGTAAAAGTATTTGGTTTCTTATTTCCTTTTTTTCTTTTCTCAATCCAAACGGAGCTTGAACTTGGTGCAAAATAATTTGAATCTTTCTCCACATTAAACACATAGCCATAAAAAGCAAGCAAATCGAAGGAGCGGCTAATCCGTGAAACTGTAAACGTGAAATGCATAGTCCGTCGGAATCGGAGCCAGCCCTGCCCGGGAATAGGATTTGGAGAATGAAGAGCTTCGATTGGAATCCAACATGCTGATAATCCAATTATTCACGACACAAATAAGCGACTGATTTGAATGAATAATAACTCAAAAAAAACCTATCTTGTCTCTTCCATCAAAACAGACTATGCCTAAATGAACACCTTTTTTTACAAGGAACATCAAAAGATTGTTATTAATTTTATTACATGATAGAAAAAACAAAAATTATGAACACAGGAGGGTTTGCCAAGTGAACATAAGCTTAAAAACACAGCTTACCCAACTCTAGCAAGAGAGACAGAGACAGAGAGAGAGAGGGAAGGAAGACAACTAGCCCGCTAATTTGAGTCTTGATTTGGGTACATTGGCCAAATCAAACAGCTGGATATTATCTTTGCAAAGCAGGAACACTTGTCTTGGTTTCAAAATCTCTGAATGAACATTATCAATGGAAAACCTACCTCTGTATACATTAATTACTCCAGCACACACAGAATTTCTATTCTTCATACTTTGATTCATTAGCTAGCTAAAACATCAGTCAAAAATACAAAATAGCGAGCCAATGATTCACAGAGTAACAAATGAAACAAAGCATGGACACAGAGGAGACAAGGCACAACTACAAATCTACAGTCCCAGTTGCAGGGCACACATGCAGCATCACAATGAGCACAGGTGACAGGACAGGGTCACTAAAGAATGTGAACTTCCGTGCTAGGCAAGATCTTTCCATCAAGGTACTTTCTGGCAGCAGCTCGCATACCCCCGTATTCTGACTCTTTACGGAAACAACGATGTACCCGCTTCTTCCTCGGATCTATAGTCAAAACCTTCAGCTCAGGAGCATTTTCCACTATATGTACCAGGAACTCAAGCTGACTCTTGACCGAATAAAACCCGGTAAGAACCACGTTCCTTAGATACTTGTATGAAATGCCGGGAACCCTCTGTAAAGTTCCCCATCCTGGACGTTGGAAGAAATCAAGAAGATCAAACTGCATACAAAAATACAACAGTACGTACAATCAGCATATTTGCAATGAAGCTAGATATGATACCTAATTCCTATGTCAAAAACAAAAAGGCGTTCCCACATCTGAGCTGTCACCATAGGTTCTGTAAAGATTTTTTTTTTTTTTTGTCCATTCAGTCTTTGTAAATGATGGTAGTATTTCATAAATGGTGAAATCTCCACTAATTAAATGGCAGACAAAATCTTCAACTTAATTAGAGAAAATCAGTGCTATATATCCACTAATTTCACACTTTGTCATTGCTTCTCACCCTTTCTAGCGGAACCAGATAGAAATGAGACATGTTTTTGCAGCTGTAAGTACAAATCTAAGGTAACCAACTAACAACTGGTGACAAGTTTATTATAAGCATAATAATCTAAATATAATGTACACCGGCACATCCCGGAGCTGTTTTCCATACTGTCACATGTGTGCAAACTCTCAGAATGCAGATTTGGGTCCCTAAACTTGTCAAGTATGCCACCTCAGATCCAAATCTCCATAATTAGCATATACTATCTGCCTATATGGCATGCCAGCATAGATCCTGACAAGTTGGGCCCCTGTAGCACCATAGTTCCCGGAAAAAAAAAACTATGTAGGCCATGCTGTTGCATGCTAGGCATCTGAATAGTCATTAGTATTGTTACATGGGTAAAAATATAATATAGATAGATAGTACTATATGGGCAAAAATATAATGTCAAGTAGCCTACCCCAACTAGCTTGGGACAAAAGGCTATGTTGTTGTTGTTGAGTACTACGCAATATAAAAATATAATTTGTGGTGAATCTACATAGTGGCGTAGTAAAGAAATCAGAAACAGGAAATCTAAAGGTAAAGCTACCAATGAAATTCATTTGCAAGGGATCACGTCTATCAACCCAGAAGGGTACTTACATGCACCTCCAGGTCCTCGATGAAAGGGGAAGCTTTCAGGAAAGATACCAATGAAAGAACATTAGGGGTGCTTGTAGTATCAATTAAGAGCAACAATCGTAAAATTTTGAGCTGAGAAAAAATGCAAATTCTGTCCAGCAATAAGGGTGTCTGAAAGAAATAAAGGAAATGGTTAGACAAAAACAAACTTCAAGATGTACTAATAAAGACTCTACTAGCAATGTGCTGCAAGAACATACCTGTAAAGGTATATAAGTGTCCAAAGTGAAATTTTTTACACCCGTAAGAACGTTTGGAAGCACAGTGAGGGCATAGTTAAGAGTGAGACCATAATAATAAACTTGTGCTGTCTCTAGTTGCTTAACTTGACCAAGGTCAATAGGTACTCGTTGTCCATTGTATTCAAACTTCTTAAGATTTTCTGCTTGTAACTTTATTTTTGTTATACTGCAGTCCACAATACGCAAGTACATTAAACGGTCCAATGGTTTTTTCACCGTTAGCTCATCTTTCATGCAACATCTACTTAAGCTCAACCACGTCAGAGTTGAGCAACCAGCTAACATATCTCCAAGATTCTTTCTAGATACAGAAAACAATTGCAGATCAAGCTTCTTCAGATTTGGGAAACCCATAAACTGTGAACCTGGTTTGAAAGATACACAACTAAGCTGAAGATGCTGTAACCGTGATATGCTTGCACTGTCAAAAAGTTCAAAGGGGAAGACATACATATCCTCCTCACCAATGAATTCAGCTGGCAGTAAATCTAATGCTAGATTCTTTGTTAGAGACGACACAGCAAAACTGATCCAATCATTCAGATGACCAACAAGTATATCATGAAATTCAACTCTGATCTCAAGCCCTTCAACCACCTCGCCGTGAAACTGGTGCACTACCATATTAACAATGTCAATGCACTGCTGCGTATATCTTTTTTTGTCACGGAAGTAACGACGCCGGCCACGTATTGCAGTGCAATCAAGACTTAGTCTGGAAGAAATAATCCACATACGCCTCCACTTACTTGACAGAACACTGGTCCTGACTACCTCACTGTATTGGAGTTTTGAAAATACTCTGCGTAGTACATCCTGCAGCAAAATAGTGCTAAGTCATTCACATTGCCCCAAAGTTTAAGAATTGAATTTAATCTCAACACCAACCCTTAATAAGCTACATTCACATACCTCTGGGAGGTCTGCAAGTTTAAGATCTGATCTCCATTTTCTGTAGGATAGTTCTTTAGATAAATGATTTGCTTTGCTTCTGCAGACAAGGTTATTTTGTTTCCCGATGCTACAGTAGCAGAATTCCAAAATTAGTTACAATGCTGGTTGGTGGGCAGTCAGAAGGACTGATCAGTGGTAGTGATGAATTTAATGAGACAGGTTATTGCGAAAAAAAATGTCAACTCTGAAAATATCAAGAAGTATAAGCAGGTGCTACATCTGACATTGATAAGGCCTAAGCATGAACCAAAGTAACATGGACTCCGATCCCCGATCTCTACTTAAAGGATGAGAAGGCCCTTGCTAACCAAATTCAATAACCACCCAAGCTTTTGTGGAAAACAAACAGTACATCCAGATCAAGGATTGGAGCTATAGCGCCGAACCCCCTCCCCTGGACCTCGAGAAGGTGATGAGCTCTCGTCTCGTGTCGTGTCGAGATCCACGAAAGCAAACAATGAATGAAATACCAGTTGTTGGATTGGAGGCAAACCTACCTCACTGGACGGCCGTCGACACGGCCCAAAACCCTGCCGCGGCGGTCTAGGGGTGGGGTGTCGTCGCAGGCGAGCGCGAGGGCGAGACCAGCAGGGCCGCCAACGCCGCCGTCGCTAATTTTGGGATGGCCGGACGCGCAGCGACGGGGACGGCCGACGACGCCAAAAATCCCCGCGCAGGGGCGAGAGCACATCCGAGGATCTGGCCAGATGTAGGGCGCATTTATCTGGACTGTGTTTGCCGCCCTCCGCCGCCCTCGATGTGCTGAGCAAAGCCGTCATGGCTCCTTGCTATCGTCACCACCGCTCGGAACTCGGAGTCGGACTGATGGGGGATTTTACGGGGAAATTAAATTTTAGGTTTGGTGTGTTCGGTTCCGACGCTCTTTGGGTTAATTAAAATTAAAAAAAAAGACGCTCTTTTTTTTTTTTTTTTTTGCAAGGCATGTTCAGATATCATCCATGTTTGGGCTAGAAACATTTTGGATCCATAATGTTTGTGACAATGAATCAGAATCAGCGACCATCTTGATGCATCGATCATCACAAGAAGACACTAGATGAAGTACTCCTTTCCCTCTCGTCCCATGAAGTTCGTCGTTTTTAACTTTTGAACTTTATGTTTGATTATCCGTCTTATTCAAAATATTTATGCAAATCATAAAATAAATTAATCAATATTCTAGTATCTTAATTGATAAAATAAGTCGCATGCAAAAATAAATTATATTTGTGCAAAAAAATTGAATAAGACGAAGCGTCAAATAAGATTTACACGGAAACCAGGGGTGACAAACTCAGTGGGACGGAGGGAGTAGCAGTCTAGCAGACCACCAATTAAAGCTCGTTATTGTGTTCATCGTCAGACTTGAGACTACTACTGGTTCGTTACACTGGATCAGGACGACAAGTGTATGTGAGCGAGCACTACTAGGCTGCCGGTGATCCACACCCACTCCTTGCTTCCTGCATCCGCCGCAGACGGCCTGAGCTGCTAGTTGCTGCCGCCGCCGGGGACATCGTAGGCGCACTGCTGCACGGTGACCTGATCGATGGGCAGCGTGTCGGTCGGGAACGGGCAAGCGCCGTCGTGCGTGCCCTGGAGCGGCTCGCACGGCGCCGGGCTGACATTAACCGACACGCCCTCGACGTCGGCGCACGTCCATGGGTACTTCCTGGACTTGGACAGCTCGGCGGTGACGTTGGCGACGCAGATGCCGCGGAACGGCGCGCCGGTGATGCCCTCGAGGCGCGCCGCCTCCTTGTACACGCCGGTGGCCACCACGTCCTGGTAGCTGATGTTGTCGACGACGGGGATGGCGTTGGGGTCGTACTTGTCGTCCGGGTGGGACTTGTAGTTGCCCGTCATCCAGAACACCCACTTCATGGTGGTGAGCGTCATCCCCCGCACGAACACGTCCTTGACGTACGCGCCGCGGCCCACGGCGGTCTTGATGCGCACGCCGGACTCGGAGTTGATCGCCGTGATGTCCTCCGCGCGCACGTCCTGGATGCCGCCCGACATCTCGCTGCCCAGCGCGATCACCGCGCTCGTCGGGGACACGCATGTCAGACGACGGATCACGATGTGCTGGCTCGGCATCCCGTACGAGATGCCGTACTCGTCCCAGCCGCTCTTGATCGCCACGCAGTCGTCGCGGACACGATGTAGCAGTCCTCGATCCGGACGTGCGAGCAAGAGTCTGCATCGATGCATGGGTACCATGTCAGGCCTTGTGTTGTATGTGTGTAACAGCCATCATCAACTTCTGTTTTGTTTTACTTTCTACTGTAATTTCTAATAACTGAATCAGCAGCTTCTGCATCCTTGGATGAAGGCACAAACATATACCATACCAGGGTTGATGCCGTCGGTGTTGGGCGAGTTGGTCGGCGCCAGGATGGTGATGCCTTGCACCACGATGTTGCTGCGTTTAGTTATAAGGAGTGAGCAAGAACTACAGTTTAGTTCCTGACCGAGAAGATGAAAACTTGAGACAAGCACATGAGCTGCCTGCTGTAGACCGGATGGATGTTCCACGCGGGCGAGTTGAGCAGCGTCAGGTTGGAGATGTAGATGTTGTCCGAGTGCATCAGCTCGATCAGGTACCCACGCGTGTACTTGAGCTGGTTCTTGTGGAATTTCGACCACCACATTGCACCCTGTCCGTCGATTGTCCCGTTGTTACCTGGATGATGAAATCACATCGTTGGACACCAGTCACAGCCAAGTCAGATATGTTGTACTACATCGATTTGTGTCTTGAAATGATAGTAGCCCTGTTCAACGGTTTAGCAAAAACCGAGTGCCGGCCCGTAACCAACCCAGCGAAAACCACCATCCCGGTTACAGAGCCGGTTTGGGTTGCAACCACGTACCCAGCGCTGAATATTTTTGGCCTTATCCGGTCAGGGTTACAGCCCATCGAAACCCACGGTTACAGCACACGCGCTGGACTGCCTGGGGACCTCCTCCGCGCGGGGTCGCAGTCGGGGGTCGCCGGCGTGCCCACCTCCCTCACGATGGAGGCCCACGCGTCCCGCGTCGGGATCCCGCTCGAGGACGCCGCCGCCGGCATCCGCCTCTCCATCGGTGGCGCTGACGAGGTCGACCCGGACCTCAACCTTGTCAAGGACCGCGGCGGATCGCTGCTCTGGGAGAAGATGGCCGAGGGCGTGGGGGACCGGTTCGTCGGCGAGTCCAAACTCGTGCCCAGGCTCGGGTGCACGGGCGCCGTCCATCAATGCCGTCCTCGCCGGTTTACCATGGAAAACCACGACCAGACCAACCCAATAAACGAATCAAAATTTTGCCAACCCGCTGGAAATCAACCCAAACCACACCGGCACGCCGTTCCTGGGTTGGTTTGGAATTTAACCAGAAACCGCCAAAACCAACCCAAGAACAGGCCGGGTTTTTAGCATGCAGGATCAGGAATATGGTCAGGCTCTGAACATTCATTTCTTTAGACAGACTGAATTTGAAATGTTGCAGTCTGAACAACATCTTTCTAAATCCTCTTTACTCTTGGTGTTCATTAATCTTTCGCTACCGGTTACCCTGAGAAACAGTGCGGCACCTAGAGTTGGCCATTTCGCTACCGGTCTGAATATTACAGACACGGAATCATTTATTGCGTCCAGTCAGCCACCTACTCCTCTCTGTTCCACGACTTTGACGTTTTTGACTTTTTGAACTTCATCTTTGACCACCGCCTTATTCAAAATATTTATGCAAATCATAAAATAAAATAATCAATATTCAAGTATCTTCATTAATAAAATAAGTCGTAAAAAATAAATTATATTTGTGTAAAAAATTTGAATAAGGCGAAACATCGAATAAGATGGCACGGAAACCAGGGTGACAAATTCAGTGCGACGGAGGGAGTAGTCGACTTCAGCCATGGCCGCCGTAGCAGCAGCTAACGAAAGCAACCTGCAGGCTGCTGCTGCTGCTCTTGATCCCGCACCCACACCCGCAGCTGCAGCCGCCGATGCCCGGCCACGGGCTAACACTAGATCCGCAGCTGTTGATGGCTGCTCGTCGCGGCGACAGCAAGGCGCTCAAGGACCTGCTCCAGCTCAACGATGGCGACGGCAACGACGACCAACAAGGTGAAGACACACGACCCGACCACGAGGGGAGCGGGACACCCACCACCGCTGCTGCAGCGTCCGTTGCCGCGGCACCATCGACATCGAGATCACAGCCGCACGTCATAGTGGAAGTGGATCCACGGCGGCCGCATGCTGATGCCGCTGCTGCTGGGCCGCTGCCGCCACCACCGGCCCCTGTCATCGAGGCCGAGTCGCTGTTCGTCCAGAGGGAAACAGTGGAACAAGTCGTCGAGCAGCCACCGGCGGCACTACCCGCCGCAGGATCCTCGGCTGTTCCGATAGTCCATGATGAGGATGAGAGGCAAACAGTGGAACAAGTCGTCGAGCAGCCACCGCCTCATGCTCACAATGCTGCTGCGCTGCCGGGGCCGGGGCTGCAGCCACCAGCGGCACCACTCGCCGCCGGATCCTCTGCTGTCCCGGTGGTCCTTGATGCGGATGGGGTGACCATGGAGGGGGACTCCCTGTTGCACGTGGTTGCAGCAAGCGGCGTCACCCAAAATTTCGTCGACTGCGTTGATGTTATCGTCGACAACAAGGAGAAGAAGGGCAAGGGAGGTGGTAGTGATGGTGCAACAACAATGGATCTGGCCAAGCGCCGAGACTTGTTGGAAGCGCGCAAGTACAAGGGCGACACGCCCCTGCACTGCGCCGCCCGTGCTGGGAACGCCAGGATGATTGGCCGCCTCGTCGGTCTGCTGACCGATGCTGCCGCCGCCGGCGACAAGGAGGCGGTGAAGACGACGTTCCTTGGAATGAAGAACAAGTGCGGGGAGACCGCGCTGCACCAGGCGGTCCGCGCCGGCAGCAAGGCCGTCATCGACGAATTTAAAGAGTACATTGTGTGTGGAGAATCTCCTCAACGAGGGAATCCACGCCATCAATTTTTTTTCTTGCCGTCCGATTCTGTCATGAACGGTTCGGGCGGCTTTAAAGCGGGCGGCATGAACAGGGCTGGCGTGGCCGCGTCACCGTAAAAATTTTGGCGCTCCCGATCTCGACGGCGGCGAGCGCCTCGACTTTTTTACGCGTAGCGGAGTTCGGTGGGCCCGTCATCGATTGTGGAGGGCCAGCGAGCGTCTTGGCGTGCGCTGATTGGTCCGGCTGTGGGCGTTGTCGTTCGGTGGTTGGCTGGCCACGCGGGCCCGGCGGCAGCCTAAGCCGCCCTCGCGTCGCCGCCGCCCCGCCCGCCCATGCCGCAGCGTCGACGTCGTGTTGTCGGCCCCGCCGCTCGTCGCGTTGTCCCGAGCCCCTACAGCTGGGAGGGTTGAGCGTGGGCGAGCCTCGCCCCACAAGAGGTGCCGGGATTGGTGTGAAGCCGGGCGCATAGGTCCATGTCATTGGGACCCGTGGTCGATGTAGCCGGGTTGATGTTGGTGCCGGTCCTGTTATTTCCTCTTGTATATCGTATATATCTGGCTTCCGCTTCTCCCTCCTCTTTGAGTGGCGGCTAGGGCGAGCACCGATCATGCGCGCCGCTGCCAGGCGCCTCGTCCCCTGGTGACCGAGGCCCGAGCTCCGCGGGAGGCCGATGCGGCGGCCCGCCAGCATGCATTTGCGGCACGCCGCGCGAGCCCCCCCGGAGGCCCGGCTGCGCGGCTGAGCGGTCGGGGCCTCGACGCGGGCGCTGCGGGCGAAACTCTTCCCCATCGAGGCGGGCGGCCCGACGCGGCGTTGCGACCCGCGGGGACGGCGTGCCCGCGGCGCGGGCGTTGCGGGCGAGCTCTTCCCCACGCGGCGGGTGGCATCCCCAGCGCCGCCAACAAAGAAGCGCACCGCGGCGGAGCTCGAGCTTGCCGGCGCAAGGCAAACGCGGCCGGCCGCGCCGCCGAAGAGGTCCCGAGCTCCGGCTAGGTTGGCCACTCGCGGTGGCGCTCGACCACGCGATCGGGCCGGCAGCGTGCACCACCGCGTTGCGGCGCGGCGCACGCGGGCGTGTCACCGGACCTGGCGTGGTGTTGCGGCGAGCTCGCCGTGAGTGGATCCGCACGCGGGTGGCCCCCGGGCGTGGATACAAAAGAGGAAGCGGTACCGCCGCCCGCGGCTCCGTTCCATTCATCCAGACTTTTGCGAGGTCGAGCGGCATCCCTTTCCGCGTTCCTCACACTCTCCTCTCCTTTTCCCATTCCATCAATCTAATGCTCCTTCTGCTGCTGCGTGAGCGCCACCATCGCTTTCTAGGTCCAGGAAGGGATCTTGGACAAGACGGATGCTGTGTCGCGGGGGACCGGGTGAAAAGCCGGAGGAGAGAGTCGGAAGAGGGATCCCGGGGCTTCAAAGCGGCAGCCGTCTGTTATTGTCCGGCATTGCGGCGGACCTGCGGCGTCTTTGATCTCGAGGCCGCCGTCTGATTTTCGTACCTTCGACACTTCTATGCCCGACATCTTGATCCTTTTTCCCTTTTTTTTTTTTTTGCGTTTGGACTTGGACCCGTGCACGCCTAGGAGACACCTGTGCCAAGAGGATGTAAATGATCGAAGAGGGGATGGAGTCTCAGAGGCACCGGGTCCTCCGTGTATGATAAGGTGAAATTACTTGGATAATGCTTCGATTGTCTTTACTATATTCCTTTATGTGTGATAAGGTGAAATTACTTGGATAATACTTAACATGTTCTTAATGCCCTGGTTACCTTTGAGAGGAGGGATATTATGCACAAGTTACTAAAAAACCTCTGATTATAACCTAAAATATGAAAAGGTAAATCAGGAAATGATTCATATGCATATAGCACGTTGTTCTATGAGTAGTTCACCCTGTTCTGATGTCTTTGATGATAGTTTTCATAAAATTGCCACACTTCTGTGAAAGAATATTACTCCCTTCGTTCTAAATTGTAGTTTACTTTGGCTTTCTAGATTCATTTCTTTTACTATGTGTATAACTAGGTCTATAGAAAAATCAATGTATCTAGAAAAGCCAAAGTGAACTACAATTTGGAACGGGGGAGTACCAATTTTTTAAAGAAAAAACATCTATCACCTAAGTACGTAACATCTGGAAATTAGCAGTGTGTTTATAGTGTGGCAAGAAAAACATCTATCACCTAAGTATTAATTTAGACCACCAAGCAATTGTGCTACGCGTTTATCAATTTGTGAAAATTGAGGAATTGTGAAGAATTGCCTTTTGAGAAATGCATCTACATGTTTCTAAACTGACAGGCAAGATATTTTGTGAAATAGTCAAATTGTGTCAATAATTCTATTGTATGCTTCTAATTTCTGAAAGCAAATTAAGGGAATGCTGGCTTGTGATTTGATCATAGTATTCTATAATTGTAATATTCAGACAGCCATATATATAGTTGTAGGGAAGTATACGTATGTCTCGTAGCATGGTGGTTCTTTGAAAAATACACTTTGCAATGAGGATATACAGGTGCCAGATCTAGGAAATTTTCTAACGGCTAAGTATTGTATTTTTCAGGTCAATTTTGCAAATGCGTTGCACCATTGCAGAATTAGATGTGCTGTAGTTTCCTCAGGTTTAGGCTTGTGTTCTTCCCAAGATGTCAATTTCATTTATTCTTTCTCTTGGAACAATTGGATATTGGAGGGGGTTGTTGCTTCCTACTGTTGTCAATATAGCGGTTGCTTCCCTCTTGTATTACTGTCTAGGCGAGCTGCTTTGTATTATTACTTGTATTTGTTTGATTGGTGACTAGGATTTATTTTTTTCTCGCAGGTTTGGTTGGAGCTGGATGCAGCTGTAAAATCTGGTCTGCCACCGAGCTTTGGAATGCCGCTCAGTGCTATTGTCGACTCTTATCTATCAGAGTGGGTGATCTAACTAATTATCATCATATATAGATTTCCACTTAGAAAGTTAAGATAAACACGGTGGCTGCCATGAATCTGTGTTCATTGAATTTGCTAGACTTAACCGCTTGCTTTGGTTCATTCTTTTTGGACTTGACAAAAAATCCGATTTCTTTTCCTGTTGTTTTACATGTAATCATGGACTGTCTATGTGGAAGCTAGGTTGGTATCTAACAATAAGTTGATCTAATTAATGGTTTCCTTATAATGGCTCACTTCTTGTTACTCCTATGTATGCCAATGCATTAAACTGGTATGTAACTGTTCAGGTCTAGAGTTCAGAGATCCACACACTTGATAATCTTATTGTCAAGTGTGTGGATCTCTGAACTCTAGACCTGAACAGTTACATATCAGTTTAATGCATTGGCATACATAGGAGTAACAATAACAAGAAGCCTTGGTAAGTCTCCATAAATTGGAATGAGTGTTCCTTCATAATTCAAAGTTGTGATTGCAAGGTTTGTTTTCCCCAAGACCGAGGGGAAATTATGCTGGCTTCCTCTTCAATTAGCTCACCAGGTAGAGCGGTGTTCTTTCTCCCTCCATTCTCTGCTCTATATAAACATAGTTAGCTGATTAGCTATCATGCAAATCTTTAAAGCCACAAAGTGAAATTATACTCAAGGGTACTGAAGTTACAAAGCATATGTTTTTTATAAAAAAAACATAGGCATTTGCAGAACGTGTCGATACCACTTTTGTTTTCCTTTTTTTGTCATGTTTGACTCCTGCCTTGAGTGCATTGGGATTCAGGTTAACTCAGGTATATCGCCTTGAGCAGACATATCCTGTACATGCACTTACAATACATGCAAATTATATTGATTGACACATGAGGGTATTAATTCTGTACTATGAACATGCAGATTCTGACCGAGCAACATGGCTGGGAGTCTGACCGATCCTGACATCTGTATTGACTGATGAGGATCCTACTGCAAGTCAAGCATGTAGTTAGTCTGCTATGTTAGAACCTCGGCGATAGTCGTCTTAACAAATGTTTGGTACTGTAAAGTTGAACTTGGCCAATGCCCGCTTTATTTTGCTCATGTACTGTCCAACACCCATTCCCGGTGCAGGACTTACTGAACCTATCTATATCATCGCTGTTGTTTTGCTTTTTGTGCTTAACCACTGAATTATAATATGACGCCTGTGGTGCCATCATGCTCGCTTGGCGCGCCCCAATCATACAGGTAAATACATGGTCAAACATGTTCTGTAGATGCGCCTGCAATACACTCTTAAAATTCCTAAACCAAATATTAACATGAGCACTGCGATCATGCAGATTCTTCTCTTGGTGTCCCAGAGGACGAGTATGATGGCCTCGAGTCTGACAAATCCGGGCATTATTAGCTGATGATGGAGATCCTACTGCAATTGAACCATGTTATTCACCGTCGGTGTCAGTCTCTCTGTAGTACTCCCTCCGTCCTTTTTTGTTTGTCTCTAGAGAAGCGTGTTTGTGAGGGAAACACGGTTCTCTAGAGACAAACATTTAGGGACAGAGGGAGTATTTATCAATTGTTATGGTATTGTAATGTTAGATACAATCAGCACTCGCTTTATTTTCTGAATGTACTCCTGAACATCAGTTGCGACCATCTAGATCGTCACTCTGCTGCAAATTTCTGTTTACGCACTGCCATGCGATTTCGTTGCCGTTGTGCAGTATGCGTTTTTTTTTTTTTTCATTTCTTCTGGTACTATCCTTCCCAGCCCAAGCAACCGTGTACGTTCAATGTTATGAACTATGCACGTCTGTTATTCAACGTATACCTATGAGTGTTTTGTTTTCCATGAAACATGTATCGTCTGTGTGTTTAAAAAGTGGATCACCGTTGTGCATTAAATTTGCAAGCTAATAACACGGCGATCAGTCGCGCGCATGGGCGCGCGCAAATCACTAGTCTTCTTCTAGATTCTATATCCGGATGCTTGTAGCTGGGTGACCGTCGTGGAGTTGTCCTTTTGTTCATCTCTTGTTTTCTATATCCGGATGCTTCGGTCATGCATGGTGCGTTGCCTGGTAGTGGGTTGGTGAAAACTACCCACTGTTTGTTCAGAAAGACAATTTCCCATTCGAGGTTTCGTCTACAAGGCTACAATCTTGAGAAACCTTTCGGCGATTTATTGCCGTTCAACTCTACTTGGCATACAGTTTGTACGAGTGATGGTTAATGCCACAATGCCTCCACGTTTTGTGATACGCAACAATGGTTTGTTGGCACAAGTTATTCCAGGCCATTAATTTTTGGTCCCAATGAGATCACCAGAAGTACACAACACAAGCGATGTGTGCCTCAATGCTGACCCCTCGTATTAGTACAGTTTTCTGCTTCCATTATGCAGTCTTAATTGAACATTGCATCATAGTTGGTGACTTGGTCCACGCTGTATGGACACATCACTTTCAGGCTAGTTGATAACTTGACAGTTCACCAGTGATATTTTGTTGGACTAGAGAAAATTTGTATAGCCCTTTGCCACTCTCTTTGGATGGCAAGAGGCCAAAGTCACGCAAAATAGATGTCCCATTTTCTTCTCCCACCAGTTCAGTCCTTTCCAAGTCGTGCCATATTTCTTTAGGGCCCGTTTAAAACACAGTAATTTCACAGAAAAACAAAAGTGATCATCAACTGTTTGCCCTATAGGAAAATAATATTTCCAACATGATTACTGTGAGGTGTGTAGAGGCAGTTTTCAACTTTTTGAGGTGTAACCATAGCCTGCATGTGTTTGTATTCTTATCCAAAATCTTGTCAGCAACAATGTGACATGAGAAAAAAACTTTATTTACTCCATATAATGCTCAGCCAGATAATGACTTACAAGTTCTCGTGTAACCATAGCCTGCATAATTTCATGAACTGGAACATTCCTGTTGCAAAATTGGTCTTACTGAACTTTCTGTCAAATCCAAGTAGCTATTTATGTGGTTTATTTATTTATTTTATTTTATTGCTATCGCAGAGGACCTTGACAAGCTGCGGGAGATGGAGATGTTTGGGGAGAATGGCAGGGACGGGGTCTGGACTGTGATCGCAAATGTGATGGACCCAGAGAGCTTGCATGAAGCTTTTGACGGCTGTGTTGGTGTCTTCCACACCTCGTCACTTGTGGATCCTGGGGGTATCTCCGGTTACACGGTGAGCTACTCAACCTGTATTGGTTTCATCCTATATTTGCTCAGCATATAATTCTTTTAAGCAGAAAATTCTGCCACAAAAGTCATACTGGCAAAGGTAGGCCTGATGATAGATTTTCTCCTATTTTGTTTCTATGTAAAACAAGTATAGTTCTGTCTTGTACTTTTTATATTCTTGCTTATATTAGTGTGTTGTAAGACACAAGTATTTGTCTTACTCTTTTCGAGGAATAGTAGAGATGCACATTATGGAGCATGTAGGTGCCAACTTAATTGATAGACAAAATTAATTTATTAATAGAATTGTAGGCACTAATGTTAAAAGTCTTAAATTGCTAAGAACAAGACAAAAGGCTTATTCATGAGTCATGGATAAAAACCAGTTGTTCCATGAAAGTGAGATTTAAAATTCAAGTCTAATATTTTTTTATTGGAATGGAACAACCATGCTAAAATTTTGAAGACCAGCAAAAAACAGGTTCTGATCTGTTTAAATAACTCACTATGTCCAGTAAGGTTTACAGTATAAAATATGCTCACATCTTAGAATGATCCTGTGAAAACTGAGGCCATGCGTAATCTGCGGAGTATGTAACTAGAAGCTTCCTTCCGAAAATTTTCTTGATATAGGAACGCTGACCACTAATTAAATAGGCTTGGTTGGCAAGATGCTCGCCTCTGATGGTGAATCCTACCATCAACCATTGACTTTAAACTTCCTGAAACTACAGCAGTTTGATTTGCACAAGGCTTTGAGTGTCTGGAGTTTTGACCTCTAGTGGTGCTATCTGATAACCTGCCTGATGTTGTCTTGTTTAGCTGAAGGACACATACTACAAAGGCAGCGGTGGTAGGTGAATGTTTAACAACTCCAAATATACACCTGGACGCTGGAAATTAAATGGTTGCGAGTTTATTGTTATGTTTCTTGTGCAAGTGTATATAGGTGTTCCAGTTTAACTATCACATGCACTCAGTTTGGTATCATGGAGACTTCATTAGACACGTCTGATGTTGCCTTGGCTTGCCTTACTTTATTAGCATCGTCATAGATATGGATGCAACTATTTCTTTATGCATGTCACACATCTCTATATATTTATTTAAGCTGGTTTGGAATCATGTTCCGAAACATCTTTCTGGCATACCGCGCCATACCATGTGATTCTAAAGGATCGGTTGAAGACAAAGTTTACATGGTCTTAGCCTGGTATATATATGTAGCCTCCTGTGGCATATATAAGGTGGTGATCTACTTAGTATCATTTGAACGTAAACATCTCTATTTCTTATCTTAATTGAGAGGCAGAGCTCCTGCCATTTACTTTCAATTTGAACATAAACATGAAAGGCATCTAAATTGTTCTTTTGGTTGCAGTAGAAAGTTCTTCCAGTTGACAAACAGTATGAACATCTGGGCATGCCTCCCCTTTTCAGCTGTAGTAGTTAACAGTGCCCTAGCTTTTTAAGTCAAGAATGACTGAATATCGAACCCAATAGTTAGGTGATCCACTTTTGTCGTACCTTTTGTCATTCCTTACCAAATCGATTTTACTTTTGTAGGTGCAGTTTTCAATATGCCACTTAAATTGTTTGTATAAACATGAAATAAAGATTGACATTTGCATTTACATTTCTGTAAGCCCACTGATGTTGATTTTTCTGCACACATGAACTTGCTAGTTGCTACTATGCATTAGCATGCATATACAGCTATATAAGCACAATGATTATCCCCCATAATCAGGATTCATCGAGCAAGTGTTGAAGCCATGATTGCTAGTTGGGAGGTCACAATCACTTTTTTTGTCAACATGGATGATGGACCCATATAGGACATTAATATGCCAACCAGCACCATCAGTTTCAACTGCAACAATAAAAGGCTGTGTCTAGTAATTCATTTGCACTTGCTAGAGATAGTAATGACAAATTTAAATTGAGAATACCTAAGAAAAATATCCGCTCCTGGGACAAAGCAAAGGGAATGCACTAAATTTGAAAAAAATACCCAAAAATGTTGTATTTCCATTAAGAGAAAAAGGTGTGTAGTAAAGTATTTTACCATTTACATACTTCATATATTGGTGTATCTTCAAGAGCCATAACGAATTAACTCTGATGTAAAATAAGTGCCTGACATGTGTATTTCAATTTCGATAGAAACACATGGCACGCCTGGAAGCCAAAGCAGCAGAGCTGGTGGTGGAAGCATGCGTGAGGACAGAGTCCGTGAGAAAGTGCGTTCTCACCTCGTCGCTGTTGGCATGTGTGTGGAGGCAAAACTACGCTTATGACCACCGGTTCCCAACCACAATTGATGAGAATTGTTGGAGCGATGAGAGCTTCTGCCGTGACAACAAGGTGGGTTGAAAGAACACCATATTAAAAGAACATATAGCCAAACCACAAAGTGTATTAAGCAACACCACATTTTTTATGGCTACAGCCTAGAGAATGCATGAAGAATCAGTCCATCATATTTCTATGGAACACGATAGCAGAATTTTAAGCCTGAGCCTAAACATTTGCAGCTGTGGTTGTCACTTGGCAAGACGATGGCGGAAAAGGCGGCATGGAGGGCAGCACGGGGAACAGACCTGAAGCTAGTGACCATATGCCCTGCACTAGTTACTTAAAGTGGATCCGGGGCTGGAGTGCAGTAGCCGGGTGGAGGATGCTGGTGCTGCTTGCTCCCCGTTCTTCCTGGCCGTTTCATTATGGGGTGAACAGGATGACATGGACATCACAGGCCACCTCTTCGACAACACAAGTCCTAGCATCAGAAGCAATCTATCCTACTACTCCGGCGGACCAGATGGACGGAACGTCTTGCACGCCGCCGTTTCACGTGCTAGCGTCAAAACAGTTGTTATACTCTCGCAGCTGCTGACGAGTGCTGGTCCTCAGAAGAACGGGACAAGCACTCGTCAGGACTCGTCAGCACTCACGCAGCTGGCTAGCCAGAGGGACAAGGAGAACGGGAGCACACCTCTTCACTTGGCTGCATCCCTGGGTGGCCTGCCGTCGTCACTGCTAATTTGGCCTCCCCGTGTTCTGCCGCCAGCGCCAAAGACCAAGCACACCTTCTTGTTCGGCTGGTTCTGCTGCTTCCCAATAATAATAACTCGTCGTAATTCCTGCGCGTACGATGCAGCAAGCGTGCGTGCCCACAGATTGGTGAATTGGCCAATTTTTTGGGGGCCCCGCTACTGGCAGATACTCCCGCTTATGCTATCCCTCGTGCTGAATGCTAACGTGGCCATGGCATATCAGCCGGACAAGGCATCTGGGATGTACCCTATACACGTCGCTGCAGGGAGTGGCAGCGTCCACGCCGTTGAGATGCTGCTGGAGAGGTGCCCGGACTGCGCCAACCTACGGGATGCCAAGGGAAGGACGCTCCTCCACGTCGCAGCAGAGGAGGGTCGCTTGGAGGTGGTGAAGTATGTGTGCCGCCAGAGCCAGCTGAAGGTGAGCCACTGGGGTGCCTGCTTTCCGGCTGCAGGTGCAGCTGCAAGGTTACCAGAGCTCTTGTCCTCGATCCTGAATGCTCAGGACATGAACGGGGACACTGCGCTGCACCGCGCTGTCCAAGCAGCCCAACTTGGAGTCGTCCGACGACTTATTCGGAACAAGCAGGTACGATGTACCCAATAATGAGGGCAAGAGGCCTATTGATGTTTCATGGACCACCCTGCCACGAGAGGCCTATTACTCGTGGGTAAGTAATTAAATTTAATATGATTGTTAATTTAGCTCCTTATTACTCATCATTATTATCTGTCTTGCGACTCTGCCCAGCTTCTGATGCATGCATGTCCTTTTACTATTTGTTTGTTTTGTTGCAGGAT
Organism: Hyparrhenia diplandra; assembly: GCA_015847255.1. Lineage (NCBI taxonomy): Eukaryota > Viridiplantae > Streptophyta > Magnoliopsida > Poales > Poaceae > Hyparrhenia > Hyparrhenia diplandra. The sequence continues at coordinate 183,820 of JADLZK010007531.1, read as the reverse complement.
CCAAGAATGAGGATACGAAGATCGCTGTTACGGTTAGGAGCTCCCTATGGTGAAAAAATAATCAGGGGCGACCTGTTCCACCAAAAATGCGTCGACCTCTCCAAAATAGACCAAGACGAGGAGAAGAAGATATCGGAGAATCTAACGTCTGCAGCTCAAGTTCTAGCCCTTTTCTCCGTTCTCATTACAACCGTGACATATGCATCAGCTTTTACGTTGCCCGGAGGCAGCCGATCACCCGGCGACGGCGGTGTCGCCGGCACACCGGTGCTTGGCTGGCCTCGGAGGAGCTACGCTTTCGATGCGTTTATCCTCGCCGACACCCTGGCGTTTGGCCTCTCTCTCTTAGCTACCTCCTTCCTGCTCTATGCCGGGGTGCCTGCTGGGAGCCTCGACAACCGCTTCCGCCTCATTAACTTGGCCTACGGCTTGATGTGGCATTCTGGAAGGAGCCTGTTGGCTGCGTTTGGCCTGGGCCTCTTCATCGTCCTGCTTCCAGTTGCCCGCTCCATTGCAATTGCGGTCGTTGTCTTGATGATTCTTCTTGCAGCTTCGTTCCTTAAGGAATCTGAAGGTTTCAATCCTCTGGGTAGCATTCCTATGATTGGACTTGGCAGAAGTCGACAGCTGTCATCACGGGACCGAGTGTTACGCTGGATTCTTTCTGTCATCCAAAACTTCTGGTCCTACGTACTAATCTTTGGCATCCCAGCAATTCGAAGGTGGCCAAGGTTTACCTTAAGTCCTTATTAACTCCTTAATAAGTATATATACATGCATGACGCATCTATATGTGTGAGTGTGTAGTGTGTACACGTGCTTGCTTGCCGTCTGAGTGTGTTAATAAGCAGTGTAGTATACCAAGCTGTTGCTTCCTAGCTACTGTATACTCCTATGTCTCTACGTATATATATATACAACATAATTAATTGTTAGCGGTCGTCGCTCTGCCTCCCCGTGCGCGCCTAAATAGAAAGGTAGAAGTGTGCAAATTAAAACAAAAAATAAGAAAGGATTTCAGATGCAAATGTAAAAGAGAGAAATTACGTATAAACGTGGAGGTGGAAGGGTGTGAAAAGAAAATAAAAAGCAAGAAAGGATCCTGATGTAAAATTGTATTCCCGGTAAAAAAAAAAAAAAAAAAAAACTTTCGCCTCAAAGACCCCGTGATTATAGAAGAGAAAAAAGGAAATAATTTCCACCGCCCACGGAAAAATGAAAATAGATTAGAAGACCGCGCGATCTTGGTCTCCCCCTTACCCGGAATCTCTTCCCCCGTGCAATCTCTTCTCCCTGCCGTCTCGACGCCACCAGGTTAATTCTCTCGTGTCTCAGGGTCTGGTACCCATAGGCCATAGGGTCGGATGGCTGTGATTTAAAACGATGTTCCCGGATGTAGGACACGTGGAAGCGCCGTTTGAGGGCATTTTGCCGTTATAGCAGACGGAGTTGCCAACGTGGCTGTGTGATTTTTCGGGTTCTAATTTTCATCCGACCCGCTCTCCAACCTCCCATCCTGATCTCCGACAAGCCCGCCGGCCTCGGTCGCTCCCATCATCGACCGCGCCCACCTCTCCATTGCCGACTGTCGCAACGGGACCGAGTGTTAGGCTCGATTCTTTTTTGTCTTCAACCACTTCTGTGTAACCTGGCAAGATTACGATACTATGATAATTGGAACTCAAGATAAACTCACACTCCGGCCACCGCCGAGAGATGCGCCGCCGCCGTCGCCGGCCACCAATAAATGTATTGAAAGTTTTTTTTTTTTTAAAAAAGAATACACTGTAGCTGTCCCTTTTTTATTTGCATTTTTAATCGAAATTCATCATTGCAGTCAAATGATAGTCAGGGATGGAGAAAAAGAACCTTCATCCACCTACTGAAGCAGTTGTTCCTGTAGTATAACTCAATAAAGAAACTCTTAAATAAGTGTAAAAAGAAACTGATGCTGGAAGAAACGAAAACTATACCACCACTCATCTTAGCATTTCAACATACTCATTAGCACTTGAAACAAATTGATTGTGAACCATTAATGTAGGCTCATTGCGATTCAGTTATCTTCAGGCTAGGGTCGGGCGCCTGCCTAGGACAAAAGAAAGGCTACATCCTAATCGTGGATTCTCTCGTGCTAGGATCGTCTGACGGCAAGTGCTCTAATCATGTAGGCTCCCAATCCGAATCGAAAATCCTGCCACGGATCCTCGTGTCGCGGAGCTACGCTTAGACAGCGAGGAGGGATCCGGGGAGGGATCCGAACCCCAGACAGCGAGGATGATTTGACTACACGAATCGATCGACGGAGAGAGAGAGGAGGGATGGGTGCGGCGGACCTGTGCTTGAGGGAGGTATGCGCGGCCAGGTCGCAGGAGGAGTACTTCTGTGAGGGCGCGTTTGGGAACCAGGGAAGCCCCGGGAAGCCTCACCCCGGGTGAGACTAGCTAACCGTTTCTATTTTTGGTTGATGGGCAGTGAGCATCACTAGCATGCATGAAGCCGTTCCTTTTCTTGCTGCGACAGCGCCGGAGAGCGACCCCTCCGTTCGCATGAGAGGCCGGGGAGTGACGCCCGGACGTCCGAGGTCGGAGAGCGACACCCGGGGGAGCGCAGCGCCGGTCCCTACCATGGGCATCAAATTTGAGCATTCCACAGCTACATGCGGGGGATTTACACCCGGGGAAAGGGCGAGGATTTCCCAAACGAGGCCTGAGGGTCTGAATATGCGAGTGCTACCCTGCTCGTTGCCGCCCCTCGCCGGCGCCCACGGCCCAGGTGGGGGCGTGCCGCCGTTGTCAATTGTCATCGTGCAACTGCAAGGGAGGGAAGCTGGCTGTTCGCATTTTCTCCTCGACGCCAGGGTGTGTTTGCTGCTCCGACTGGGCCGTTCAGTGGTCTGGCCCGTATGACGAACAAATGTTTCGCGGTAACGGCCCACCATGTTCGCGGTAGCCCTGGCCAGTTAGTTAATTTGTCGCATACATACTATCCGTTGGTCTAGGGAAAGAACAACTTGAGATGCTACATGTAATTGACTCCTCGTGCTCAGCCCTAAATGTGGTATCTTCCTAACATTTCTGACCCATGGCATACAAACTTTGTTATTATCAGAGATGAAGTTGACACATGATTTGGTTTGCAAACTTTCACACGGACTGTTTGCTTCTCAGATTTATTCTAGTCCTACTTATTGTGCTTCTTGACATGATCGATGATGGAGCTTCTGCCCTTAAAAAAAAATTATGGTGTTGATTTGTTTTTAAAGAAGCATTTATATGCATCTAGTTCTGGTATGTAAAGCTGCATGGTGTTTGTCTTGCAGGTGTTCATGCCGGGTTTTTGTCACTGCCATTGCACCTGCAGAAGAGAGGCGGTGCTCGTCACCACCCCTGACATTATGGCTCTCCGCGATGCTGACCGTGTCGCAGGACTGTTGGAGTGCGATGGCATCATAGATATCAAGATTATTGTCAACCGAGTCCGACCAGACCTGGTGAAGGGGGAGGACATGATGTCAGCGCTTGACGTGCAGGAAATGCTCGGGTTGCCTTTGCTAGGAGTGGTGCCAGAAGATACAGAGGTGATCTGGAGCACATATAGGGGCGTGCAAGTTGGTTTGTTGTTGTTTTTAAACAAGCGTATTTGTTTGATTTGTTTTTGTGGGTAGAGATTGTTGTCAGTTAAAAATAAGTTTTTGCGGTTCTTGCCCAAACTCTTGTTTTGGGACACGGTCCACCGGATAGCGACGATGCACGATTACACGCCGAAAGCTTATTAAACTGACCCTGAAAATGTCTTGGGGTTGATCAGTGCAGGGATGCCCGAATCACCGCCCGGAGGCCCCAAGAAGGCAAAGGTTTTTTTTTAAAAAAGATCCGGAAATAATCCGACTTTGGTTATAATAAGAAGGAGAGCAAATGTACGGTTACACGCGCGAGGAGCGCTTCCCCATCATGCCTAAGCGATGATTGGGGCAAGAATTCATAACTAACTACTCACTAATGTTAATAGCTCCCGGTGGTGTCTTGAGCACCTTACAACCTGCTAAAGCCCACTGGCTTGTTGTATCTTTTATTAGTCTCATGATCTCCCTCGAAGAGCAAGGTTTCCCTCTAAAAACTTTTTCTTTCCGCAGTGTCCATATGGTCCATAGAGTTAGGATGGCCGTTGTGTGTGTCTTCTTCCCACCGCTCGCAAGCCGAGCAAAACATTGAACTAAGTCATCATATATATCCCATATCGAAGGATTCAGTACTGGGCATTTGCTCCAAGCAGCAGTGAGTTCCCAGATATGCCAAGCGAAGGGGCATTTAAAAAATAAGTGAAGGGCCGTTTCGAGGTTCCTCTCGCATAGTGCACAGAAGTAGTCATTCTTCCATTGTCGTTGCTGTAAGCGTGCCGCTGTCCATAACCTGTTTTGGAGAAGCAACCAAATGAAAAATTTGCATTTTGGCGGTGCCCATGGCTTCCAAATTAATCTCGGGTATTGTGACTGCACTTGGCCAGCAAATTGTATATTGTAGGCTGATCTTGCTGAATAGACCCCAGAGGCTTCAAGTGTCCATACAATTGAATCATCTTCATCACAGTTAAGTTGAAGCTGCACCTCTTCTATGGCAGTCCACAGAGCGAAGAAGTCTGTCAGCAGATCGTGGTCCAGATTGTAAGCAATGTCCCAAACCCAATTTAGGTTCATGAAAGCCTCCCTGACTGTCCTATTTTTCCTCCTGCTGTGACTGTATAGTCTTGGACAAATACTTGCTGGAGCGCGGCCATGAACCCAACTGGACAACCAGAATGAAGCTCTCCGGCCATTTCGGACTGTAACCACCGTAGCTGCATTGAAAAGTGCTACATCAACCTCATCAACCGGTGCTTGTGTGCCAATCCAAGGCTTGTTAGGGGTCAGCGCCGGCCCTGGACGCGGGCAAGCGGGGCGGCCGCCCCGGGCCCCCAATCTGGTAGGGGCCCATCCCAGGTATGTAAACACTAGGTACTCAGTAGTATTTGGCCCAGCAGTGAGCTGCTTAGCACTCTAGCGTCCACGAGAAGGATCGAGTCCGTATTAAAAAAAGAAAAAAAAGCTTCCTTTCAGGCTGCTTCCACGAGAAGCCACACGTACAGTGCACACGCAACTTGAGTCACTTGACTCCGCGAATGATGGGTATAGAGATTGGAAACATATCAATGAGAGGCGCCATGCTCTTAGAAAGAAGCATTTTGATGAAAATAATAATGAGGAAGTAATCTTGAAGGTGAGAAGGAATTCAAAATTAGTTACTTCATGGTTATAATTGATATAGCAATCCATTCATTGAAGACTAGATTTGATGAATTGGAATCATTCAGAGAATTCTTTGGATTTTTAATGAGTTCAACAAACTTGAAGGCATTGGATGGTACTGAGAGCTTAAAGTGTGTTGCACAACGCTAGCGGCAGTTTTTTCTCACAATGGTTTATCTGACTTTGATTTAAATGATCTAATTTCTGAGTTAAGTGTTCTACAATTCACTTTGCCAAACACACCAACGACAGCTATGGAGATATTTGAGTTTGTTACAAAAGCTGATTGTTATTCTAATGTGTCCATTGCTTATCGAATCTTGTTTACTATGCCTGTGACTGTGGCATCAACTGAAAGAAGCTTCTCAAAACTAAAATTGTTGAAGAATTATTGCTGGATGAGATCGATATTAATACCATTGTCAATGACTTCGCATCAAGGAATGTTAGTAGGAATTTTTAAGGTAATTTTACATCTATAAATACAGGGGCCCAGATTTTAGCTTCGCCCCGGGCCTAAAAAAACACAGGGCCGGCCCTGTTAGGGGTGGACCATTGAGACCACAGCCACCTCAGTCTAAGGGCGCGACTGAATCGGTCAAGATAAAGAATGCCTAGACCTCCATACTCCAATGGTTTAGCTACATTTGTCCAGGAGACCTTGCATTTTCCTCCTGTAATCTGAGCATCCCCTGCCTAGAGGAAGCTCCTCCTTGGTCGATCGATATCCGCAAAGAACTGTGCTGGGACCTTTATCGTTGTCAGCAAGTATATCGGCATGGCGCTAAGAACTGAACGAACGAGCTCACGCCTCCCTGCTGGATTCATTAGTCTCCCCTACCACACCGATAGTCGTTTCTGGGCACTGTCAACAAACTTCTGCAGGTGCACCAATTTTAGCCTACCAAGATTAAGCAGTAACCCCAGGTAGGTGATTGGAAAACCAGCTCGGGCACCTCCAAAACTTTCAAGCACCAGGTCTAAATTGATACCCGAGCATCGAATAGGCGACATCGTGCATTTCCCCACATTCAGTCTGAGTCTAGTAGCCATCCCAAACTATTCCAAAATCCTGAACAAGGTAGTGACCTCCTCTTTGACTGGGTTCAGGAATATCACCGCGTCATCCGCATACAGGGAAAGTCTCAACTTGGCCTCGCGGCCACGCAGGGGTGATAGTATGCCATTGGTGGTGGCCACTTCAAGGATGTTGTGTAGAGAGTCGATTGCCAGAATGAACAAGTAGGGGGAAGAAGGCGATGGTCTTGTGGCCCACAACGTGGATCAGTCGAGAAGCATGCCGGAGACGAAGGTCCGAGCAGGGGGAACACGATGGAGGTCTCTAGAGCACATGAAGGCAAAGTGCAGATCGAACCGGCCCAACACTTAGGCATGAACATGAGGTGGGCCTTGTCTTAGCGCAGCAGCTAAGGCCGTTAGAGCGTCTCCAGTGACGGCTGTAAATTGAGATCTCAAAATTCTATTTGTATGTTAGCCTATAAAAAAAGAAGCCTAAATTCTGGTGGTTGCACTTGCTGGGAGTTTGGGGGTTAACTTGTCCCCCTTGTGTTAGCAGTCTGAACTCTGTCTTTTCCTTTTGCTGTCTGAACGTGTCTAAAACTGTGATATATTTCCGTTCCTGGTAATGGAAATGGGGAGGCCCCTTGTTCGAAAAAATAACTATAGGCCGTATAAATGGTTCATGCATTGAAATTGAAAAGAATGGAAGGAGATCTGCCTCTAGAATAAAAGGGAGTTTATGTACACAAAGGTAGAATATAAAAGAGAGCTTATGTACAGGTTTTTGCGGACATACTGCGAAAGCAAAGGAAAAAAAAAACACATGCAAACACATAAGCACAGCCCCGGATGCTGCACCAACACAGGCTTTGCTAGGGCCCCTGCTGCTCTGCATGGTTTGTTGTTGTTTTTTTGTGGTAGAGACTGTTCTCAGTTGAAAAGAAGTTTTTGCGGTTCTTACCCAAACTCTTCTCTTTTACCGGTCAGCATCTCTTTCTGGGTACAGCTCCCGTACACCGGCCGACAGGCCTGGGTAAGTCGGTCCTATACACCGGTTAGGGTAGAGCAATGGAGACCTAAACCATATTTAGAGCATCTCCATGAGATTAAGAACAAGTGATCTTCTTTCCCTATAGCTAGGAATAAAGCAGACTGAAATTAAATATCAAACGGGATCCACCAGATCTTCTATTCACTCACGTTTGCCTTTTTTTTCTTAATTAAAAGAACGACTATAGCCCCAATCTCTCAAACAAAGGGGAACAACCAGAGATTTTCCTCCATCTAATTTATTTTCAGAGTAGAATCCTTGTGTAGTAGTTTTTTTTGGGTGAGTACTGTTTTTTAAAGATCCGGCAAGCCGCTTTGATTAATTTAAGAAGGGAGGCAACAAAGGCAGCACGAGAAGCGCCGCGCGCCCCAACCCGCAACTAGGGCCGACTCGAGGGTTTAGGTACAAAGTTGATTACTCACACACTAATGACAACACGCGGCGATCTAGGAGCCTAAACTCCCCGCCAGGCTGCAACGGCTGCAAAGTAACCTGTAAAGCTCATGGTCATCCATATGTGGTGCCTTCTGGATGGCCATCATTGCTTGCTCTGGGAGGCCAAGTCCGTACATATCAATGCAGGAAGTGATCGCCTCATCCGGGGCCAGTGCCGATGGCTTTCCGTCGAGGAAGGCAAGCTCACGCCTAAGCTTGTGCTGGGCACGCTCCGCGACTGGAACTGTGGATGGTCGAGCTGCTTGCCGTGCACTCGAAAGGGTGGGCGCAGTAGGCACTCTCCTCCCGCATTTCCCGGCCGGTAGAAGGGGGTGACGGCGGTCTCAAGAGGATTGGAGCAGGGGTGGGCTCTTCGTCCTCCTCCACTGCTTCCTCCTCCTCCTCCTCCACCGCAGCTTGTGTGGGCTACAGTTGTGGAAGGAACAACCGGTGCGACACATCAACCTCCATGGAGGCGCTTGGTGTAGGGGTGGGCACACGCCGCAAGCGGAGCGCAAGCTCCTCCAACATAGGGTCAACCCATATCGGAGGATCCATCTCCACGTGAAGCATGGACATGAGAGGTTCTGGCGCAACGAGGGGGAGGTGTGCAACGGCGGCGTCGTTAGTGGAGGTGGGTGACGACGCGTCTACCGCAGTGTGACTTGCGCCACCGATGACGCCGCCGGGCTCGCCGAATGCCAGCCCTCGGCCACACCCGTCCGGTAGGCGGGAGGGTCGACGACGTGAGCCGAGTCGGCCGCCACCCCTCGCAACCGGCAAGGCCCGACTCGAGGGGGTGAGGAGGCGAGCCGGAGCGAGCTTGGCGGAGATGGGTTCTCGCCGACCTTGGCGACATTGGCGGAGATGTGCCCGGCCCATGCACTGAGGCAACGGCGTAGGGTCCCGACAATGTGCGACGCTGTGGTCGGTGCCGAGACAGCGGCGAAGCGGCCGCCATCGGCGGCGGACGGGATCTTCCGCGGGCACGTGTCGTCCCCTCCAGCACCATGGCGCCGCTTGCGACCGTGGCGCCGCGCCGTCGCTCGAGGGAGCTCGAGGTCTTTGGGGAGTACATGCCGCCGTCATCGGCCGTCCGCGTCGCCCTTGTGAGGCCGAGGCCCGGCCCGGTGGATGGGATTCGCCTGAGACACGGTAGTGGATCCCGCCGCTTGCGCCCGAAGCGCCGCTGCTGCGCTGGGCGCCGCCCGAGAGTCGCCAGCGGCCCTCACCCTCCGGGCGACGACGACGGGCGGCGGTGGCGCTGACGTGGCGCACGGCCCAAAGTCCGCCTCGGCCAGCCGGCGCTCATGTCGGCAACCGCCCCCTCAAACTCGACGCCGGGCGGGAGTCGACGGTCGGAGCGCCAACAGGTGCAGTCGTCGCGCTGCTGCCGTGGTGAGGGCCCGACGAGCCGCGCCGGTAGGGAGGTCCGCCTCCACGCCCCAACGCTATCCTCATCGCTTTTGCCGCCGAGACGCCACTCCACCGTAGCTTCGATCGACCATGGAAGGGAAGAAGGGCGCGGCGTCAGCGAGAGTGAGGGCGCGGCGACCGCACGCCCTCTTCAACATCTCCGGTGGGAACAAGTTCCGATGGGCAGGGGGCTGCTGCCCCCATGGCCCCGACCATCACGCCCTCGCCATCCTTCGAACGCAAATGCAGAAAGGAGGCGGGCGCGGGCGCCGGGCGGCGTCGGGCACGGCAGCTGCTGCGTGGCAGGCTTGGCATTGGCTACCAATGGCCCACCCTCGGCGGCGGACCCCGCCATGACGCCAGGCCAGCGCCCCGGAAATCCCGCCGAGGAGATAGCAGGGGCTGGTTGCGTAGAAGGGAAGGAGCCCGCCGGTACCTGGCCCGGGGCCGACGGGCGGCGGGATGACATGGGCGCCCAGCTGCGGCCCCTGCTGCTTCAACTGCTGGGATATCCGGAGAGCAGGAGGAGACTCTCCAACACTGCCATGGATCGATAGATCAAGAGACGGGGGTGCTGGATCTGTGCTCGGATTGGAAAGGGACAGGGAAGGATGGCTGGGCTGGGCGGTGGTGGCGGCGCCGTCACCGTCGCCTGGGAGAGGAGGTGGGTCGGGAGGTGGTGGGTCGGGAGCCATCGTCCATTGGTTCAAATTGCAAGGGTGTGAAATGTGTTATTTTGTAGTATATTTTAGAATAAAGGTGCAGCACTTTATATTAGTTGCTGAAACGATGCTTAACTTACATAAGCAGATACGCACAGTCGCACACAAGGAATTAGTCTACCTTTAATCACGTTGTAGCCGGTTGATACGATGCTTAGCTTGCATAATCACGTTGTAGCCGGTTGATACGATGCTTAAGCAGACATGATCGATCCGTTAGATGGATTTATATATTTATTAGTGCTTTGAACAAGACAATAAGAAACGCAAAAGCGTATTATTCTTGGCGTGCTAGCCGCGGAAAAGACATGCAGTCAGTAGCGACTGACTCTGTGTCTCTGCTTCTCTATACATAGACGTAGTACACCCCCTGATCGAACGCGGCTACCCAGTGCTAGGCAACAGACAGTCCGTAGTCAGTAGTGACCCATACTAGATCAGTACCGGTCGGTAATGGCGACCACCGTAGCCGCTAGCAAACCCAACAAAGCTGCTGCTGCTTCTGCAAGTGATAGTTATGATAATGCAATTGATCAACCAGGCCAAAAACTAGTAGATCCCCAGCTGCTGATGGCTGCTCGCCGCGGCGACAGCAAGCGGATCAAGGAACTGCTGCTTCGGCTCAACACTGAGGAGGTGGAGTCGCATCGCAATGGCGTCGGCCTGGTGGAGTCGGCTGCAGCATCAGCAGGTGCAGTCATCCTGGAGGTCGCCCCTGATGGTCCTCCTGCTGCTGCCCCGGCACCACCACCACCACCTCCACCACTTGTTGTTGATGGGGTGACCTAGGAGGGGGACACTCTGCTGCACGTGGTTGCAGCATGCGGCGACGGAGACGACTTCATCGACTGCGCCAACACCATCGTTGGTGACAAGAAGCGCAAGGGCGGTGCAGCGGCGGTGCGTCAAGCCCTGGAAGCAAGCAACAACAAGGGCGACACGCCCCTGCACTGCGCCGCCCGTGCTGGGAACGCCCACATGATCTCCTGCCTCGTCGATCTCATCGCCAAAACCGCCGTTGACGACGAGGCGGCAGCGGCGGCCAAGTTGGCGTACCTGGGAATGAAGAACAAGTGCGGGGAGACCGCACTACATCAGGCGGTCCGCGCCGCCAGCAAGGACGCCATCGACGAATTACTTTCCGTGGATCCGGACCTGGCGTGGAGTAGCCCGGATGAGGATGCTTGCTCCCCGTTCTTCCTGGCCATTTCATTATGGGGTGAGCATGATGATCATGATATCGCACGCCACCTGTTCTACAAAACAAGGCCGAGCATCAGAAGCAATCTATCCTACTATTGCTCCGGACCAGATGGTCGGAACGTCTTGCACGCGGCTGTTTCACGTGCTAGTGTGAAAACAGTCCTTCTACTCTCGCAGCTGCTGCTGATGAGTGGCTGCGAGGAAATGGCGGAAGGTCATCTGCTACTCTCGCAGCTGGCTAGCCAGTGGGACAAGGCTAACGGGAGCACACCTCTTCACTTGGCTGCATCCCTGGTTGGCTTGCCGTCGTCATGGCTACTTTTTCCTCCCCAAGTTGGGCCGCCACCGCCAGCAAGGCTGCATCCAGCCAGCAAGGCTGCCCTATACTGGAAACAACTAGTTTTAGGCGGGCGCCGCTACTGGCAGATGCTCCCGCTTATGCTATCCCTCGTGCTGAATGCCAACGTGGCCATGGCATATCAGCCGGACAAGGCAGGGATGTACCCTATACACGTCGCTGCAGGGAGTGGCAGCGTCCGCGCCGTTGAGATGCTGCTGGAGAGGTGCCCGGACTGCGCCACCCTGCGGGATGCCAAGGGAAGGACGCTCCTCCACGTCGCAGCAGAGGAGGGTCGCTGGGTGGTGGTGGGATATGTGTGCCGCCAGAGCCAGCTGAAGCGGAGCCGCTGGCGTGCCCGGCGTCCAGGTGCTGCAAGGTTAGCAGAACTCTTGTCCTCGATCCTCAATGCTCAGGATATGAACGGGGACACTCCACTGCACCGCGCTGCCCATGCTGCTCACCTTGGAGTCGTCCTGCGCCTTATCTGGAATCCGCAGGTGCGCTTGGATGTACCCAATAATGTGGGCATGAGGCCTATTGATGTTTCATGGACCACCCTGCCACGAGAGGCCTATTACGCGTGGGTAAGTAATTTAATTAATTAATTAATTAATTTAATAATGATCGGTAATTCGACTTTGCCTTGTGTGATGCATGCATGCATGCATGGCTGTCGTCTGTGTGTTTTGCAGGATTCAAGAATAATGATACGAAGATCAATGTTACAGGTGGGAGCTCCATATGGCGACAATAATCGAGGCGACCTGTTCCGCAAAAAATGCGTCGTCTCCAACCAAGACGAGAAGATGTCGGAGAATCTAACGTCTGCAGCACAAGTTCTAGCCCTTTTCTTCGTTCTCATTACAACCGTGACATTTGCATCAGCTTTTACATTGCCCGGAGGCAGTCGGTCAGCCGGCGACGGCAGTGGTGTCGCCGGCACACCGGTGTTTGGTGGACCCCGGAAGAGCTACGCTTTTGATGCGTTTATCCTCGCTGACGCCCTGGCGTTTGGCCTCTCTCTCGTAGCTGCCTCCATCCTGCTGTATGCCGGGGTGCCTGCTGGGACCCTAAACGGGCGCTTCTACCTCCTTAACTTTGCCTACGGCTTGATGTGGCAATCTGGAAGGAGCCTGCTGGCTGCGTTTGGCCTGGGGCTCTTCATCGTCCTGCTTCCGGTTGCCCGCTCCATTGCAATTGCGGCCGCTGTCTTGATGATTCTTCTTGCAGTTGCGATCCTTAAGGGATCCGAAGGCTTCAATTCTGTGGGTTGCATTGCTATGGTTGGAATTGGCAGAAGTCGACAACTGTCACCACGGGGCCTAGTGTTAGGCTGGATTCTTTGGTTCTTCAACCACTTCTGGTCCTACGTACTAATCTTTGGCATCCCAGCAATTCGAAGGTGGCCAAGGTTTACCTTAAGTCCTTATTAACTAGCTCCTTAATAAGCGCATATGTTATGTTATATACATATATGCATGATGCGTCTATATATCGAGATGTCCACGTTTATGTGTGTGAGTGTGTACGCGTGCGTGCTTGTCGTCGTCTGAGTGTGTTAAAAAGCAGTGTAATATAACAAGCTGTTGCTTCCTAGCTACTGTATATGTTGTTTTATAAACTTAAACACATCATTTTGGTATCGATGGGGCTGAGAGCCGTCACCGTGTCACGATCTGCCTTCGAGTCGAAGCGCAGCAGCATGTGCCCCATCGAGGAGGGGAGCATGCGGAAGTGGTCTGCGGGGGCGGCAGCGACCATGGCATCGTGGATGAACGACCCGGGAGAGTTTGTGGGGCCGTCCTCGATGTAGGCGTATGCCGTCCGCTAGGTGCTTGGCCATGTCGCCCGGTGGCATCCAGACCAGCTTGTCACTCCCGCCAGCTGGGGTGTTAGTCGAGGCTGAGAGGAACGGGGAGCCGCCTCGAAGTCGACCTCCACCTCATCCGAGGCCCCGGATGACAACATACCAAAAGTCCTCGGGGTTTGGAGCACCGCTGTCAGCAGCGGCCATATAGGGGCGACGCCTAGCCCATGTTGCGAAGCGGGGTCAAGTGGGCCACCGCAGCGCCAAGGTTGGCATTGGCCTAAACGATTCAGGGAGTCGATCTTCAGACGTTAGCATGAGGCCTTTCGTTGCTTGCAAATAGCGCAAGACTTTCTTTACTAATCACCCGTGTTCAATACCTAGATTACTTTGAAATCTGCCAAGCAACCCGGTTACATAAGCCAAGTTTGGGCGCGTACATATACTTGAGCATATTGTAAGCTTCCTACAGCTGAAGCATATGGAACCCCTTTCATTTGGTTGAGCTCATATTGGTTCTCGAGACACTGAAAATCTCCATATTTATCGCCCTTGCCTATAGGTGCAGGTGAAGGTCTACTTTTATGCATATTGAATTTCTCTAAGACCCTTTCAATGTGCGCCTTTTGAGACAGTCCCAATACCCCTTTTCTTCTATCTCGGTGAATTTCTATGCCCAAAACAAAGGAGCTTCACCAAGATCTTTCATGTCAAAATTTGAGGACAAAAATCCTTTTGTTTCCTGCAGTAGACTCATATCACTACTTGCAAGTAGAATATCATCCACATACAGGACTAGGAAAATGTATTTCCCATTTTTAAACTTTGCATAGACACGGTTGTCCTCGACATTCCCTTTAAACCCAAAATTCTTTATAGTTTTGTCAAACTTCAAGTACCACTGTCTTGAAGCTTACTTTAAGCCATAAATAGATTTCTTTAGGCGACATCCCATCTTTTCTTTGCCTTCCATGACAAAACCCTTTGGCTGTGCCATGTAGATATTTTCCTCCAAGTCCTCATTTCGTAATGTCGTCTTTACATCCAGCTGATGTAACTCTAAGTCAAAGTGTGCCACCAATGCCATTATTATTCTAAAAGAATCTTTACATGAGACTGGAGAAAAAGTCTCAATGTAATTGATTTCCTCTCTTTACGTAAAGCCTTTAGCCACAAGTCGCGCTTTATATCTCTCTACCTTCCCGTGGGAGTCACGCTGTACACCCATTTACAACCTCTTGTTTTTGCTCCTTTAGGAATATCCGCTAAGTCCCAAACATCATTGAAACTCATAGATTGCATTTCTTCTTTCATGGCTTGTAACCACTTTGATGCGTGATCGCCACTCATGGCTTCTTCATATGAGGTGGGATCACCTTCCATATGAAATTCTTCAATGTTATAAATTTCATAGTCATTAGGTACACAGTGACCTTCGACTCTTTAAGACCTTCTAGGGGCCTCTACATTTGGCACATCTTCTATTGGAGGCTAATGTTGCTCCCCCTCATCTACGGTAACAACTTCGTTAGGGTTCCCGATTAACAAGTTTCTCATTTTCTTTCCTGTGGTATCACAGGGAGGAACAATAACAGTTCTTATGCCACAATATCTTGCATTGCTGGTGTAGGAACAACAGGTAGCTCGAAGAATGGCTATTGAATTATAGGATTGGGCGCTCACACCCACTTTTCTTCAAGATCAACTTTTTGAGCTGCCATGCTCCCCCTCATCATTTCATCCTCTAGAAAAATAGCATGTCTTGTTTCTACAAACTTTGTAAGTCTATCAAGACAAGAGAAACGAAAACCTTTCGACCTTTTAGGATAGCCAATAAAATGGCAACTTACTATTTTGGGATCAAGCTTTCCAATATTTGGGTTGAACAATTTAGCCTCGATAGGACATCCCCACACACGCAGTGGGTTTAGTGTAAGGTCCTAGGTGGCTAGAGGGGGGTGAATAGCCAATAAAAATTTTCTACAAACTCACTAAACAAAACGGTTAGTATAACAAATGGCGATTATGCGGTTTGCACTAGCTCTAGTGGTCTTGCAAGCCTTCTAGTGACAAGACTAAATATTTCTATGATCTCTAAGTCACACAAAGTCTATGTCACTACTCTATCTAGTGAGCAATCCTAATATGGTCCTTAGGCTAGCAAGAACAACTACACAAGCAAGTGCTAGCTCTCTACTCAAGGTAAACTAGGAAGGTAAATACAAGAGTAAGAGCGATATACCAACTCGTAGAGGCAATGTACCAATCACCGGGAAGAAGATGGACAACCAATCAACACAAGATGATGAGCCAATCACCAAGACAATGAACACGTCGATGTGTTGACCTGGAGTTCACTTGTACACCGACAAGCTAGTCTCCGGTTGTGCCGACCAACACAAGGATGGTGTTTGAGCTAGGCGGTGCCCTTGCTAGCCTCAACACACCACTCACAAGTGAGGTACCCAAGACACGAGCAATGTATTCCTTGCACTTTGTCTTCCCGACGAGGAGTGCGTAATCCTCTCACAAATTCGCCCGGAGGTGGCCAAGAACAATCACCTTCTCTTGCCAACGCCTCCACCAATTCACCAAGCCGGCTAGGAGCGGTGTCTCCAAGAGAAACAAGAAACCAACCGGCTCACAACGATCCCCAAGTGCCTCTAGATGCAAGAACACAAAGCAAATGCACTTGAATCACCTCTTCTTTCAAGAATGAAGCTCACAAGCAAGAATGAGAGTGAGAGGGAGTTGTTGCTCAGCTCTAGGATCTTATTAGGAGTGATTCAAATGACCAAAAGAGAGAGAGCATGAGGCAGCCAAAGGGGTATAAATAGGCCACACCACGAGAAATGTGGCCGTTGGGGGTGAAAGCCACGCCGCAGCGGCGACCGGACTCACCGGTGAGTCCGATCGGTGGGTCCGGTCTGGCAACCGACACGCCCCAAAACAAAGGTTCCGACCCCCGCGCCGTGTGTCCGGTCGCGTCCGATCGACGCTTCGGTCAGCACCGGATGCTTCCGGTCGGTGGGTCCGTCGCCCGTCGACCACCAAGCCAAAACATGCTCTCGGACACACACAACCACCGTGCGTCCGGCCACTTTTTCTCGCCTCCGGCCGGTGAGTGCGGTCACCGACCGAAAGGCGAATTTTCGTCGTTGTGTTGCCATTTTTTTAGCCTTTGCTCCAAACCGACTTCCGCCACTTGATTCTTGTTGCCGACACGTCGAAGAACACCTCGACACCATGTGTTAGCATTTTGAAAACATTTTTGTCAAGTGCGGAGTTAGCTCTTTAGGTTAGAATGCATGCAAATGAATTTTGAACCTAAAGGCACATGAGGACCGATATGTACGATAAGTTTCCCTCTTTATAGTACGGCTTATCGATCCTATAATCACTCACACCCTTTATGGTGTCTTGAGTGTGAAATCAAAAGCCCTATGGTTATACCTTTGCCTTGGGGCTCAATTGATCTCAAACCCTCCAAGTTGGTTGCTTGATCAACTTTTGGATCACCTCGATCCATCCTCCATGATCACCATGCACCAACTCCCGCATCGACCAATCTCCAATCTAAACAAACACTTAGCATCGAGAGATTAGTCCTTAGGTGTCACTAATTATCCAAAACCAAACAAGAGATCTTCATTTAGTGAAGGCACCCTTCCTGTCGACAATTTATACGATGTTTTGGGCACCGATTTGCTTGGTACTCTATTGAGAATATGAATGACGGTTTTTAACGCCTCCATCCACAAATTCAATGGTAAGGTAGAGTAATTCATCATACTACACAAAGATATCCATCGAGGTACGCGGTTACGCCTTTTCGGCTACTCCATTCTCGCGAGGTTCGCCTCGGCGGGAATATCGGGCAATTATACCATTTTCCCAGTAGAAACCTTGCAAAAGGTCCAGAACTTGACCATACGGGTATGCCGACCGTAGTACTACCCCCCCCCCAATGGTCGGATTGGACTACTTTTAATCTTTAAGTTGTGTTGATTTTCAACTTCAACTTTAAATATTTTAAAATTATCCAATGCTTCTGCTCTTTCTTTAATTGGATAAATGTAGCCAAAATGGGAGTAGTCATCTATGAATGTAATGAATGAGTCATAGCCATCCACACTCTTTATAGGAAAGGGACCGCAAATGTCAGTATGAATGATCTCTAATATACTTGCGCTTCATTTGTCATTCTTTTTAACTTGCTTTACATACTTTCCTTTTACGCAGGCTATGTATTGCTCTAAGTTTGAGAACTCCAAAGGAGGAAGAATATCATTCTTCACTAGTCTTTCTATTCTCCCCTCGAAATATGGCCTAAACGACAGTGCCATAATTTCGCCGTTGCATTTGGAGTTCACTTTATTTTCCTATTTTCATTTGTAGACGAGGATACGCCATCGGTTACATCACATAGCGATAACATATATAATTCGTCTTGTCTGAAGGCAAGACCAACACAAATATCATTAAACCAAATGACACATTTGCCATGTCCAAAATTACAGGTAAAACCTGAATCATCCAACTTAATAACACTTATTAAGTTTCTTTGCAGTGTAGGAACATAAAAAAAAACATCTTTCAAAATAAGAATGTAGCCACTAGGTAACTCTAGAGCTACGTCTCCAATGGCCTCCACCGCAGCCTCAACTCCATTTGCAACGCTATTGGAACTTTCTCTTTTTTAGCGTAGTTCTTGCGAACGGAATCCCTCAGAAAGAATTAGCAACATGAATTGTTGCACCAGAATCAATAAACCATGTAGACTTTGAGAACTGTACATACATGGATTCATTTACAAATGAAATAATGTTCTCGCCTTTCTTTGCCATTATTATGCTCTTTAAGTAACCAGTGCATTCAGTCTTGCGATGACCCTGCTTCCCACAGTGCCAACACTCCGTGTCAGCTTCCTGTTGCTTTCCCTGTTGCTGGGTTTGGGGCTTATGTTGCATGGGACCTTTCTTTGAGGGAGAGCCAGGATTAAAGGGCTTTTTACCCTCGTTGCCTTTGAGGTACTTCGGATGACCACCTTATTGGCCCTTTATCCTTAGCTTCTCATCAACACATTGAGCAATGAGCTTGTCCAAGTCCCATTTCTCAGGCTGCATGTTGTAGTTGATCACAAAATTGTCATACTCTTTAGGCAAGGAAGCAAAAACAAAGTGGATAAGGAGTGCAGGTTGTATCTCTAGATCCATTGCCTTCAGCTTATTTGCCAAGTGACTCATTTTATGGATGTGATCACGTATGCCACCACCTGTGTACTTTTCATTTGTTAATTGCTTGAACAAATGGGTGCCGTACACCTTGGAGGAACCAGTTAACTAGTTCTTGATCCTATCAAGGTACTACGGGCGTAATCACACTTTTCAATTGAGCCTGCGATAGCGGGTTCAATTGTGTTCTCAATTACAACACAACATTTCTTGTTATCACCGAGCCATCTCCACGCTTTATGTCATATGACATCCTCGACAGAGCAAAGTCCCTCATTATCTTTTCCCATGCATCATCACTTTCACTGGTCTCCCCGCACCGGTTCCACACGCTCTATGGGACACGGTTCGGTGAGCACCCAATCAACCTCGACCAAATGAAAAGGCCAAGTTAAGCTTTCCTTTCCATTCTCATTGTAGTTATCTCCTTTGAGTGGCGGGATCTGGTTGATAGCGCCCATCAAGGAGAAACCGCCTAAAATCGCAATTCTAGATAAGTGAGAACAATTAAAAACATAATAATTATCATTGCATGCCTTAAAACATGTAACATTTTATGTATTAGATCTACATCACCGTTAAGGAAATAGAAATAACACATGCTCATACTTTATCATTTAAAATTATAATACTGTTATTATCAACGTTGGTTAGAAAAATAACAATATTATAACCATCTCAAAACTTTAACTCTAAAAATCAAATTCTCTCATTGGTTCAATTTAATTAAAGGAGATAAACAACTTTATCATACACAACGGAAACATTCATAAATCTCATAATTCTATTTTCCAGAAACATTGATGTACTTTTTACTTTTCTCGGTGCAAAAAGATCGTTGGATCAAAATTTGCAACAAAATTCAATTCAAATTCATCAAATAAGAATCAATACACAGTTTGGAAATAGAAAATAAAAAAACAGTTATTGTGCACATCAGGCAGGGGCGAACCATTTGGTCCAAAACCAAATTCGCCCACGGCCGGCCGCGTGCTCTGCCCGCATGGGCCTCTTTTGATCCCGCAGGCCTAGTGAAATGAGCAAAACGATCTGAAATCAATATGCATGTAAATTCAATAGGAAAAAGTCAGGGTTCCCTCCTCAACTATCATTTAAAGTTCATTTTCCTCCTCAACGCCAAAACCGGACAAATCACCTCCCTCAACTTTTCAAACCATGCAAATTACATCCCTTGAGTGGTTTTGAGGGTGGTATTGCTACAATAACAGCGGTTTGTCTTTTCCTTTTTAAAAAAAATTACGGTTGAATCTTTGAAAAATCATAGTAAATCACGAAAAAATTATAAAATGAAAAATCCAATTTTTTTGTACTCCACATGATTAGATATACACAAAGTGAATATATAATATGATATACTTTAATATAAAGTTTTTGCTATGAAGGTTTTGTTTTTTTCTTTTTTTTTATATATTCAATGTGTAGATATAATTATGTGGAGTCTAACAAAATTGGATTTTTTCATTTTATGGTTTTTCTGTGATTTACTATGATTTTTCAAAGATTCAACCGAATTTTTTAAAAAGGAAAGACAAACCGCTGTTATCAGTAGCAATACCGCCCTCAAAACTGCTCGAGGGAGGTAATTTGCATGGTTTGAAAAGTTGAGAGAGGTGATTTGTCCGGTTTTTAGCGTTGAGGGAGGAAAAGTGAACTTTTAGTGATAGTTGGGGAGGGAATTCGACTATTTCCAATTCAATATTCCACATCTACGCATGCAAAATCAGTATGGACTATACCTCCAACTTTTTCTATTCCACGTATAAATAACTCCGCACAATCCGTCTCCAGCTTATAATTAGGGGCGCATTTCGCCATCCCACAAGTGGAATTTTATTGTTAAAGCTCTAGCTTGTATTCCATGACTGGCGAGGGTTTTGTTTTTGAGAGAATTAGGTATATGGCCCTCCAAAAAGTGGTCTTAGATATGTGACCCTTATTTTTTTTTTTTGAATTTGGGAATCCGCCTTCAATCGAAATTTCCTTAGGAATATGGCATTCCGTCCCAGTTTGAGAGGTAACGGTGTTAAGTAGAGGGGTAAAAAGACCATTTTACCCCTGAGTTAAAAAATAAAAAAAACATACTTTTCTTCCTTTGTTGTATATTTTGAGTATATAATCAGATTCAACAAGAAATATATATAATCACGTAATGAAAGACTGCAGCTACTAATACACACATTTTTTTTTTCCTTTTTCCTTTTTGTTTTTGACAAGAGCTGATGATACGTGCGTTACAGTACACCAAGATGCTGGAGGTGCGGATGGTCGGGCGCCTAAAGCCTATCTATATCCCCGTAACGACTAGTACTACTAAATGCAATCTTGATCAATTCATCTGTACATGGGCTGTAACTAGTACTAAACTGCAATCATATAGGAGTATTAAATAATTCATTCATACCTTGCCAAATTGCCGTGAAGGGCGGAAGCCAGAAGGCTGTATTCGGTCAAGTGCGGAGTCAGGCCTGAGCCACTGAGCGCCGTGCGCCGAGCGGGAGTCCCTGCGCTGCGCTGTGCGTCGATCGCCGATCGCCGATCCAGAACGAGAAGCCGGTCTGACGGCAGCTGGCTGATGCGCTCACTCCGTATACCTACACATCTAATATACGTCGATACATACCCCTAGGGACGGGCCTGGTGACGACGGGCGTCGACACGCCACGCCCCCGCACTCCCTCATGGGCGCGCTGCGGTCGCTGGACCTGCCCGTCCAGACGCGTTCATGAGCCGCGTGGGCGGCTCGTCGGCGATGGTGCAGGACGTCGTGGTGGACGTGCCCGCCGCGCTGCAGGACGAAGGTTGCCTCCGCGCCGCGCTGCTCCACGTCCTGCACCAAGACGAGATGAACGCCTAGCAAGTAGCAATGCAAGCTAATAAGCTCCGGTTGCTGTGGATAAACAATTAATTAACGTCCGTGTGTTGATCTACATCTTAATACTATCTACACGTATAGCTAGCTATTCATGTCCAATAATCGTGTAACCGGCCTCGTCGATCAGTAGGCCGGTGGCGTCTGGCGTCTTGGTGTACTGTAACCGTACGTATCAGCAACTCTTGTCAAAAAAGGAAAAAAAAAAGTGTACGTATTAGTAGCTGCAGTCTTTCGTTAGGTGATTATATATATTTCTTATTGAATATGATTATATACTCAAAATATAAAATAAATGAACAAAAGTATGTTTTTTATATTTTTTAAACTTAGGGGTAAAATAGTCTTTTTATCCCTCTAGTAACACCGTTACCCCTCAAGCTTGGACGGAAGGCCATATTCCTAAGAAAATTTTGATTGAAGGCCGGATTCCCAACTTAGGAAGGTAAGGTCCGTTCTTGGATCTTGTTTAGGAGTGTTCGGTTGGCGAGGTCTTCGCGCCTTGGTGCGTGGAGGCTCCCGGCCCCTACTTTCGTGGATGCGGTGGTGGCTGCGGGTCTTCAGGTGGTTCGACCGGATTCGGCTTCACCGCGACGGAGGATGCTATCGTCGGCTCCACCATCGCCGTTTCAACCTCGGATAGTGATCCCGACGGATGGGCGTTCAACGACTTCTTCGCCTTTGCGAGATCGGCGTCTTCTCTCGGTCCACCTCAACGACGGGGCTTTCCTCCGGCTTTTGGTGCTTCAGGTTTGATAGCGGCGGCGGTGGTGGCCGCGTTCTTCGACGGCGGCGGCGGTTACGCCGTGTCCGTTTCCGGAAGGGTCTAAGGACCGGTTTGTAGTATTTTTATTTGCCGGGGTCCTTGTAGATTATAATCGGGATAGCTGTCATAAGTATCCTTATACGCGGTGTACTTGTATTGTTTTTCCCTTAATTAATACGGGTATACTTTATCAAAAAAAAAAAAACATGTCTAAGACAACTTTTTTGAGGGTCATATACGTAATTCTCTCTTTTGTTTTGAGTAGTAGAACGACTGGGCCAGGCAGGGAGATGGGGGGCTCGTGTGACGGCGTCACGGTGCGGCCCGGGTGCCTTCACCAATCGCAGGCCCTGGCGGGCTACGGAGGGGAAACGAGATGAGGTGGCTGGGCCAGATCGCTAGATTCGGCCTCCCTGTGACTGTCTCTCTCTCCCCTCAAAGTAAAACTATTTGGTTTCTTATTTCCTTTTTCTTTTCTCAATCCAAACGGAGTTTAAACTTGGTGCAAAACAATTTGAATCTTTCTCCACATTAAACACATAGCCATAAAAAGCAAGCAACTCGAAGGAGCGGCTAATCCGTGAAACTGTAAACGCGAAATGCATAGTCCGTCGGAATCGGAGCCAGCCCTGCCCGGGAATAGAATTTGGAGAATGAAGAGCTTCGACTGGAATCCAACATGCTGATAATCCAATTATTCACCACACAAATAAGCGACTGATTTGAAAGAAAATAACTTCAAAAAAACTTATCGTGTCTCTTCCATCGAAAACAGACTATGCCTAAATGAACACCTTTTTTTACAAGGAACATCAATAGATTTGTCAAAAAATTTATTACATAATAGAAAAAACATAAATAGAGAACACAGGAGGGTTTGCCAAGTGAACATAAGCTTAAAAACACAGCTTACCCAACTCTAACAAGAGACAGACAGAGAGAGAGGGAAGGAAGACAACGAGCCCGCTAATTTGTCTTGATTTAGGTACATGGCCAAATCAAACAGCTGGATATTATCTTTTCAAAGCAGGAACACTTGTCTTGGTTGCAAAATCTCTGAATGAACATTATCAATGGAAACCCTACCTCAGCATACATTAATTACTCCAGCACACACAGAATTTCTATTCTCCATACTTTGATTCATCATAGCTAGCTAAAACATCAGTCAAAAAAAAAAAATTAGCGAACCAATGATTCAGACTAACAAGTGAAACAAAGCATGGACACAGAGGAGACAAGGCACAACTACAAATCTACAATCCCAGTTGCAGGGCACACATGCAGCATCACAATGAGCACAGGTGACAGGACAGGGTCACTAAAGAATGTGAACTTCCGTGCTAGGCAAGATCTTTCCATCAAGGTACTTTCTGGCAGCAGCTCGCATACCAACGATGTACCCGCTTCTTCCTCGGATCTATAGTCAAAACCTTCAGGTCAGGAGCGTTTTCCACTATATGTACCAGGAACTCAAGCTGACTCTTGACCGAATAAAACCCGGTAAGAACCACGTTCCTTAGATACTTGTATGAAATGCCGGGAACCCTCTGTAAAGTTCCCCATCCTGGACGTTGGAAGAAATCAAGAAGATCAAACTGCATACAACAATACAACAGTACGAACAATCAGCATATTTGCAATGAAGCTAGATATGATACCTAATTCCTATGTCAAAAAAAAAAAGCATTCCCACATCTGAGCTGTCACCATAGGTTCTGTAAAGATTTTTTTTTTTGTCAATTCAGTCTTTGTAAATGATGGTAGTATTTCATAAATGGTGAAATCTCCACTAATTAAATGGCAGACAAAAATCTTCAACTTAATTAGAGAAAATTAGTGCTATGATGAACCAGCACATCCCGGAGCTGTTTTCCATACTGTCACACGTGTGCAAACTCTCAGAATGCAGATTTTTTTTTTTTTTTTGAAACGAACCGCAGAAGAGCTGCCCGCTATATTGAAAAGAAGAGGTTTGCCAGACGACACTGTACAGCTCCTAACTAAAAGCACTGAAAAGGAAGCTAAAACAAAACTGTACAAACCCACAGGAAGAAACACAAAAAACTCTATGAGAAATTAAGAGGGCAGAAGAGCCGCCAGGTGCTTTGCTCCCGCCGATCTCCACAAGACCGCCTCGTCTTTGATTCTCTGCATGACTATGAAGTTTGGCGCTTCTGTTCTTTCGAAAACTCTCGCGTTTCTCTCCTTCCAGAGCATCCAACATACTAGAATGATCAGGGTACGCAATCCCTTCCTACTCCTGGACGGCGTGTTGGACAAGCTTGTCCACCAGCTATGAAGCGAGTCGCTAGGATGCCACGCCTGTGGTAGCAGACGTTCATTTTGTGTCCACTCTGCCACCGCTTGCCAAATGCGTTTGGCGAATCTGCACTCCTTGAAGATGTGTGTGCCCGTTTCCGCGTGCGACCGGCAGAAGGTACAAACTCCTTGATTGGGCCAGTTTCTGGCCTGCGAGTCTGTCTGTCGTCCATATTCTATTTTGAATCGCAAGCCAGCTGAAGAATTTGCATTTTGGCGGTGCCCAGGGTTTCCAGATGAGGGTCTGGAAGTTGTTACTTGTTGCCCCGATGAACTGTGTGTGATATGCCGACGAAGTCGAATATTCTCCTGTTGCACCGAACTTCCAGGCGATGGTGTAGCGTGATTTGGTTCGCATGCCTCCAGAGTTCTGTGTATTCAGCGAAGTGCGTGGCAGTGAACCCAGTGTGCTGCAGGTTGATGTCACGGATCCAGTTGTTTCCTATTAGTGCTTGTCGCAAGCTGCGGTTTTTCCTTTTGGAGATGGCGAAAAGATTTGGAGCAATGTCACATGGCCGCCTCCCTTGCAGCCACGCACTTGTCCAGAATTTGATTTTGTTCCCATCACCCACGGTCAGTGTAGTCGATGCCGCGAAAAGAAGCTTATCCGTTCTGGTGCATGGCGTTTCGTCGTCATTGGCGGCAGCGTTGCCTGGCGCCCATCGCCGCCAGAGCCATCTTAGCCTTAACGCTCTTGCAAATCTCCTGATGTGCAGGATTCCAAGTCCTCCGGACTTCTTTGGCCTTGCCGATCGTGGCCAATTAACCTTGCATTTTCCTCCTGTTAGCTCCTCCGCTCCCGCCCACAAGAATTTTCTGCTTTGCTAGTCAACCTCATCTAGTACTCCATTAGGGGCCCGTAGGGAGGTGAGGAAATAGACTGCCTGCGCCGTTAGCACCGCTTTCGTCAAGGTCAGCCAACCATCCTGATTGATGTGTCGTCCGTTATCAGCCGACCAGCCTGATTGATGTGAGTTATCAAATGAAATGTCTATGAAAACGTTGTGGAGTGTAGTATTTCATCCAAGTTTTTATTTTATTTTATGTGACATGGCGGTCTAATTAGAAACATCACAATAAAACTATCCACTCCGACTAGCTTGGTTGCACACCACAACAATTGGGAACTACTTGGTTCATGAGACCCAAGCAATTCGTTCGTTTCTGCGCGGTGGCTTGGCTAATCGTGGCACCCTTTTTCTTACGCCACAGTTGTGGTGACGCCGCACAGGCACATCTTACTTTGCGGAATGAACGTGTCATGCATCAAAGCAGCAAGCCGCCTTAATCCAACATGATCGAGGCCTAATGATTCAAGCACTTGTACTACCACATCTAAAACTTTGTACTACCACATCTAAAATTTTGTACTACCACATCTAAAACTTTGTATTCATATGTGCAAAGCTTTACAATCACGTAAAAGTTTCCGAAACATATCTAACATATATCTATTTTTATAGATCTCGTTACAATAAATGAAATGATGTAAGCAGAACTAAATTAGATTTTTGACTGGAAAGCTATAATATTTTAAAGGTTATGTATCGTTTGTAAATGCAAAACAAAACACGTCTGCCATCCTCTCCCTACATCCACCAATGTTCAAAGCGTCCCCACCCCACATCCACCACCTAATATGCCACGCACTCGCTGATCAATGCAATGCAGCTAGAGAATCGCATGGGCTGCTCACATAAGCTACGCGGCTAGGTCCGTGGTTGCTTCCTGGAAGGCAGAATAGAGCGGCCCGGCCTGGCCCCCACGTGAAGTGCAGCCTCGGATCAAATTACGAGCCCAATCAACCAACACAAACGCATTTGCGCTGCACTAAGCCATGCTTAATTTAGTCCCACCACGGCAGCTTTGAGCACATATAGAACTACAACAAGGGTATAAATTCAGACCCACAGCCTCCATTCAACTCATACCTTTCTCGGCCTTTTGGCTAAGATCAAGTGTGGTATTTGTTAATATCAATTTAATATCCGATATGTGGGCCACGCTGTAATTTTTGATATTAAATTTATTTTTGTGGGGAAGGGACCATAACTTTGGCTTGCTATTGGGTCCCCAAAGCTTGAGTGTTGCCCAGCTGTTGCAAAAAGCAGGGCGTCGCCCAGCTGACTTCTCCTTGCAAGCCTTTCATGCATATACGCATGATACAAATTAAACACACTTGAGTAGCTATTGATTTGTTTACACACTTGAGTAGCTATTGATTTGTTTTCCCAATAGCATTCTTAGATTCACCACACCTGAGTACGCTGATATTGATTTGATTTGTTTTCCCAATAGCATTCTTAGATTCACCACACTTGAGTACGTTGATATTGATTTGTTTTCCCAATAGCATTCTTAGATTCACCACACCTGAGTACGCTGATATTGATTTGATTTGTTTTCCCGATAGCATTCTTAGATTCACCACACCTGAGTACGCTGATATTGATTTGTTTTCCCAATAGCATTCTTAGATTCACCACACCTGAGTACGGATATATATAACTATAGGATGACAGTAAGATAATACAGTAAACAACTCATCAGTCAGTCACCATATCAGAATCCGAGAATTATCACCTCTAAAAGAACTAGTAAGGACTAAACAACTCCTCCGGTCACCATATCAGAATCCGGATTCATTTCGACGGAATAATCACCTCTAAAAGTATTTCAATGTGCGGAACTCCCTGGCATAGGTGGTAAAGTAAGGCACCTGGCATAGTCTTTGCTTAGCACTCACACAAAGAAAGCCGGTCTTCCTCTACAGGAGCCCTGTGCTTTTCTTCAATAGCCTTACTGGACATACCATACATGCAGGACAGAGTGGGGTTAGCAAGTAGTTATCTTCTTATTGGACTAATCTCCCCTATGCCTAGTTACCTTTAGATTCGACACCATTATGATATATAGCTGCCATAAGCTGACTACTCTTTACTTACCTACCTTGCTTCTTCTAATCCTTCATCTTTCTTTATTCAGCTCGTTGACCGGACCTCACCGGAACCTCCTTTTGAAACAATTCCTCCGGTCACCATACCATGGATTCATTCCTCACTACAGATACTAAAAGCTTGCATGGAAACCACTCCAGCCCCTACTGTTTTTGCATCGAAACCACTCCAGCCACTACCATGCTGGTCCTGCAGGACGTGAGGTAGGTCACCGAAGGCGGATCCTCCTGGGCAGGGGCCGCGGCGGCGGCGGCGATGCCCTGGTCCTGCAGGAAGGCGAGAGCGCGGAAGGGATTCTCCTGGGCAGGGGCCCGCCGCGGCGGCGATGCCCCTGGTCCTGGTGGAGCTGGACGGGGAGGCCGAGAGCGTTGTAGGGATCCTCCGCGGCGGCGATGCCCTGATGCTGGTGGAGCTGGACGTTGGGGAGGCCGAGCTGGGCGGCGATGCCCTGATGCTGGTGGAGCTGGACGTTGGGGAGGCCGAGCTGGGCGGCGATGCCCTGCTCCTGGTGGAGCTGGACGCTCTGGAGATACATCTGGATTGTATTGAGTTGATTCGCAATGCCTTGGATCTGAAATTGAAAGGTATTGACAGCGGTGGCAATGTCTTGCAGGAATTGATGGCAGGCTGAACATGGGCAGAGCTGAGTTCCTCGATCGCCGGGAACAGCACCCGCCGGTGGCGTTTCGCCGGGCGGGAGGTGGTGCCGGTGTCGGCAGGAATTGATGGCAGGCTGAACATGGGCAGAGCTGAGTTCCTCGATCGCCGGGAACAGCACCCGCCGGTGGCGTTTCGCCGGGCGGGAGGTGGTGCCGGTGTCGGCGTCGTTGTGCTCAAACGTCTTGTGATCAACGAGGTACATGGTACATGATTTCGTCCATGGCGTCGCGGTACTTGTATTTGAGGCCGACGCCCTTGGTGGCACTGTCCCGATAGTAGGTCCGTACCGACTCGTACCGCGCCCGACACTGCTCGGCAGTTCTGTGGTAACCTTTGGCTCTAAGATCCCTGCAGTGAAAATGAATGAAACAGAAAGAAGTCGATCAGTATTCGGCGCCTAATTAATGACAAATGAGCTACTCTGAACTGAACCATGAATGAATTGAAGTAGGGAAAGTAGTAACCTTGCCCTCTCCTGCCAGTAGCCTCGGCCGCCGAGGGGAATCCTCGACGGCGACCCTGACCGTCTGCCGGATTCCTTCGATGAGGATCGTGGTGGGTTCCTCCGGCCAGTCGTCGACGGTCCGTCTCTTCGCGGGAGCGGCGGCGGCGCCAGATCCCGCAACTGCTGACATCGCGTCGGGCCGGAGCAAGTGGATGTTTGCCGGAGCTGGGGCTCAGGTTTTGCTTTCAACTACACAAGGGTTGTTCAGGTCACGGAATGATGACCTGACCTCCTTTTCATTTGATCTTGAAGGCTTGAAACGACCACGGGCGTCCGTGGCCGTGTGCCATTTTTGTTTGAGTGACAGGCCGAGGCCGTGGCCGTGTGCCAGTATTGTCGAGTGGAGTGACAGCCACTGGCCGTGACGGTTTTCCTGGCCGTGGCCGTGTGCCATTCGCGTCGGTTCTATCTGCTGGTAATGCTGACCGTGGAAAGGTACTATTTGCACGATAAATAAATTGTATGCGTAACGTCCTGTAGGGTATCGCCGTAGGGATTACCAGCAAATCTCTGTGATTGATACAGCAGTAGGGATTACCGCCAAAAATTTCAAGATCCACAAATCCAACAACTGACATGAGTAGTCAAAAAGGCAGAACGTCCTGTAAAGTGTTCCAATATGCCAAATCTCCAAATATCACATAAACCAGATTCTGTGATCAAAACAGGTATGAATCTCTTGCTTAGTTCACAGAGAATTATACATCCCTGTTATGGAGGTGATCCAAATAGCTTGTAAATGCAGACTAAGGATACATGACTAAGGAAGCAAATAAGTTTCATGCCGTGTTGATCCCAGGAATAGCTTCTAGAGATATGCCAAATCTATAGATGAATGCCCACTGCTAGAGTGCTAATAAGCTAGTGACGTCTTCCATTACATGGCTAAGCCTTCATTCAGATGCTCCCAGCCATGTTGCACTGCCACATCAAAGTCAAGAGCAAACCTACCAAAGAATAGTGTCATTAGAATAATCAAGAGGCACTTGTGAAACAAGCATACGTTGATGCAAATTTGAAATCTGTCAAAAGGGATGTATACCAATGATTAATCCAGTGCTTTTTTAAAAAGAAAAACAAAGACAATTTTTTCTGCTCTAGTATTCAGGTGCTAGACAAATTTGCCTGTCCTAATATTCAATATTCAGGAGCTACCTACAGCATACAGAGTACACCAAAAAATAGAGTAAATGATACAAATAGTAATCCAAGAGGTTCAGAGGTGGAAATGACAGCAACAACTAGCTAGAAAATTTGATTGATTTTCTAGCTAGAAAATACAGAGTACACTGCAGGTTCAGAGGTGACAGACAACTAACAGGTTGCAATTAACAGGTTCAGAGGTGACAGACAATAAACCTTATGCCCATAGTAAAACTACTCCCAAACCATCGGCTTGCAATTAACAGGTGTTCAGAGGTATCCATGTTGTATCAGTTTTAGACAAGGTATCCATGTTTTAGAACACACACATGATGAAGAGTGAACACTAAAACAACGTGCTCTGTTATATATCCAACACTGAGAAGAAATCCTACAGGTTACAGGTTAAACAAAAAAAACAGACTTCACAGGAGTCAATTGCAAAAATAAAAGTGGCTATTACTACAGGTTATAGGTTCAGAGAGATGTTGCTTGCTCAGGTTACAGGAGTACGCATATATCAAAAGGTAACTTGCACACATATGTCTCAATTCAAAACACTTAGCACACAAATGGATCAGAGGTTCAGATAGAAACTGATAGGCATGCATTTCAGAAACACATTTCAGAGTATTTCCTTTTCATAAAAAGAAAGGAAAAGACCCTTTTGAGTGGTATATAATTCTGGAATGCAAAGTTGCAACCAGTGGGGCTTGTCTGCAATTGCTACTTCTAGTGATTATGATGATTAAACAAAAACAAAGTAAACTAACTGGGTTCAGAGCGCATAAAGTTATTTTCTAAATGAATAAATAAATTCATGTCACCTGTACTGCCCCCAAACTAAACAATCAAGTTGTCGATGACTG
The DNA here is from genome assembly GCA_015847255.1 of Hyparrhenia diplandra. Taxonomy (NCBI): domain Eukaryota; kingdom Viridiplantae; phylum Streptophyta; class Magnoliopsida; order Poales; family Poaceae; genus Hyparrhenia; species Hyparrhenia diplandra. Next base: position 153,196 of record JADLZK010007531.1, on the reverse strand, counting down.
AATATTTGGTGAGGAATATATCCCATGTAAAGACATTTACACTTTACACTGTTATAAGAATTTGTTCTATTTTATTTTGAAAGGTGAGACTAATAAAAATTTAAATCTGCACCTACCTTTCTTCTAAGCTTTCTTGATGCCTGCCATCAGATTCAAATTACAAAAAATAATATTGCTCAGTTATGTGCTCTAAACTTATCTCTGAATAGCACAAAGTAGAAAAGACAGGACTCTACCAGCTCAACTCTGTCGTGATGCATGTGAGACCCCTTCTTTATATCTTAGGACATCAAACACGTCCTTTGATGAAAGCATGCTTGCACAGACACTGAAAATAAATAGCAAGATGCAAAGTTCAGATTAAGGATCCAGAAGGTAGACTAAAAGCAAGACATAGCTTCCAAACAGTATCATATTTATAAAGGCGGACTTCCGAAAGCACATATATATTTTATTCGAACACGCAGGACAATTATGTATATTAATACTAAATTGGAAGAAATAAAAAGGGTAACAAAGCCCATCACAGAACCATAAAGACCAATGCTGCCATGTCAAATTTAGGACTAACTGTAAACACACAGAAGTGTCTTGGGAAAGAAAGATAAAAGCTAAATGGATCCGAATAATCTGTCAACCAATCATGAAAAGGTGGCAAACATGGAAAGCACATTCATAATATAAGATCGCATTAAGAAACACAGTTGCTTAGGAAGCCATTAGTCCAATTTGGATGGCCTTGCACATCCTGCATCTTTAGCTCAATACACACATTTAATTTCTCAATAAAAAAAATCTTATTTGCTTCAAACTATCAACAGGATTGAAAAACAATAGCATAGTAAATCTTGCCTAGCCATTACTAAGAATCACAGGAAATACTATTCCAAACAAAATAATGTACACCTCACATTTTCCTAGGAAATACTATTTATAGTCTGAAATAAGACAAATTCTGAAGCAATACTACTAAAGTACTAAGAAAATGAGATTTTTTTTAAAACACTCCTCTAAAATGGCCGGGTTCTGAAATAGCTTTTGAAACAAGGAAAATTTTGGTTCTCTAAATGTAACATGATAGCATAAGTACTTGTCATAGAGCACAACAGCACATGCAGATGTTAACACAATTTATTAAAGCAATGACAATTTTGATACTAGCAGTCATAGAGCAACCTGACATTAGCAGCAGCAGCATTGGGAAAATGCTGAGGTCGACACAAGAAGCTAGATCAAGGGGAATAGCACATCAACAAGTCCTCTCTCCTCACACCTGGTGTACACACAAGCACACTTCTCAACATAATCTGATAAAAAACATTTTCCTGTACAAGTATAAACGAAGTACATGCTAGATGACTATATTATACCTCTAATCTGGCAGAAACATGAGATCCACAAAAACAATAGCGCCGCCTCGGAAGGAGCAAGGGAACTGCCGCACATAAACCTTGAGCTCTTTGTTTGCTTTCTCCACAACCTGAAGCTTTTCCTGCAGATCGCGCTAGACAAACTGAAATTGACTGACTTATTACTCTGTAAAAAGAGTTATGACTTGAATAATGTAGTTGCAAAATGAGATATCTTTATTTATGAATGCATTGTAGACCGAACTTATGAAGCATAAAACTCGAAACTGAAATTCTAGTGACATGCAACATGGCCAAATTAATTTCAGAATTAGTTACTCAACCGAAATCCCTGTCAACACATCTCTATCTGACACAGTACTACAGACAAAGTTGCACTGACAGATTAAAAATTTCCATGCTAGATTGGTTCATAGGTTCGGATAATGCACCAATATGACCCTTCATGGCGATAATATCTAGCACAGGGGATTTAAAATCAAATCAAGGAGAATTTAACGTATGGAGCACAACCTGATCATCGAAGTAAGGCTCAGAGTTCGATGAAGCCGAGCAGGAGCTATCGCTCTCCCCAGGGCTGTTATCTGACGACTTGCGTTTCTAGAGCCAAATGCGGCGATCCATCAGACAACCACCAGAACATTCACAGCAGCAACAGGGAAGGTTGGCGTTGCTTTGTCACCACCAAATGTCCAAAGGCCGGGTTCATATATCAATCCTGAAAGTCGAAAGAGAACTCAATTACAAGACACAATGCAGAGGCAGTTCTTCCATGGTGGATGGGGGCAGCGGGCGGCGCTGCTGGTTTCTGTGTGACTCACCGGTCGTTAGGGCGGCGGCCGCCGTTGGAGGCAGGTGCGGTGGGCGGCAAAGGCGTGGTGACTAGGCGGCGCACGGCACAGGATGGCTGGTGGCAGCGGCGTTGGAGATTGGCGGCGGACTGGGCGGCGGCGCCTGTTGTGCGTGAGGAGAGGGAATTTGGGGGAGGGGAGGAGTCTAGTCTAGAAGATAAGGTCACGGGAGTCACACTGCCAGGGCATTGGGTGCGTGTCAAATTTCGGTTCATCTACTCTCTCTGTTGGTGGGCCAGATGGCTCGGCCGCGCGCGCACCTAATTCCTGGGCGCGAAAGACATCAGGAAAGCGCGCGTATAGCTTTTTCGGGGGCGCGGACTTTGTTTTTCGCGGTTTTTGATTGAAATTGAAAACAAATACTCCTTTCAGTTTAAATTATAATTTATTTTCACTTTTCTAGATATATTATTTTTATTATACACCTAATTATACATTATGTCTACATACATAAAAAAATGCATCTAAAAACCAAAACGACATATAATTTAAAACAAAGGAAGTATCATGTCAAGATTCTGCCTAGTCCATGTTTTGTCATTTGAATGTCTTACACCTAGGCCAACTGAAACTGACGACCTTGATTGGATACCTAAAACTTTGAATTTTTTATGTGATATTTGTACGCCAAAATCATATGGCTATGCAAGTTTTTAGAATTTTTAGCCACTTTATGGTATTTTAATAAAATCAGGGTAAAAAAATCTAAAAACTTGCTAGGACACCTCCTTTAGGTGTAGCATGCTGACAAAAAAAAATTTTGAGTCGATTCAGAAAAGTGTTGCCGCATTCCTCATAATGACCCACATCTCTCACACATGTTCTAGTCATTAGGTGAGAGATGCTCATGCTAGCGTGAGATGTGTAGTACCACTTTCTCTAGATCATCTCAAACTTTTTTTAGGGTGTCTATGGAACCAAACTACGGTGTTGTGTGCATTTTTGCAATTTTTAGACCAAGTTTACCTATTTACGTGATTATTTGTTGATTTACTCAAGAAAAAATATTAAAATACCAAAATTAAGGTAAAATAATCTAAAAACTTGCAAGGACACCTCATTTTGGTGTAGCATGCTGACAAAAAAATTTGAGTCGATTCAGAGAAAGTGTTGTTGCACATCCTCACAATGGCCTACATCTCTCACACATGTTCTAGTCACTAGTGAGAGATGCTCATGCTAGGTGTGAGACGTGTAGTACCACTTTTCCAAATCATCTCAATTTTTTTTTTGGTGTCTATGGAACAAAGTATAGTGTTGTGTGCATTTTTGTAATTTTTAGACCAAGTTTACCTATTTACGTGATTATTTGCTTTGATTTACTCAAGAAAAAATGTTAAAATATCAAAATCAAGGTAAAAAATCTAAAAACTTGCAAGGACACCTTCTTTTGGTGTAGCATGCTGACAAAAAAAATTGAGTCGATTCAGAGAAAGTATTGCTGGACATCCTCACAATGGCCTACATCTCTCACACATGTTCTAGTCACTAGATAAAAGATCCCCGTGCTAGTGTGAGATGCGTAGTACCACTTGTGGGGGATCAATATTTTGGATGACCCCAATCCGTCAATCAAGACCCTCGACATCATGTCTCGGATGATTCTAACCAAGGACCTCTCTCCTCCACCCATGGTCGCCTACGACGGCGGCTGAGTTACACGGCGCCTGAAGCTCTTTCTGGCAAGAGACCTCTTTTCCGCCTCGCTCGAGGTCTCCGTCGTCGACCTTTTTCGAATCGTACTCGAGCTCGGCGAGAGACCTCTTTCCGCTTCGCTCGAGGTCCCTGCGACGGCCCCTTCAAGTTTGTGCGCTAGAGCCTCTCGAGGCGACCTCTCTCCCATCGCTCGAGCTCGGCTTCCGGCCGAACCGCTCAACAAACGCCGTCCCTGAGCTTCGTCCCCTGGCGTCCGCGGGGGCTGCAAATGCGAGGAGTTGGCCAACCACTCCACTGGCGACCGCGGTGGCCATCGCGGAGAGCCTGCATGGCGGAAAAACGACCCGTCTGTCGCCCGCCCACATGCCGATGACTCCAGCGGTGCGTCCGGTACCGCCTTGATGCGGCGGCGTCGCGCATACCTCATCCACGGCATGGGCACCCCACGCCGGGGCCCGATTCAACCACGATTGGGGTCGGTGTGACCCTTTTTACGCCACGGACGAGGATTCGCGTGCGGCGACCAATTTGGCATCCAAGGCCGTCAAGAGCTCAAGAGAGGGCCCCTCGGCCAACCAAAGAGCTCGATCCGAGAGCTCGATGCCGTCGTATCCCTGTCAACTCAAAGCAACTCGCCATCATGACCAGGAGACGCACACTACCCGCACGCCATCGCCGCCAACATGGGCACCCCCATACCGAAGGGGACGGCTTCCAACTACGGTCAAGGGCGAGCGGCGCGCATGACCACCGCCCATGCCCCGACCGCCATGTGCGGCGACGACCGATTCGGCATCAAGGCGCCGAGCTCGAGGTAGCTATTGGCCAACCCACGAGCTCGCTTTCAAGAGCTCTTTTCGCTGGCGACGGTATCATATTGTTCCATCTACCCCCGCCCCAACTTAGAGAGCTCACATGTTCTATCCCCCTTGCTACTATAAAAGGAGGGGTAGGGCCTTCGATTAGGGCAAGCAAGCAAAGAAGAAGAACAAGGCACCGGTTCTTCTCAAATCCCACTTCCTCACTCTCATATTGGCACTTGCCTCAATCATAGAACACGGGAGCCGCTCCTCTCTCGCTAAACTTGCGCACCGTGCGAGCATTTGAGCTCGGATAGTGAACACCTTGGACTAGGGAGACCGACTTTGCCCGAACCCGGTATAAATTACGTGTCATTGTCTCGCTGAGCTAGGCCATTCGGTCGCACTAGCCACCATTCTTTGTGGCGGTGGTATTAGACCCGCGGCGGTTGGCGCGCCGGTAGGGGAAGCGCTAGTGCGGCGATCTTCCACTCCGATGGCTTCTTAAATCGATACCGCCCGGCCGGGAGCGGCCGTGTTGCCCGGCACCTTACCGACTTCACCGGCCACGATCCGAAGTCACTCCAGCGGAAGCGTCTTCACCCGCCGATCGGTGTGAGGGACATTCAGGCGCCTCAGCGACACCACCGATTCATCCTGGCCCGACATGGGCGGGACCGTCCAGCCCGCTTAGCCCCATCCGCGCGGCGGCAGATCGGCTTCTTCGCCTCGATCAGGACCTCCTCCCCGACATCTCGGGCGCGAGCCTACGCGAGCTGTTTCGCGATGTCTCAATACCTTCTCCATCGCCGCGTCGTCCTCCCGGCTAGCCGCCGTGAGACGCTACCGAAAAAAAAGTTCACGACGGCAGATACGCCAAGATGTACCCGACGGCGGCGGTCTCCCCTCTTTTGGGGGCGATGAACCCTAGGCATCGGTCCATGAGCTCGGCTCGCCCTCGATGGGGATGAGCCTCACGGGGGCTGCGACCCCCGCGTCGGTGTTACGTGTGCCACGCCTCGGCGAACCCACGGCGATCATTCCCAGCGACTCGGCGCACGCCCGGAGACTCGCCCGGCGACCAACGTGACCGCCTCGATCACGTCAAGGCCCGGGCGGAGGAGCTCGAAAGGCTTCGAGCGCGGCGAGGCGCGAGCCCTCCTCGAGCAAGCAGGGGCCTCCAAGGCGGCGGCCACGGCCTTGAACGTCGTGGCCGTATCCAAGCTGCGACAACGATGCCGTGCAACTCCCGCCGGTGTTCGGGAGGCCTCCCAGGCGGCGGCCGCGCGTTCGCTGGCATAGCGCGGATCCGGACCCCCGAGCGCGCCGAGGCCGCGGCGGTCAGCTGGTGGCGAGAGGGCGCGTGCAACGGTGGCAAGCTCGCATCGCGCCGTCGACCGGGAAGAGCACGGGGCCTCCCTCTCATCCGAGAGGTCCCGCGCGGCCCCGGCGGATCGGCGAAACCGCGGCGCCGCGTGACACCATCATCGCCGAGGCGGAAGCCGCGAACAAGCGCCCCGGGGGCGGCGACAAGCACCGCCGCGGCGACTTCGGCCCGCCCGCAAGTGCGACAATCGGCGGGAGGCGTCATGGGCGGCGAGACAGAGCGCGGCCGCAGCGGAACGCCGCCAAGCGGAGTCCGTCTCCCGGCGAATCGCGGCGCTGAGCTTCGGCTTCCGGAGGCCAAGAGCTTTTCGGCTTTCGCGCCACGGCCTTCCCTTCCCTTCGTTTTCGGGCTCGACCTCGGTGCGAGAAGTACAACGGGGAGAGGCGACCCCGCCACGGCTCGGCGAGCTACCGCCTCGGTTGTCAAGCCGGAGCGCCGGCGGCGACTACTTCATCATCGCCTTTGCCCCTCTATCTTGCGGTCGGCCGTTCTTGGCTCGAGCACTGCCGGGGGCTCATCCGCGGCCCGGGAGGATTTGCGAGGCGTCTTGACGTCGGCAGCTTCCGGGGCACCTACGCCCGGGCCAAAAATGCGACACAGGATCTCGGGGATACAGCGAGAAGAAGGGGAGAAACTGTACCCTATCGGGCGCTTCTCTAAACTCTGCAACAACCTCTCAGGGCCTCCGACTCCGAGATCATCACCGCGTTTACCTTCGGCGCCGCACTTGCGAGAGTCTCATCCGCGAGCTCGGCGTCAAAGAAGCCTAAGTCCGTGAAGGAGCTCCTCGACCTCGCCCCCGGACACGCCCCGGGGAGAGGGCGCCGTCTCGCCGTCACGGGCAAAGGGCAAGCCCACGGCCGACGACGGGCCGCGGGGCGGATCCGGCTCCCACCCCCGCAAGAGGAAGAACAAGAAGAACAAGCGCCCCGTGACGACGGCGGCGAGTTTGTCGCCATCGCGGACAAGCGCCAAAACCCCCGCGAAGGGGAAGAGGCTTCGCCCACAAGGAGCACGCCGACAAGATGCTCGAGGCCCGTGTCCACATCACGGGGTCCCGTCAAGCACAAGATGAAGGGCGTCCGGCTCTGAAGAAGCACGTGATGGGCACGGCGAAGGGAGCGCCCGGGCGACCGGCCCGGGGCCTATGGCGGCAGAAGGCCGAGGACCGGGGCGGCGGCGACGTCTACATCGCAGGACGGCGCCGCCAACGTGGTCTTCGGCGGAGCCCCCCGGCTCTGAGTCCAAGCGCCCGGCGAGCTCACGCGCCGTGAAGTCCTCTTCACCGAGCCCGCGACGCCCGCCTACCTCAAGTGGTCGAGCTCGGCGATCACTTTCGACAGGGCGATCATCCCGACACATCCGGTACCCGGGGAGGTACCTTCCGCTTCGTCGTCGATCCATCATCTCGGCACCAAAGCGCCTCGGCAAGGTGTTGATGGATGGAGGCAGCGGCCTCAACCTCCCCTACGTCCACGCGCTCCGTGCCCTTGGCATCACCAAGGCGCGCCGTCCCTCAGGACCCGATCCATGGCGTGATGCCGGGGCGGATGATCCCCTCGGGCGAATCGATCTCCCCGTCACCTTCGGCACCCCGGATAACTTCCTAAGGAGACCCTCACGTTCGAGGTGCTCCCCTTCAAAAACGCCTACCATGCGCTGTGTTGGGCGGCCGTGCTATGCGAAATTCATGGCCGTCCCCCAACTACACCTCAAGCTTAAGATCCCCGGGGAGGGGTCATCACCGTCGACTCCACCTTCGAGCAGCGTTCGGATGCGAGAAGGCCCGCCCAAATCGATTACTGATGTCCCGATCGAATCGGCGGATGCTCTTGCGAAGATGGCGGCGCTGGGCGATGCGAGGACACCCCGAGCTCAGAAAGCTGCGGGCGCGAGCTGTGCGCGATGGGCTCGAACGGACGGGAGAATCGGAGTATCCGTGACTCATGAAGGCGTAGGCAATTCGAGCCTTTAGAAGGACGCCAAGGAGATAGAGGTCGATAATGATGGCCACGCCCTCGCGTGAGGTCCGAGCTCTCTCTAAATAGGAAGGCGAGCTGCGTCGACTTCCTCGCGCAACCCTCGGCGTGTTTGCGTGGAGAGCCTCGGACTTGCCAGGGCATCTCTCTGGGAAGTCGCCTCCTTGAACATTAAGCCCGGCTCTCGGCCGGTGAAGCAACGGATCGGGCGTTTTCGATGACGATCGGCGCCCAGCGATCGCCGAGGAGATAGATAAACTCTTAGCCGCTAGGTTTATCAAGGAGGTGTATCATCCCGAGTGGATAGCCAACCCCCGTACTAGTCAAGAAGAAGAATGGGAAATGGAGAATGTGTGTTGATTACACGGGTCTCAACAAGGCATGCCCGAAGGATCCGTTTCCTTTGCGGCGCGTCGACCAAATCGTTGACTCCACCTCCGGTGCGAAACCCTCTGTTTTTCTCGACGCCTACTCCGGCTACCACCGGATAGCGATGAACGAGCTCGATCAGCTCGCCACCTCCTTCATCACTCCGTTTGGCGCGTCTCGTTACGTTAACGATGCCCTTCCGGTTTGAAGAACGCCGGCGCCACCTTCCAAAGGTGTATGCGAGAAAGTCTTCAAGGAGCTCCTCGGGAAGCTTGTAGAAGCTTACGTCGATGACATCGTCGTCAAAAACGAAATCCTCGAAAGAGCTCGTCCCCGACCTCGAAAAAGGTCTTCGCCAAACTCCGAGAATACGGGGTCAAGCTCAACCCCAAAAATGCGTTTTCCCGCGGGTCCAGCGAGTTGCTCTTTATCGTCTCGGGCGGCATCGAGGCCAACCCCGAGAAAATCGCCGCCATCACGAGCATGGGGCGATTAAGAGCGTCAAATGCGTGCGGCGGCTCAAGCGCCTGCCTCGGCGGCTGAGTCGTTTCATAGCTCCGGCTCGGGGAGCGGCCTCCCTCTCTACAAGCTGGCGAAGAAAACCGGGCGCTTCTCTGGGCCGACGAGGCCCGGCAAGCCCTCGACTCCCCCTCAAACAACTCCTTGCCAACCCGCTGTGCTCGTTGCTCCTGCTTGCTAATGAGCCAATCCTTCTACATCTCGGCCACCTCGAGTGGTGAGCACCGCGCTTCGTCGTCGAGAGAGGAGGAAGGGCACGCACTCAAGGTACAAAGTCCGGTGTACTTAAAATGATGAGGTCCTCACCGACACCAAAACTCGCTACTCACAGCTCGAAAGCTCGTGGTATGCGCCGCCATCACCCGACGCAGCTCGGACACTACCGACTCCCACCGGTGACCGTCGTCTCGAAGTATCCCCTCGGGGAGGTCATCCCGACCCGAGGTCACGGGACGCACGGCCAAGTGGGCGGTCGAGCTCATGGGAACGAAATCACGCGTGCGCCCGAAGACGCCATCAAGTCTCGAGGCTCGGCGGACTTCATTGCGAATGGACCGAGGTCGAGCGACCACCTAGGCCCGACGACATCGATCTTGGACCCTACACCGACGGATCGGTAAAGAAGTGCGGCGCCCGGCGTCGGCCCTGCGTCTTCACCTCTCCGAAGAAGGTGTGCATGAAATACTCCATACGCCTGCACTTCCCCGCGTCCAACAACGTGGCCCGAATACGGCGTTGGTGAGCGGGCTACGAATTCGCGCACGAGCTCGGCATCCCGGCACCTCGAGGTCCGGGAGACTCGAGCTCGTCAAAAACCAAGTCATGAAAGAGGCTCGGCTGCGTCAACCGAAGATGGTCGCGTACCACCCGAAGGTCCGAGAACTGAGGAACATTTCCACCCGGGCCGGAGGTCAACCGATCCCACTGCAACCTCAATAACAACGACGCGCCCTCGCCAAGCTCTCTCAAGGCTCGGGACCGCTTGGTTTCCCCGGGAGTCTTCATGCACGAACAGCACAAGCCCTCGATACGGCTCGGGGGAGGAGCCAGCTGAAGGTGCGAGCTCAAGCCCCGGCTGCACCCCATGGACACCGACGTCCGCGAAGGGTCGAACGCTCCCGATACAAGGCCTCGCTTGGCGACGAGTCGTTACGATGCGAGCTGGGGACTCGCTGGCCGGGCGGCTTCGGGTCGATCGACCACCACCGAGAAGCGACCGGGCGTGTCCAGCTGTTGCTGCGATGGGTCGGCGAAGGCGAGCTACCCCCTCGGCATGAGCCGCGGCGGTTAGCCCGAGGCTAAGGCTTGCCCGTAGGGGGAAGAGCTCTGCCGACGCTGACGAAGCGGCATCCTCTGCTGCATCACCGCTCTCGAAGATGGTCGGAGCTCGTCAAAGAAACCCACGGGGCGAATCGCGCCATCACGCGGCACCACGGGCTCTCGTCGAAAGCTTTCGTCAAGGTTTCATCTTGTGGCCGACCGCCGCCGACGCGCCACTCAGGTCGTCCGACGTTCGAGGGCTGCCGGTTCTTCGCCAAGGCACACACCTCCCCAGCCCAAGCCCTCCAAAAGCGATTCCGCACCCGGCCGTTCGCCTGGGGTCTTGACATGGTAGGACCGTTCCGCAGGGACGGCCGAGGATACACGCATCTCCTCGTCGCTATCGACAAGTTCTCCAAATGGATCGAAGTCATGCCCATCGCGCGATGCCGAGCCGAGGAGACCGTCAAGTTCTTCAACGCAAGATATCCACGGCCGGAGTCCCGAACTTCGATCATCACCGACAACGGGCATTCAACCGTGGGAAGTCTTCATCGGTAGTGCGGCGATCACGGCATCCGCGTCGACACGGCGTCCGCCGGCCACCCTCGGACCAACGGGCGGGTAGAGCGAAGCAATGGCATGATCTGCAGGGCGTGAAGTCCTCGCATCTTGTGAGGCTCGAGAAGTACGCCCGCCGATGGCTAGTCGAGCTCCCCCGCTCGTGTGGAGTCTTCGTACCACACCAGGGCCACCGGGGCGAACCCCGTTCTTCCTCGTCTTCGGTCCGGCGGTTCTTCCTCTAGAGAGCTCGATGCACGCTCACCCCGAGCCTGGACCTCTCGACGAGCACAATAACCAAGCGCCGGCCGAAGACGCCTGCACCAGCTCGGCGGCTCGCGACGCGCGCTCCACTCCGCCAAGTACCTACAATCCATGCGGGCGCTACCACACGAGCGACACGTCGAGGCGAGCCTTCCTTCGGCTCGGGCGATCACGTCCCACGACGAGTCCAAAGCCCGAGGGAGGCACAAGCTCTCCAGCATGGGAGGGTCCCTTTATCATCGACCAAGTGTTGAGGCCGGGCATCGTACAAGCTCAAGGACCATCGAGGGGCGAATCCTCACCAACGCATGGAACATCGAGCGGCTAACGTCGCTTCTTCCCTTAAGATGTATTTTGAAGAATCATAAGCGTAAAAATTCAATAAGACACCGGTTCGATGCAAAGATACGTGCAAGCATCTCGAATTCACGTCTTAAGCTGCAAGCAATGACGGGCCTTCATCTGACAAAGGCCCGCCCTTGCTTTCGAGGGCTACAAGGAATAAGGCGCACACCCCATCGGTTTACTACACCAATTTTTCGCAAATTCTTCACAAAGATCACAACAACGAGCTCTCGCTCACGAGGCCGTGCTCCTTTTCATGCGTCTTAAAAACAACTAAGTCACGAGTTCGTCAACAAAAGGCATGGCGCGGCGCCTAACGATCTCCTGCACCCCCCGCGGCTAACGAGAACGGCCCGTCATCCGGACTTCAAATACGAACTCGTAAAAAGTTGGAACAAGGACACGGGATAGGAAAAGGAACACGAGTGATCTTCATTCCGGACCACGAGTCCTTTAAATCCTTAACAATGATACCTCAACTACGAGGACTTAGAAACTAATCGCAAAAAGGCTTGGCCCCGAGCTCCTACTTTTTACGGAAGGAGGATCCTGCGTCCATCGCCCTGACGACAGTGCCGCCGGCGGCCTCGGCTCGAGCAGTGGTCGGCTCCCTCCGTGATGAGTCCCGGGACTCCCACCTCTCTCGCGGCAAGCTTATAGAGCTCGGCGGACAACTCCACAGTCGAGCTCGGCAGCAGTGATCTTACGCCGGTTGAGCGTCGTCGATACCCGGCGCCCATCCCGCCTTCACCGCCTCGGCGTCCATTTTTCGGATAGTGACTGAAGATAACGGCGGCGGCCTTGTGGACCACCCGTGGCGTCCTCGCCACCTTTATACGGCACTGCTGCAGATGTCGCTCTCCGGGTCCGCTTCTCCTCAACGAGGGCGCCGCACACATCCTCGGCCCGCGGTAGCGAATCCTCGGCGCCCGCTGAGCCTGTCGCCTGCTCCTCCGTGGCATTAGAGGCACAAGCCCGAAGATCGCTCAAGCTCCTCCTTAGCGTCTCACGAGCCCGGCGGTCTTGGCCGCCCAAGTCCCGTCTCCCCTCCCCTTCGGCTAGGGGTATGCTCGGGGTGGCCTCGGCGGGAGGCAAGATTCCGCTCCATGTCCGCGGCGTCCCCCGTCGCCTCGAGAGGACTTCTCCTTCTCCCCGAAGACAAGAAGATTCGGTTCAATAACTTGAAGTCACCGCGACCGATACGGGCGAGGATCTGACGCCCGCACTCCACGGCTCACTATAGAGCTCCCGTCGTTGTGCGAGAATTACGGTTCTCCCCGTTGAGCCTGGTCCCTCTCCCCGCGGTCGTCGCGTGGCAAAGCGGACCACATTTCGGCCGACCTGCGCGATCATACGGCGAGGCCCCCGCCGTATCGGCCCGAATGGAGGAAAACAAAACGCAAGGACGGGGCGGTGGCGGCTCACCGCAAGCTCGGGCCCCGCCGACCGGGAGGCACTGCGGCCGTCTCCGTCTTCTCCTTATGAAGGGGCCTCCGCCTGTTCGTCGCCGAGCCGAGCTCCTTGTCCTCGAGCAGGTGGAGGGTGTCGAGCTCCTCCCGCATTTCTTTGCGCCGCCGGGCTCGTGGGCGAGCCTAAGCCGCCTTTGCCGAGGCCGCCTCTGTAGAGCGGCCCCGCTCCTTCTTGTCTTGCCCCAGGCCCCGCCTTAGCGTCCCGGACGAGTCCAACGTCGCCCCTCCGTCTCGGGCGCGCAAGAAATTGATGCTGAAGCCGCGCCGCGCCGAAGCTCTTCTTCACTCATGTCCTTATGCGGCTCAATGAGCTTCCAGAACGAAGCCCCCACCCTCGCTGAAAAGCCGGTGGCCCACTGGGTTGTGTTCGGATGGAACCACGCACGCCCAAGAGCACACAAGCACATGAGCGGCAGGGGAAGCACAAGAAAAAGAGAGAACGGCCCGAGGCCATGACGATCTCGAACCCGCACAAGCCGAACGAGCACGCCGTCCCCGGTGGCGCTGGGCCGCAGCGGCGTCATCGTGGTCGGCGGGAGAAGCGATGTCATTTCCCATTTGAACGCGCCCGGCCGGCGCCGCGACAGATCCTCCTTCGGGACCCACGACGTCTTCCGGGGCTAGCCCGGGATGGGCCCTCACCTTCGGCCTGCGCAACCGGGCTCGCCTCCGCGGCCTCTTCGCCGCCGGAGATGTCAATAACGAGGGGATTTGGCGACCTCCTCGGTCGTGCATGAGCCACACGACTCATTTGGTCTTCCCCGGCACCCTCGCCCATGGCCGGAATACCTCGGACCTCGCTCGTCTCCCGCGCCGCCACCGGGATCCGGCGGCCCTCGCCCCCGAGGCCGTCGGCTGGAGTCTCGATCAAGTCCCGGGCCACCTTCGACGCCCGACTCGCGCCCGATGCGTTCTCGACGGGGCTGGAGAGGGAGGAGCTCCTCGACATCGGCGGCCGAGGTCGGCAACTGCCCCCCTGAGCGAACGGCGCCATCATCCGGGACCCCGTAGTCGTGCCCACCGTTTCCCGCCGGCGTGGCGCCCCCGTCGCCATGGGCCGGTGTCCCCACCGCCGAGCTTCGTCGCGGCAGCCCCCTGAGTCGCCGGACCCTACACTAACTCGCTGAGGCCGAGCTCGTCGTTCACGGCATCGAAGAGCTCTCCATCGCCGGGCGAACTCGGCGTCGTGCCGAGGTCTCCTCACTTTCGTCAGGGCGCCCGCTCGGGGTACAAGGCCGCCCGCAACGCCAATGACAACTAAGACCCACGCCCCGACGCCGTGCACTAACCCGGAAGGGGAAGAGACCTCACCGCGTCGATATCCGGCTCTCTTCTCCCGAGCGGGTGGCAGCACCCCGGACCCTCGGGCTGACTTCCCGAGGGAACCGCCCCCCCCTCGAGTGCGGCGGGAACACCGGCGCCGCCCTGGGCTCGCGCCGACTCCTCCTCGACCAACGGCGTCGCCCGCGGCATCAAGCTCGAGCCCCGATGAGGTCGATCTCCTCGGCTACGGGCCTCGCGGATCGACGGAGGAGGGACCTCTTTGTCGGCGCCTTCGCCTTCCTCCCCCCGCGCTCGCGCCGGCCGACGAGCCCCGGCTTTCTCGGGGGGCTCGGTCGGCCTCTCGGCGTCGCCCTCTCGAGGGGAGGGGAGGGGCGCGAACAAATGACTTCCACTTCGCCAACCCGCAAAAACACAAGCTCATCCTCTCTGGAACTCAAAGCGATAAGTGGGCAACCTCGAACAAACAAGAAGTGAGCTCTTACCGCCGCCCGCCGTATCCGCGTCGGGGAGAACTTGGGGGGCTCCAGGGGCCCCTCGCGACGTCTGCGTCGGCCGAGTTATCCACCATTCCACCTGCTCGACGGTCTGGCGGACGCCGCTCGCCCCCCCTACGAAACGGCGCTGAAGCTGAAGCTCCATCTCCCGGGGCAGCGAAGACGTGATCGTTGGAGCGCGACACCCGGCGCCGCGAGCGGGCCCGATGATATGGTTCCTTTGTCGCCGCCGGCCGTCGCGAGCGCCGTCTTCAACGCCACGGCCTCCACCGCGGGGGCGACGTGATCGCGGCGGACCCTCACGCCACAGTCGCTTCGCGTGTCGAACGTCTTTCCGAGTGTGGCGGCGAGGATGGTCGGGGGTCGTTCTTGGGTAGAACCACTCCTCCTCCACCCGGGTTTCTTGGTCGGAAGTCGCCCTTGGGAAAGAACTCGCTGGACCTTCCCACCGCCGCAACGGATCGTGACGCGAGGCAATCGGGCCGCACCTCCAGGACCTCGTCGCCGCCCTTCAAGCCCCGGATCTTGGCATAGACGAGTCTGCGGAGAGCTCCCGGTTGGGGGGGCTCCCCCAGCCATCCCCTCGCGGCATCGTGAACGCCGAAAAACAGCGGATGGTTCGGCGTCGTGCCGGAGCTCGACGCCCCGATACCACGGCAGGCTCCGGGAAGAAATGCGTCGGCGGGGGGCGCGAGGGCGCTTCCGTGGAAGGCCACGGCGACACCACGCACCCGCCGGCGGATCGGGAAACTTCGTGCGGCGGCGGGGAGGATCCACTCTTCCGCCTCGCGTCGCGAATGCGGAGCCCGCCGACAAGGCGCGAGCTCCGTATTCCGCCGCCGTCGCCGTCGAGCGATGCCATGTCCCCATCTTGCGCTCGCGGAGCGGATCAGGCGGAACAGGGGACGGAGAAGTAGATCTCGAGCAAAGAAGTATGTCCTCTCTCTCTTTTTCTATCTCTTTTTCTCTCTCGCTCTTTGGCTTTCTACGTAAGGAAGGGGAAGAAAGGTGAATCCGCCCCGATCTCCGCCCCATTTATAAGGCCCAGTGCGGATGCGGCCGAAGGAACCGCCGGGGTGGGGCTCCACGCCGCGTCCCACGCGCAACGGCTATCGCCACCACAACCCGCCTGGCCGCCATCGGCTGAAGTCCGGCGCTAGCGGCATTAATGGGATAACTCCCGACCAGCGGAGAAAAATTCCAACGGTAAAATCCCAACGGCTATTTTTGCCGCGGGCGGGGCGCCCGAGCTTCGACACACCCGGCCGAAAAATCTTCGAGCTTCGGCGATAGAGCTTGATACACGAAGCTCGCCCTAGGTTCTAAGGCCGGCCCGAGACAAGGGCTCGACGGTCGCCCGAAAACCACACCACGAGTGAGGGGCGCTAAGGCAAAAAAGACCGAAGCGGCTCTTGCCCGAGAACTCGAATCGAACTTCGGGGGGCTTTCGCCTAAAGCGTGTTCGGGTTGCCAAAGGGAAACAAAAAGACGACTTGAGGTTATCCTCCACGAGCGAGGGGGGACCGCGAGTCCACGGGCTCTTCGAACGAGCCCGAAACCGTAAAAGTCGCGCCTTTGGAATATGAGGTCGGGTCCGCCCGGTGACCACATCGAACGAGCTCGAGCTTGACCTCCCCGGACCACCGCTATCAACTCACCGAGCACTTCGGTTTCGCCAACGAGGTAAAACCAAGTCCGAGCTCACCCCCTTTACGGCCTCGCGGCTATAAACGGGAAAGCGAACACACGATAGCCTATAAAAGCCTCCCACGCGGACCTCGTCCCCCGCGGAGCCTCGGGACTACACCCGCAGTTCGCGCTCGAGCACACTGCGGGGATCACCGTGCATCACCGAGACGAAACCCAAGCAAAGGGAGAGACACGGGGGCTACTGCAGACAGCGGCTAACGGCTAAAGACGCCGAACTAAGCCAGCCCCTCCTTGCCGAGGTGTTACGGACTCGAGAACACTATCGACAAGATTGTCCCACGCTTCCCGTCACAACCTCGGGCCCGAACGCCGCCCAACGAGCCCGAGAGACCTCGCGACTAATTACGGTGAGACCTCGGCCATACAGACAAAATTGGTACCTAACCCTTACGCTTTCATTGTTCATAAAAGCATACATACATATAGCCACGAGTGCATGAACCCGAAGAAGGAAACTACAAAAACGAAGGGATGGGAGAGAAGAGGTCCTATCTACAACACTTCCACGGCGGCGACGATCCCCACGGCCTCAGGGCTCGCAAAGCCCTGCGGTCGGCGTCTTGCGGTCCTTTGTCGAGCTCGAGCTTGGTGACGATGACCTTGGAGGGGTGGATGCCCACGTTGGCGGTGGAGCCGTTCACCTTCTCGCCCTTGCGGTCCCTTGTCAAGCTTGAGCTTGGTGACGAAGACCTCGCCAGACCGGAAGCCGCGCCGCCCCTGGACTCGGCGGGCTACTCTTCCCGGCGGGGGCCTCGGCGTCGATGTTGGCCACCACCGCTCCTCGCAGTGACCTCGAACTCCTCGACGTCGGCACCAAGGCTCGCCACCGAGTCACCATCCGCAAAACCACGGATCCCCGCCCGGTCAGGCGCCGGCCGAAGCGACGCCATCGCCGGAGCCGTCACCGCTCGCGACGGGCGCCGCTGGCGGCAACTCATCGGGGAGCCGCTCCCGTAGCGATCCGCCTCTTCCGGGTAGCCTGCGGCGAAATTACAGGAGGATCGGCGAGCGGACATCAACTCAAAAACCAAACAGGAAGGGGAGACGCCACTGCGCGGCCGGGCGGGCATTCTCGCGAATCGCGTCGCGATCGCGAGCTCCGCTCCAAAGTGTCGATGAGCGCCGCCCTCACATCTCCCCGACCGCGGCGCAGCCCCGAGTCTCGAGGCGGAGTTCGGCGTCACCGCCCCTCCGAGAGGCGAGGCGGCGCCGGCGCCGGCGAAAAAGGCATGGCCCCGGCGGGCTGAAGATAAACGCCGACGCATGTTGCGCCGAGAAGACGAATCCCCTCCTCGTCGGGCGTCGGCGTCCTCCCGGGCCTCCGCGTCCAAGACCCTTGACCCTCCATCCGAGCGAGGGCGGCTCCGGGGGAGGAGAAGAGTGCGGGAAGAAGACGAATGCCACCTCCACGACCCGAGCCATTGTATTTATAGCCGGGTCGCGACGGTTCACCTCCCCCACGCTGGGAGCGCCGGCGCGCTTCCCCACGATCTCCACCCACGATGCACGGTCGCGAGAGGAACCGTCGCCAATGACGGCGACTCAGAATCGCGATGTCAATCATGGGCACGCGGGCGCCCGCATTAACCACCGATAAAACAAAACGGCGGTGACGTTCCGTTCCCAAGGAGCCGTCAGCGGCGCAAGAATCGACCCGCGGCCGCTCATTGAAAATCCACTAAGGGAGAGCGGGCTCACCCGATGGCTCGGGACTCAATAAATACGGGTGCCGAAAGCACCCATACCTCGAGGCCCGATCCGACGGCCGATCAGGCGAAAGGCGAGCTCGGGATCGGACAGCCTCCGAAGACAACAGTCGAAGGGCTCACCACAACACTAAGAAGCCTCCCGCGAGCTCACCCTCCCGAGCCCCTGCTTACACTCCGCGGGAGCCGCGCCGCACCACTACCGTAACATGACTCTCAACCCCTACTCCAAGTGGCGCCAAACGGGAGCATTTGAGAGAGACCTCCTCTCTCTCCCAAACGCTCGGGGCTACCGTGGGATCAATATTTTGGATGACCCCAATCCGTCAATCAAGACCCCCTGACATCATGTCTCGAGATGATTCTAACCAAGGACCTCTCCTCCACCCATGGTCGCTTCACAGCGAGAGCGAGGAGTTACACGGCGCACGAGCTCTTTCTGGCGAGACCTCTTTCCGCCGTCGCTCGAGGTCTCCGTCGTCCGACCTTTCGAATGCGTACTCGAGCTCTCGAGCGAGACCTCTTCCGCTCGCTCGAGGTCCCCGCCGACGGCCCCTTCAAGTTTGTCGCGCTAAGAGCTCTCCGGCGCGACCTCTCCGATCGCTCGAGCTCGAGCTCGAGCCAACCGCTTCAACAAACGCCCGTCTACGAGCTTCGTCCCGGCGTCCACGGAAGACCGCAGTACCGGAGTTGGCCAACCACTCCACGGGCAGCACGGTGGCCATGCGGAGGCACGATGGCGAAAGACGGCCCGTCACGCCCGCCCATGCCCCGATGACTCCAACAAGCGTCCCACAAGACACGCAGTACAGCGACGTCTTTATACCTCATCCACGGCATGGCACCCCCACCTCGACGCGGGGCGATTCCAACCACGATTAGTCAAGTGTGACCCTTTACCGCCACACCGACCAGGATTCAAGGCGCGTCGACGACCAATTTTGGCATCCAAGGCCGTCAAGAGCTCAAGAGAGGGCCCCTCGCCAACCAAAGAGCTCGATCCGAGAGCTCGATCGTCGTATCCCCCGTCAACTCAAGAACTCGCCATCATGACCGGGAGACGACACTACCCGTACGCCATCGCCGGCAAACATGGGCACCCCCATACCGGGCGGGGACAGCTTCCAACTACGGTCAAGGGCGAGACGACGCATGACCACCGCCCATGCCCCGACCGGGCCATGTACGGCGGCGACCGTTCAAAGATCCAAGGCGCCGAGCTCGAGGTAGCTATTAACCCACGAGCCGGCTCGAAGAGCTCTTTCGCTGACAAAGACCTGATATCATATTGTTCCATCTACCCCCGCCCCCAACTTAGAGAGCTCACATGTTCTATCCCCTTGCTACTATAAAAGGAGGGGTAGGGCCTTCGATTGGGGCAAGCAAGCAAAAGAAGAAGAACAAGGCACCCTGGTTCTTCTCAAATCCACTTCCTCACTCTCATATTGGCACTTGCCTCAATCATAGAGACCCGGGAGCCCGCTCCCTCTCTCGCTCCGCTTGTATGCGCACCCCTAAGATGCGAGCATTTGAGCTCAGATAGTGAACACACCGGACTAGGGAGACCGACTTTGCCCCGAACCAAGATAAATTCTGTGTCATTGTCTCCGAGCTAGGCCATTCTTGAGTCCGCACTAGCCACCATTACACGTGACGGTGGTATTAGACCACGACACCACTTTTTTTTGGAATCATCTCAAACTTTTTAGGGGTGTCTATGGAATTAAAATATGCCATGCTCACACAAAAAAGTACAAAAAAAAAAAAAGAAAATAAAATATAGAAAGGAAAAAAAAAAAAGAAAAGGTACATAAATGTTGATTATGCCCAAAAAATATAGAGGCCTTTAGGATTCAAACTTGGGAGCTATGACTCATCCTTAGAGAGTTTTACCATTGCACTATTCAAATGTTTGCATTAGATCACTACTTATAATTGATTTAACCAATTCTTAACTCGCCACCACCGACCCCTATAAATAACCAATTCTTAATTCGCCGCTCTTTTTCGACATTTTCCTTGTATTCACAATGGCGCCCATAATTTTTTTTGGTTTTTCTAAATATAAAATGGAGTTATATGGCGAAATAAGGTTTCAAAAGTTTCTAACCGGTGTCCCGATCTCCTTACAACATTCCAATATATTTTTTTTAAAAAAAAGCCCCCATAGAGCTTTGAACCCACAACTAACACCTATAGACAAGTAAGAGCCTTACCACTAAAGCACTCAAGCTTTTTGTGTAAGGTCTCTAAGTTTTAACATATATTCCTTAGTAATTTAACAAATAATTACAATAATAGCTAAATTATAAAGAAAATTTTGAACAGGTGTGATTTTTATTTTTAATCTCGAAATAAATCTTGTAATCGGTTTTTCTTCCTCGTTATAACTCCAAATCGGATGATTCTTTTTCCTCAAATTTTCTAAAATCGAGATCTCACAAATTAACTTATTAGTTTTGGTCATCTCTGTTCTTGTGATAAAGTTTGAACATTTCAAATTGTGAGTTTCAAAAATGAAAAAAATTCAAACTAGATTTTGAAACTCAAAATGGTTTCGGTGGAAAAAGTCATGAATACCATAGATTCATAACTCATCGAGATCTACAATTTTTATATAGGTCATTTTTCGTTTTGAGAAAGTGTTAGTAAACACTACTCACAAAAACCAAGGTTCTCATAAAGAGTTTATGAAACTTTATGACAGAGTTGTCCATTTTGAACTACACATTCGAACGCTTTCTTAAATGCAAAAATGACTTGAATAGCAATTATAGATCTTGATGAGTTATGAATTTTTGGTATTTGTGACTTTTCAAGCGAAATCGCCTAGGGCTTCAAAACCCGCTCCGAGCCCTAAAGTTTTCAAAATTCAAATTTCGAGGTGTCAAAAGTTCGAAAATGAAAAGTTGACTCTAATACCAAATATAGATCTTGAAAAGCTCTAGAAAACTTCGTATTTATGAATTTTCGATTTGAAACCCAGCTAGGGTCTCGAAAATCGCCTCGAATGTTTATCAATTTAGAACTAAAATTTCCTAACAGGTTTCAGTAAATACAAAAATGACCTAAATAAAGTTTGTAGATCTCGATGAATTATGAATTTGGGTTATTCATGACTTTTTCGCTTTGACATCATTTAGTGTTTAAAAAATTTCTGCCCCAAAATTTTCTAAATTAATAGAAAATTAAAATTAATAAATAATAAAGAATTACTAATATTGAGGTAAACCAAATCTGCTTAACTTAAGGCCCAAGGCCCAGCAGACTCATCATCATCTCCACAGTTGGATCAATCAGATTGACGGTGGAGATTAAAACAATCTCAAATTTTGGGATAGGGCGCGAATAGAAGGGGCACCGCGCGCACAGAGAAATTTGAGTTCGCCCGGCGCGCAGCTTGAAAATTTCGCTCCGCCACCCGTGACTTATCCCCTCCCTTATTCCCCAAATCTAGGTCTTTCTTTTTTCTCTTCCTTCTCTTGCAAACTCCTGTCGCGGCGGCGCAGGCGAGCACCCACCCCAGCGTGGGAAGGGAGAACGCGGGCGCGGCGGCCGGGGTGAGCACCCCACCTTGGCACCCCCGCCCGGCGAGGGCTTCGGGGCCAGCGCACCGCCCGCCCGGCGGTGCTCCGGCGTCACCTCCGCATCCACGGCCACGCGGCGCAGGTGGTGGGCGCGGACGGCGAGATGGACGCGGCCGCCATGGACTGGTTCGCCGCCGCGGCGAGGCTCCAGGGCGGGGCCTCTCCTATGCCGTCTTCCATCCTCGGGCCCCAGGCAGCGGTTCGTACGTACGTCATCCTCCCCTGCTCCTCCTCCGGCCTGCCCCCTTCCCCTCTGCTCGCTTCTGCTTAAGGGGAGGTGCAGGCCTACGACGTTCTGGGTTTTGTGCAGACGGCGGTTGAACGGATTCAGAGTTTCAGGCATTATGTTCCAGATGAAATCCTCGTGTCTTAGATTAGTATATACCTTCCTGTCATGGTGATTGGTTGATCGGCGAGGAATCGAGAATGACTCACATAATCGTGGCGTGGCCAATTTGTTTTCCCCTAGAATTACAGCCGCTGCTAATTTGATTCTAAGTAAATAAATATATTACATCATTACTCATCATGTGCTGACGGGTTGCCAAATTACAATTTGCATGTACCTTGTTTGCTATGACTATGGCATTTAACCTGTTAAGAAGAAATTGGCAAGAAGAAATTGGCTGTGTTTACTAAGTAGTTGTACTTGGCATGATTCACATGCAGCAATAGTGCCGTACTGCCGTTGTTAATTCTCCTGTAAGGATCTTCAAGATTCAGGACTACTAGTATAGTATGATGCTATATATAGCTGCAACTCTGCAATTGAATAGTCATGGAAGCATACTGTTACAGTTTACTAACACGCACGGATTGGTAATAGCTACCAATTGCTGCACTCCAATTGACATGATCCACATGTTACTTATATAATACAATGATGCAGTATTTAAACTGTTTCTCAGCATGCTAGCTTGTTAATGCTACTTTGTCTTTGATACTCTGCAGCTTGCAAGGGTGCCACTTCGAGTGGTCATAAGCAAAGATGACTTTCATTGCCACGGTCAAGGAAGCTGTCAGAGGTAATGTGCTACTCTCTCTCTCTCTCTCTCATTTTTCTGCGACATACTGCTGCTATAATGCAAAGACAGATTCAATTACTTCTGCTCAAATTCAATTATGAATTCATGTCATTCAGTGTAGTAATAATATCCAAATAAATATATTTGTTTGGATGGCAACGCCCCAAATTTATTTACCAAATAATGAGTAGCGCAAGACCTCCAATTTTTTCATTCTAATAACCTGATAATCTATACTATACATCTACAGGTTATTTTTTTGTAGGTTGACAGGTTGCTATTCAGCTGCACTAATTATAGAGGGAGAGGTATTTCCATTGTCATTTTTCTTTTAGTATACATGTTTTAAAACATATTAGGATCTGTAGCTGAAAGAACACGGATAGCAGTTAGCACAATGGGGACTTCAGTTGTAAAATATGATTTTCTCAAAAAAAAGTTGTACTAATACAAGATGTTTTATTATTATTATATATTGATTTGAGCACATTGGGATATTATCTGTTAAGTTCCTGATCGGAAATTGGCTGTACAGGTACAAGATGTTTTGGTATGTATCTTAGAAGATGTTTTGGTATGTATCTTAGACCTTGGTAGTTTATACTGTGGGCTACACTAGCCTATGAGGCTCATGCTTTTTATGATCCAATTAGCTAGTAAATCGCTTGTTAGAATTAAAGACAACCTATTAGCCTGTAAATTATTGCGTGTTCTTTTGGCCAAGTAGGTATTCCATACTACTCTTGTGTGTAACTGAGACAACCTATTAGTCTGTAACTTATTGGGTGTTCTTTTGGCCAAGTATTCCATACTACTCTTGTGTGTAACTTACTGTTGTTATAGTATCAATCATGGTGCTCTTTTTGGCCAAGTTGGTGTTCCATACTACTAATATTCTCTTTTAGATCTCATTAGTTTTTAGGAAGGAAATTAAATAAAAAAAAAAAAAAGAGCATAATAATCAAATTATTATTAATTTTCAGTCTCATTTGTTTAGGAAATAAATTATTATAGTAGGAGCACCATGATCTTCTTTTTATGACATATGCATTCCATATCTTATTTTCTCCAGTGATTTTGATTTATACTTTCTATAATTTATGATAATCTAAAATAATATATGCTAGTTTTGTCCTAAGTCAGAAATAATGATGTGAACCTAATCACACTCTTGATTTTCTCTACTCATTTGGAATAATGATAATATCCACGATTTGAGCATTTACAAATAATTTGTGCGAAAAAGTTACTGAATTTCCTTTGTTTGCAAACAAATTAGTTTACCACTGATTTTGAGGCCCTGAGGAAAAAAGCAACACTAAAAAGTTTTACACATATCTAATCAACCATTGATGCTGCGTACTTCAAATATCAGTTCCTTTTTTTTTGGCTCTATAATTGGGTTTTGGCAATGTTTGCTCTTCCTGCAGAGCTAAGGTTGTATCAAATAGTCACTGCCACCTACTGTCGATTCCTAACTCAGAGATAAGTGCTCCCTCTCAATTTCAGTATGGCTACGTTTATATTCATGGTTGGTTTACTCAAGTCAGTTGTTGCTGATGTGAAATCAGGTGCATTTAATTGCTCTCAAGTCAGGCACCTGTGATGTGTGATGTCTCTTGCTTGCCTTACAAAATAGGTCTTGATTCAGCTATAACTGTTCTTTTGGTTAATTCCACTGAGAGGAGATAATCGCCTGATCTATGAGTTTAATCATACCTGTTGATTTGTTAGTACGATCTTCAGCAAAAAATGATCTTTGAACCAGATCTGTCTTGAACTATGCACAACCCAGTTGACGCGGTGCTCAGCTCGCTAACACTGCACTCTTGTAATGTGTTGTGACGATACTGTGCTCATAATTCAGCATATTAGTGAACTAGGCAGCATGGTAACTCAACACTCCGGTCACTTGCTTTAAAATTTTATATTCTTGTTCTAGAAGAAAAGAAATTATGGCACCAAAGCCATGTGGCCTTTTATGTTATTGTTTGTGCTTGATTTGACTATATGCAGTCGCCCTCTTGTTTTATTAATTGTTTTTTTTTCTGAGGTGAATAATTAAAAGCTCATACTATAGCCTAACAGATGCCAGAGTGCCTTCAATTGTCATGCCTTTCGTGAGTAGTGACACCATGTTTTTGGTTATTACGTGTTTCAATTTTACATGTTTGCTGTCATATTTTGCATGT
The DNA here is from genome assembly GCA_015847255.1 of Hyparrhenia diplandra. Classification (NCBI taxonomy): domain Eukaryota; kingdom Viridiplantae; phylum Streptophyta; class Magnoliopsida; order Poales; family Poaceae; genus Hyparrhenia; species Hyparrhenia diplandra. The sequence continues at coordinate 128,368 of JADLZK010007531.1, read as the reverse complement.
CCTCTGAATAGATCTAAAATAATACAGTGTCTAGCACTATTTTTTTGGCCTGGTTAACTATAAAATTTTAGTTTAACTAATGCATGCCAATGATTTTGTCAGGATGAAGTCTGAGTTTGAGAAGGAGCATGCGAATGGTCGATCTGTGGTGAAGATACATATGAAGGCAACCTCTGGCTGCTGCTGTAGACACTGGCCATATTATTCGAATGTGCTGAAACACTTTTTGTGTTGGATACATGTGTTATACCAATGCTTGTGTAAATGTTCTTGTTTAGTTTGACATGTGCTGGATACATTATGGGCTGGATATAGTATTTGTATGAACAAATTATTATATATGTCGGATGCTTCATTCATAATATATTTGTCGTTGCTTGATTATTGTTTTAAGCTACCAAACATAGCGTTGCAATGTGAATTATTATTATATTCATTTTTTAGTTGCAATAATATATAATAAAAATAAAAACCAAATGGCGTTGCAATATATGGTCGTGGTAAGTGGTAACAGAGATGATGCGCTATAGCAACTACATGGTGTAGTGTGGCAGTAGATGAACTATCTCTTGCAACTTCAATAGATACAACGGTAGCAATAGAGTACTCACCTATAGCAACTATGTATTTACGTATCGTGGCAATAAAGGAGTTCTCAGTAGCAATGAACACAAGAACCGTGGCAATAGCATGTACCATCTGTAGCAACGAACCTAAATAACATGGCAATAGAGGAGTTCTCAGTAGCAACGAACACAAGAACCGTGGCAATAGCATGTACCATCCAGTAGCAACGAACCCAAGTAACGTGGCAATAGATTAGCTCTGAGAACGGATCTATATAATATGGCAATAGAGGAACTCTCTCAGCAACAACGGATCTATATAATGTGGCAATAGAGGAACTCTCTATAGCAACCAACCTAATCAGCGTGGCAATAGCTTGTCCCACCTATAGCAACCATGTAGGATGCTGTGGCAATAACCTGTTCTCTCTTGCTATGGTTTTTCACCGTGGCAATAATGACGCTTGCAACACTATTCTTGTGTTGCTATTACACTTTGTTGCTACAAGATCATCATGTAGCAATAGCCATCACTAGCAACACCTAGAGCGTTGCAATTGCTACTATTGCCACACCCATAATGATTGCTAGTGATCCTATCCCAACACCCAATTTTAGTTGCGCAAGAGCAAAAGTGTTGCAATAGAGGGATTATGTGTCGTAACAAAAACAGAAACTATGGCAACATGCTATTGCTACCGTCACAAGTGCAACGACTTTCTACCAAATTAAAAAGGTAGCAATAATACTATTGCTACCATTTTTTGGTCTTTTGCAACCTTTTTTAGGCGTTGAGTTTGACCCTTTTTTTTGTAGTAGATATGCAAATAGGAGTTATGTTTTTGAGCTGCCAATCATGAATCAGCGTTCAAATATGATAGATGACTACTTCTGAAGCGGAGTTTTTGAATATATCCAGAAATAGTGCTACGACCGAAAGAAGAAGGTGGTCATGAAGAGGTCATTTTTAACCCGTAGGATTGAATAATGAATAGCTTTGGCTTTTCTCACAGACAATTCAACCGTTTCTATCGCCCTTGTTAGAGAAAATGTTATTTAAGAGAAAAGAACTGGTCATTCTAACTCGATCCCATCACATACTTTAATGATAATAATAACCATATTATTATATTCATCAGTTTTCCTTGGCTGATTTACATGACACAAAAAGGAGCTAGGAACATAATTATTCCATCACTTCATGAATCTTCTTTTCGCATCGCTCGCCTTGACGTAGACTCATGGATGCCCCCAATGCAGTGGCGGTGGATCTTGGCGGCACAACAATCCAAACTGAGGAAAAGGGATTATTGTCATATCAAATTATATATCCAAGCAAATATCTTCATTTTTGCTCAAGGAATATAGTAAATGTCAAAAAATTAATACATAAAAATTTACTTACGTCCGCATCGGCTTCCAACTGGAACTGGGTTGTCACACTCACGTGAAAGTTGAACTAGTTTGATGGCACTTATTTTTTTCAACTGCCTCTTTAGGAGTAAGGATTCGACAAATGCAAACCATGTCAGATGCTTTCACGGTTTTGCAACATTTTTTACTTGGTGTCAAGTAAGGACCAATAATTTTTATGGTATCCATGCATTCAGCCTCAACTTTATCTTTCTCCTTATAACAATCAGTCTCACCGCAAGCCAGATGCAGGGTATGCATTGTAAAAGCTAAGGCAAAAACCATGACTCGAAGGATTACTCTTGTCCTCATCATGACAACGATATGATGATGTATCTAAGTCCAAAGTGCTTCCTCTCTGCTGGACTACAAATGGTGAATGTTGGTTCTTATGTATGCACTGTGTGCACCATAGCCTTGTATTTATAGCATATGAGGGGCTAGTCTTATGATAAGTTCATTAATGCCAAGGAATCCTCTTAGTGCTAATACTGCAAAAGAAAGTCTAAGTCATACGGCAATAATGAATGCATGTAAATCTTCGAATAAACAAACAAGACCACACATTTAAAAGTGAGTCACAAAACAAAAATTAATGCTAAGGAATCCCGTCGACTGATATCTTGACAACATGGATATAGTCCATTTATTTCTAACACGACTTTGTCAAGTAATAAGCTAATGCCAAGGAATCCTTACTAATAGTACAAAAGTGTTAAATATTCATATAGCCAAAATGAATGCATAAAAATCTTTGAAGAAACCAACAATACTATGTAAAATGTGGAACAAGAGACAAATATTAATGTTAAGAAATCTTGCAAGAGATTGATATTTAGAGTAAATTTCACTATCGGTCCTCGAACTTGTCCCGAGTTCTTATCTAGATCCCGGTACTTTCAAATTGCATATTTAACTCCCTAATCTCTATACAACATAAAAAGAACAAAAGATGGACAATTTTTAGTGTGGTAAAAATTCGTCCATGGTCTTCCCGCCCGTGTGCGATACGGCTTCCCCTCCGTTCTAAACTCCCGCAGATCCTAAACCTAAGGAAAGACCTAATCACCGCAAAAGGAAATAATAACACGCCTGTAGTGAAGACGCCCACAGTCAATCAGACCTCTCCGTGCGCTCTGCCCGTGCCCATACGATCTCCATTCCGGCTCTCCTCATGCTCGTGAGATCTCTCCGCCCGGTGCCGTCGTCCTTGGCCCCGCGCCGCCAATCCCCGATCAGGTCTCGAGACGACCGTCCGCCCCTCGCCCGCGAAGGAGAATGACCCGTTGTCGACTTCGCCGTCCGTGCCCGTGGCATTGTCCTTGCTCCACCCCAATCGCATCCTCGCCTCGCCCCAATCCACCAATTCGCCGACCATTTTCCCCTACCGCCAGTGAAGTAACGCCCGCCACCGGATGACGCCTTGATCTTGTCATCTCAATGCCACCGGCTAGAAACACAGGTTTTTCCTTCCCTCGTTAATCCATCTCCACCCACAAGGTCCATCAGGATTCAGGAATGCAGCAACATGTGTGCCGATTTTAGGTGCGTTCGGACTGTATCCCGCCTCCTTCGCAACCCTTGGCGGCCAATGTCGACACAAATGACTTCCTGTTGGCCCAGGCTACACACAGCAACGGTGTCGGCTTTGATGTTCTGTTTGAGCTTCAATGCCTCAATCTAGCACCAGCCACAACGATGGGTCAATCTCGCCTTGTGATCTAGGCACGTCCAATGGCTTGGTGAAGTGAACAGGCACCGTATGACCTCTGGTCCTTTCGCCCCTAGGTTAAGGAAATCATTATGAGTTTAATTTGGTCAACAACTTTGTGTTGTGTGCCGCTGTCATGTGGCATTTGACTTAAATTGCCGCATAGAGTTTATAGCTTTAGCCACGGAGCAAATCCGCACAATCAAGTATTGTTGACACTTGTTAACATACAATTTCAATTATCAATAATACATGAGAAATGGAGACATATGCTTGCCAAGTATAGATATAAAGTTTATTCTAACAAATTCCAAGAGTTTTGGCGAATTATATATTTTTCAAGGATTATACAAGAAAACATTAGAATAATCAAGAAATACAGAGAAACCACGTGTCTAGATCGTGACCAAACCTAATACTAGGTCAAGGAGACTCTAGAAGACACCAAAAGATCACATGACGAAGCGGAGACACGGTGGCATCCAGGTGGACACGGCCGTGTCCACCGTGGAGCACGCCCGTGCTCGTCACGTGGCCATTCCATTTCTTCTTCGACAAGCAATCTCCACCGACCTTGAGGATTAGTCTGAGCCATGTATCCAAGTCGATTTGATCCAAGGGCTATCATTCATCGCTCCGGCATATATAAGCAAGGCCAAAGGCAAACCCTAGAATAATAATTCATTGTAAAAATCTATAGGCATAGACCCTGAGTCTAAACTAGAGCTAGACTCGATCTAGTTCTAGACATATGAGCAACACATCATTTGTTGAGTGATTAACTTAGTAGTCTTCTGGAGATTCGGCTAATCTGTACAGAATTAGAGCTGGAGTGGAGGAAGAGTTGAAAGGAGGAAGAACCGAACTTGTCGGAAGTCTCCTCTTCATCTTGTACCTTCAGGGGGCGAGTTCCGTGAACTTGTTCTTGAGACTTTATGGTATGATCAACTTCTTATTCTAGTAAGTTACTTTAAACTATCAACTCTTTTGGTTTGGAACTCTTTATAGAGTACTTCAATTCTTATAGCTTTTGGATTGAAGTTGCTTTGTCTAGTGTAGGCATGGTGCTTGAGCTAGCATTGCTTGTGAATGCACCCTATTCTCAGAGCCGGTGGTTAGTTAGCGAGGGTCACAACCTCTAACTATTCCTCTGGAGTCCATCCTCTCAGTAGGGTAGGGGAGGCAAGACTTATAGTTGCTTGGGTTTGTTTCTTTCCTATGGGCATTCCTTTGATAGGTCCCCTTAATTGAGTGATATGAATAAGAGCTTATTTTAGATAGAGATCCGAGACCTTCCATAAAAAGATTTCCGTTACCTCTATATTATCCATGTCTTTGATAGTAGCTCGAGGATCAGTTATGCACCTCAAACACTCTCTTCATCTATACCCATTAAATATTCGACACCCACCAAGGACAGTTGTAGGCCAGTACCTTCATCTATACCCATGCATTCTAGCTCAATCCTATGAGCTACGTCCCAAGGTTGATAGAGATGGTACAAACCCATACTTTTTAGGACCGATGAGATCGAAGACCTTTATCATCATCTTTTACACTTAAAAAGAAACATGTAATTGCCTCCGCATAGGTGGCATGTCACATGAAACCATCTGTTGGATGCTATTTCCTTTTTCACTAATGGGAAAAGCTAGCCAATGGTACGATTGAAACAAAGAGAAGAAGAAAGGCAATTGGGGAATCTTACGCTCTGACTTTTGCACAAACTTCTACCCCATATCCAAAGTAGTCGACCTTAGAACCCGGATCCTATCCTTTAAACAAAAGGATAATGAATCTATGAGTTCAGCCTAGGAATGTTTTGATCTCCTTTATAAATCTAGACCTGATCTAGCCATTCAAGACCCGATTCTACTCCAAAGATTTTTATATAGGTCTTAATCAAGAATCCCGAGAGGCCTCAAACAAATCATCAAGTGGATCTTTTATACATCTCAATTGCTATAGACGCAAGAGAGGTGTTGGACAAAATTCTAGAAAACTCTTTACATCCACCCCTACAAAACCTTTCGATAGAAGAACCATTAAAGATAGCCGAGCAATTATCTACTTCATCTCAAACCCCAAATATCCAACTCATAGAGTCACCAACGAAGGAATTTCCTTTTACCTAACTTTCTCGCTTGACCTTGAGGATGATTTGTTTTCCAATTTTGGAAGCACCTCGAAGTATGATTTTATAAAGGAACCCCCCAAGGATAAATCTTCATCGCGGGAAGAAATTGACCCGTTTTATTCGCAACAAGAAATGATAGAGCTTGTCTCAGTCATAAATAATGAATTGATAGAAGAATCGAAAATTTCCTCCTCGATGTGATTCACTTGAATTCACCTTCTATACCAATCCAAAGCCAAATTTGTAAAAACTCTTTAGAAGCTCTCTATAATCCAGGTTGTGGTAGTAAACATTATGGCATTATCCTTTGCTCAATATCTACTCAAAAATATGCCATTAACCCCCCCACGCTGCAACGAAGTTACTCAAAAGCCCATCAAGACAGATTATTCAAAGTTTAGGGATTCTTTACATCTTACCTATTATGGTAAACGATATTTATCATAACCTCGAGCTTTTATGCCTTTTGATATAATGGAGTTTGACCTCTTGATAGGACAACCCATTGAAAGGCTTCTCAGTGAAGGACATCCGTGGAAAATTAATGTTTGCTTAGGTATTTTAGTTTTAGCTCCCCCTAACCATCAGTAATTCATTAAACAATAGGACCGAACTAGAACCAGAATCTGACCCAATGGAAGAAGTTAAGGAAGCATCTTTAGAACATTTCATAGAACCCAATCAAGAAGATGTCACTGAATTGTTCATCGAGGAACAAGAAGAAAATACCACTAACACCGAACCCCTCGATGAACGAAGAACCTTCTAGACCTCCCATTAAGCTTAAACCTTTACCGCCCGGTCTTAGATATGCTTTTGTTAATAATGATTCAGAGTCTTAGAACATCATCGTTCAACTTTTGGCTACTCACTCGAGAGGAAACTCTGAAGCTAATAACTGTCTTAGAACATCATCGTTCAACTTTTGGCTACTCACTCCAAGATCTAAAAGGGCATTAGTCTTGCCCTTTTTAGTCATCGCATTCCTACAGACCCTAATATTCCACCCTCTAGAGAACCCCAACGTAGACTCAATAATGCGAGGAAAGAGTTAGTTAAGAAAGAAGTTTTGAAGTTATTACATGCAGGGATTATATATTCTATGCCTCATAGTGAGTGGGTGAGCCCTGTTCAAGTTGTGCCTAAAGATGGAGGCATGCCTGTTGTAAAAAATAAAAAAATGAACTTATCCCCCAAAGAACCATCATTAGGTGGCGTATGTGCATAGATTATAGAAAACTCAATAAAGCTACTAGGAAAGACCATTTTTCGCTGCCTTTCATTGATGAAATGTTAGAGCGACTAGCAAACCACTCTTTCTTTTGTTTTCCCTCGATGGATATTCGGGTATCATCAAATCCCAATCCATCCCAATGACCGAGCAAAACCACTTTTACATGCACATATGGAACTTATGCTTATCGTAGAATGTTGCTTTTGGATTAAATTCACTTTAATGCCGGTAGTTTATTTTACAATATTATTATCTTATCATGTGATCCGTGTATTTTTAGTGCAAAAGTTTAGTTGTCCCGTTGTAACGCATGGGCACGCTGCCTAGTTTGTAAAAAGTTCAAGCTGGCAATCATCTTCCGTTGTTTTCATTAAAAAAAAGACTTCCACTCTATCTGCTAAAATAATAACATTTATCTCAGTCACAAAATATATTTCTATGAAACAAAAAAATGTAAAGGATGTTTGAATTTGTATACAACAAAACAAATATGTGGGAGAATTGTTCTCTTTGATTTCCTAAAATAAGGTAGGTGATAAAACAATCAAAAGATCTTGAAGTTTTTTAAAAAATATTTCAAACTTTAGATAGCGATATAAAAAAAAAGTTGATCCGCGGTGGCTAGACAGTTGTCGGGTATTCGGCATTAAGAAGAAGATCTTCTCATGCAGATCAAGAAAAACCCCGAATCCCTACCCCACCCCCATACACAGCGGCACCACGGCTCCGTGAGATAAGCCGGCCATATACCTGTGCTTTGGACGTGGGACAGACGAGAGAGTTTTTTTTTACCTCGTTCAGGGAAAAATCCCCGAAAACAACGCCAAATGTGCCGCACTTGGGGCTCGAACTCACGCCGCGAGGGTACCAACGAGGGTACTTGACCATCCGGCCAAGCACTTCCTGACAAATTCAGATAGTAGATATGCAAACAGCAGTTATGTTTTTGAGCTGCCAATCATGAATCAGCGTTTAAATATAATAGATGACTAGTTCTGAAGCGGAGTTTTTGCATATATCCAGAAATAGTGCTACGACCAAAAGAAGAAGGTGGTCATGAAGAGGTCATTTTTAACCCGTAGGATTGAATAATGAATAGCTTTGGCTTTTCTCACAGAAAAATTCAACCGTTTCTATCGCCCTTATTAGAGAAAATGTTATTTAAGAGAAAAGAACTAGTCATTCTAACTCGATCCCGTCACATACTTTAATGATAATAATAACCATATTATTATATTCATTAGTTTTCCTTGGCCGATTTACATGACATAAAAAGGAGCTAGGAACATAATTATTCCATCACTTCATGAATCTTCTTTTCGCATCGCTCGCCTTGATGTAGACTCATGGATGCCCCCAATGCAGTGGCGGTGGATCTTGGCGGCACAACAATCCAAACTGAGGAAAAGGGATTATTGTCATATCACATTATTCCAGCAAATATGTTCATTTTTGCTCAAGGAATATAGTAAATGTCAAAAAAATTTAATATTATCATATTGCATATATCATTAGTCAAAATTGCTTATGGTTAGGTTATGCGCAGCAGCATCTATCCCAAATGCAAACCCAAACCATCGGTGACAAGGATATGTGGTACGAAAATCATCTAGGTAAAGTCCTTAATGGTATATCAAATTTAGACACATGCATATATGTATGAATTATGTAAGTTTATAGGAATCAAAGGGGCCTTTACTACACTTGCCTTCCTAAAAAGTGTTGTCCAAGCTCTGATCTGCAACCTGCTCTTCGACAACCTCGAACTGATCGCCTTCTAAACACATTCCACATCACCATTCAAGCATCCAATCCAATCATTACATGCAAGAAAAAGTATCTCTATTAGAACAGTACACCAAACAGTAAAATCAAAGGTTAAAAAGTTTATAAATCTGTTCTACGCGTTTCTATGAACACGTGAGCGTAAAGATCACTCTAATCGGACTTAAAATGTGAAAGTTATGCATAAAACAAAATACAATGGCAGTTCTGTAAATAATTCATACTCGAATTTGAATTAAAACCGAATAAAATCTAAATCCTACCGCTGCTCGGCCCTGACATAAAAATACAGAGAGATGGGAGGATTTAACAGAAAGAAATCGGGACTTAAAATGAATAGAACTAGAAATGTTCGCGGCGTTGCCGCCAGATAGCGATCTATGCGCTATTGGCGGCATTGATGAGCCTATTTTTCGAGGAAGATAGCCATCCTTATTGCCAAAGAGGCAATGCTCAGATACAAACAAGTATCATTTTGAGATTCTATGTAATTTAGCAACTACTAAGGTTTAGTTCCATAACTAAAGAACTTAGCATTGCATAAACATAAATATAAAATTTCCTTAAACAGATTGCATATGTATAGTTATGCTCGAGATATTATATATATATAAAAGAATGACAGATTACAATGGCATAAGAAATAATTTATGCAATCAGAATGGAAAATTATGTTTGCACGTTAAACGAGGGAACAATGCCAATGATATGCACATAAGGCCATGGATTAGTAGATATCGGCAAAATCTTCATAGCCTAGCAGTACAAATTGCTGACCGAGATACAATTCTTCTGGCTTATCTGACATACTGCAGCTTATTTGTCATCACATCATCTATGTTGTTCCAAGTCTCCCAAAAAGAATTTCTTTCGACCAAAAGTTATACAATATGAGTGTCAGGCAACAAAAGTATTCACAACTGTAAGCAAAAAGCATGAGTCCACATTATTGTGCCTGTACACCAAAATATACAATTTTGTGTGTTGTGTTTAAAAGCAATACAATGTTCTAGCCACCATGAATAATTATAGTGTTCACATGAACTTTTTGTTATTCTACAAAAGTAGGATGAGATTTATCTATGTAGTTTGTAGCAAGGTTTATCGCATGAGTTAACAAAGGAGTTAACCAAATTTTATGATTAGAATTAGATATTCAATCAATGTTTATAGGCCATAGCACAATGCAAGCATAAGAGGCACCCCATGCCGTATTTTAATGTTAATATAAATTGGTAAACGATATTGGTCCATTGGTAATACATACCTTTTTTTTTAATTCATCAGTCTTTACTTATTTGGGATCAGTTGTTCGTGATGGTTCCTCAAAATACATGGTGAATTTCGGTTGGAATAAGTAGTACTAAAATTGGAGCAGTATAAATTGACATGGCAGCACAACACTGATAGCATAGTCGGGGATTAGGCTTTTTGTTTTTTACGTGCAGGTGCATTATAGTGTCTACCTATTCGCTTGCTGTTACAACAAGAGGTCAATAGTACAAGCTAATAAGAGCATGCACATTGGTACTAATCTATGCACAAACTTGCAAAAAATTATAGGAAATTTAATTTTAGATCCAAATATTAGAGAATTAGTTTTCTTGCATCAGGCAAATGGGATTCAGTGGGAGTGAACTGTTTTGTCTTCTCAACATTAATTGCAGCAGGCAAATGTTTACCAGCTTTTAAAATAAAACAGCGGCAATGCTCTTAGCAATGTTGAGAGCGGCAGCTGGCTGGACGCGCAGACAACGGCCATTCAGAACGCAGAGAGTAGTTGTTCTATAGACATGGTGACGTGTGTCCCGGCCGGCTCGCTCTGGCGGGCGAGCAGCAGCGTGGCGAGGCCGCAGAGGCCAAGTGCCGGGCGCTGCGATGATAGCAACGGGAAGAGAGAGGGCCCGGGTAAAAAAGAGCGGTCTTCTAACCTTAACTTCCCTCGACTCTTCGCGAAGGGACCGGCTCTAGGATTGACCACGTTGAGGGTGCCTGATGCCGTTAGTTTGAGATCTGATGGATAATAGTGAAGTAGGTGACGTGGCCCTATAGAAAGCCTTATTTTGGTGCACAAATCTTCCCATAGTGAGAAGATAGAGCTGATAAAACTTTTATGGCAAATACAGAGAAAGACAGGGGGCCGCCTGTAAAATTGGAGGGGATTGTCCCCTGTTGACTGTGCTGACCGCTTCAGCGGTGACGTGGCGACAGGTGGCGTGCTGCGACTGGCGCGGTGCACCACCGTGTACGTGGACCGGTGAGTGCGGCGTAGTGGACCGAGTCCATGGGCCGATCTGTGGACCGGTTACACAACCTGAAGGGGTATGTGATCTCGGCCCTCCATCTGAGATTGAACGGTGTACAGGGTTTTGGGATAAAAACAGCCGGGGGGCGGCGCGCCATGGCTGCTCATGCCGAGCTCGCCGGCGACCACCGAAGTGGCGATTGCGGCCACCAAGAAGAAAACCAAGGGCACAGGCGTGATTCTAAAGACGATGCGAACTCGTTCAGTTCGGAAAAGAAAGCGGAGGCACACCGGGACGGTGATTCCGCGGCGGCGCCATGACCGGCGTTCACTGAAGCTCGGACACTTGGTGATTTCGTGCGGGAAAATCAATTACAGGGCATGGGAAGGCTCCAGTGGTTGCAGAGGTTTCGATGAAGACGTTATCGACGATCGGCAGGGCTCCAGAGGCGGTCCGACACGGGCGGCGGCGAACTGCACAGAGAAACCGCCGGTGAGCAAATAGGCTCGGCAAACCATGACAAAAAGTGAAATTGAAAGGGTCTCTGGCGCTGCTGTGACCTGGCGAAGCTCCTGGAGACGTCCCCGGGATCAATCAAGCTCTGTGGTGGGTGAATTGGAGAGTGGCAGTGAGCATTCGTGAAGCAGTGAACTCAAGTCAAGGGGAAAGGGAGGGCTCGGTAGATGGGATTTATAGGCGAGCCAAGGGAAACTGCAGGCAGGGGGCATAACACCGGTGCCAATGCGGGTGTGAAGGCGCTCGTTGATGGCCCTCCATAACTCAGCTTGAAGCCGGCCAAGTGATGGCGGCGATGAATGCCCAATGCGGCATCTCCGGGCACGAGGCGGACGATGGCGGCGTTGCCTGCCGGTCGGTCTCGTACACAACAGAAACAAGGGATAGGGGAGGGGTCGGACTGGAGCTGTGGTGTGCGTGTGCCCGTTCGGGCTGGGCATCCCAACAGTGCTGGCCAAAGGACGATGGAGAGTTGGGCCTCGCGAGTCAAGAAAAGAGGGAGAGAGAGAGAGAGAGAGAGTCGGGATGGGCCAATGGCCACAGCGACCCAAGGCAAAATTTCCAGGTGCGGGTAAAAGAAATGAAAAGGCCCAGGTTGCTTTCTGGATTAGGCTGAAAAGAGAGAGAAGTGACGATTTCAAATAGATACTTTTGTCTAATTTCTACAATTTGAAAGGTAAGTCAAATTCAAATGAAATTTGAATCCAACTCCAAGCAACCTGATCCTACACTCAAACAAAAACAAATATTTCCAACATGAATGCAACAATCATGTTCCTATTCCTTATATTTTATTTTATTTATAGAAAAGTTTATTATTTTCCTATATTATAATGCATAGAAAATTATATAAAAAGCTCAAATTAATCACTAAATTAGAAAAGCAAAATTTAGGGTGTTACATCTTTGCATCCCTTGTGCACCTGTATTTGTTCTCTAATCTTTATCAATGAAAAAAGATTAGGTTGGGGGCGGTTTCTCCCCATCAATCCTTCAAAAAAAAAAAAATCATGTCTCGTATTGCAAAAAAAAAAAAAAGTCAAATACCCAATATTATCTATATCTATAAATAACAAATTGCTCATTAAAGAAGGTCACCTAAAACTCATATCTATGACTAATTAGTAATTTAAATAATAGCAATTTTAGTGTACCAAATAAAATATCTATCATTTAAACTATTGACAACTTATTTATGTGACTAACAATATTTTTTTTTTTTGAAAAGTGACTAACAATATTATATTGATGTTATATAAAAGGTTAGTTTTATATGACTAATCATATTAAATGTATGTACTTTAATTATTCATATATTGATGTTTTTGTATATTTTTATATTGATGTTATATAAGTATTATATTGATGTTATATAAATAATATTTTTACATTTACTAATTTTGATATATTTAGTTATCGAATTATATTGTTGCCAGTGCCAATGTGGACCGCCATGTCAACAAAAACAGACGTACCATGTTGCGTGGTAAATTGAATAACCTAGACGCGGATTTTAGGAGTTCGATGACACCCTATGTCAATTTTAGGAGCCCGCAAATTGAAGAACCTAGACGTGAATTTGAGGAGTTTGATGACACCCTATGTCAAGTTTAGAAGGCCGTTGACGTACTTTACTCACCTATTCAAATATCATTACAACTCCGGCTGTGTGTTCGGATGCTGAAAATTTTAGTTTGAAAAACATTATAGCACTTTACTCATCTATTCAGATATCATACAACTTCGGCCGTGTGTTTAGATTTTGAAAAGTGAAGCTGGAAAGCATTATGGGGTTGTTTAGTTCCCACCTTCCAACCCAAAAAATGCTTCAGATTCTATCACATCGATTCTTTTAACGTATCATGGAGTATTAAATTTAAGTAAATGAAAAAACTAATTACATAGTTTAGTTTGAAAAGTGCGAGATCGAATCTTTTAAGCCTTATTAATCTATGGTGGGACAACAATTACCAAATACAAACGAAAAGTGCTACAAAGTACCCAAACCAAAAATATTTCACCAACTAAACACCTAGCACTTTTCGTTTGTATTTGGTAATTATTATCCCACCATAGACTAACTAAGCTCAAAAAGATTTGTCTCACAAATTACAGATCAAACTAGTCAAACCGTGCAATTAGTTATTTTATTTACCTATAATTAATGTTTTATACATGTGTTAAAAAGATTCGATGTGACGAGAATCTTGTAAATTTTGGCACAGCCCATCTGAAGGCATCCAGTTTAAAGCGATCATGTTGTCAAAAAAAAAAAAAAAAAGATCTCTTGTTGCATGTGGACTTTCGAAACCACCTTTCTTCTTTATAATAATGGATGTAGCTTGTATAAAAAGCATAAGCAACAGCAAACTCAACAACTGGGCCTAAATAACCTTCCAGTTCCAGGCCAGCTGATTTCACGCAAATTCACACGACGGACATCAGGCACAAGAAGATACATTGGATCAGCTTGCTCGCTTGTTATTGTGTTCATCATCAGACTTGAGACTACTACTAGTTTGTTCCGTTGGATCAGGAGGACAAGTGTATGTGAGCGAGCACTACTATGCTGCCGGTGAACCACATCCACTCCTTGCCTCCTGCATCCGCCGCAGATGGCTCGAGCTGCTAGTTGCCGCCGCCGGGGACGTCGTAGGCGCACTGCTGCACGGTGACCTGGTCGATGGGCAGCGTGTCGGTCGGGGAACGGGCAGGCGCCGTCGTGCGTGCCCTGGAGCGGCTCGCACGGCGCCGGGCTGACATTAACCGAGACGCCCTCGACGTCGGCGCACGTCCATGGGTACTTCCTGGACTTGGACAGCTCGGCGGTGACGTTGGCGACGCAGATGCCCCGGAACGGCGCGCCGGTGATGCCCTCGAGCCGCGCCGCCTCCTTGTACACGCCGGTGGCGACCACGTCCTGGTAGCTGATGTTGTCGACGACGGGGATGGCGTTGGGGTCGTACTTGTCGTCTGGGTGAGACTTGTAGTTGCCCGTCATCCAGAACACCCACTTCATGGTGGTGAGCGTCATCCCCGCACGAACACGTCCTTCACGTACGCGCCGCGGCCCACGGCGGTCTTGATGCGCACGCCGGACTCGGAGTTGATCGCCGTGATGTCCTCCGCGCGCACGTCCTGGATGCCGCCCGACATCTCGCTGCCCAGCGCGATCACCGCGCTCGTCGGGGGAGATGCACGTCAGACGACGGATCACGATGTGCTGGCTCGGCATCCCGTACGCGATGCCGTACTCGTCCCACCCGCTCTTGATCGCCACGCAGTCGTCGCCGGACACGATGTAGCAGTCCTCGATCCGGACGTGCGAGCAAGAATCTGCAACGACGCGTATCATGTCCATATTCATGTGATTTCCTTTCTAACAGTCGAAATAACTGAATCAGCAGCTTCTGCATCCTTGGATGAAGGCACAAGCATATATATACCATACCAGGGTTGATGCCGTCAGTGTTGGGCGAGTTGGTCGGCGCCAGGATGGTGATGCCTTGCACCACGATGTTGCTGCGTTTCGTTGTAAGGAGTGAGCAAGAAGTACAGTTTAGTTCCTGACAGAGAAGATGAAAACCTTCAGACAAGCACATGAGCTAGCTACCTGCTGTAGACCGGATGGATGTTCCACGCCGGCGAGTTGAGCAGCGTCAGGTTGGAGATGTAGATGGTGTCCGAGTGCATCAGCTCGATCAGGTACCCACGCGTGTACTTGAGCTGGTTCTTGTGGAATTTCGACCACCACATTGCACCCTGTCCATCGATTGTCCCGTTGTTACCTGAAACCATGAAACAGTCAGACTCACAGCCAAGTCTGATATGTCGTACACATCACTACATCGATTGTGTCTTGAACTGAACACGTTTTTTAGCATGCAGGACTAGGAAAGCATTTCCTTATGCTGTTTTAGTTATCCAGTGCTTTGGTCAGGCTCTGAACATTCATTTCTTCAGACAGACTGGATATAAAATGTTGCAGTCTGAACCACATCTTTCAGTCTGAACACTGAATATTTCTCATCACTCACCAGTAATGACTACATCCGTCAGGTTTGAACCACCGATGAGGCTAGCGAATCTTCCTCCAATTTTATCCCTCCCTCTTCCATAAGAAGGCAGGGGATCAATGATCGGCCATTCGTTTATGTCCTGCACCACCAGACTTGCTTCATGTTATCAAAATGTTGAACTGAATTACTGAAAGGACCCAAATATGCGAATATGCATGTCGTATCTACTATTGAATCATTAAATCGATATCTGAGACTACGCATCAAAATTAACCTTTAGTCCATGCACATAAAGTAGAACATACAAGTAAATCAAGATCTTCTCATTCATTTTAAGCAGTGTTTATAGTCTGGTGGCAACTTTGTGCAGCTAACAAATGGTGCCCAGGACACCCCCAGCATGTCTGAACTGCTAAAAAATTGTAATATTTGATATGACGAAATCGTTTTTGTTATATCTGGTCAGTTATTGCGTTATCGTCATAAAGAAATACCAATATCTAACTGAAATGCTTGGCACATCGGTTTTGTCAGTTATCGAATCGTCATAAAAAAAATGGGGAGAAGACCAAAACCAAATATAGAATCCGTATCAAACCTGAGAAGGCGAGGATGACGGCGTCGCTGTGGAGGAAGAGTGTGAAGTGGCTGGTGAGGTTGAACGGCCCCGTGAGCCACTTCCCGGCAGGCACGTACAGCATGGCGCCGCCGGCGTCCCCGCCGGAGTACTGCGACAGGTGGTCCACCGCGGAGCGGAACGCCGCGGTGTTGGAGGTGGTGCCGTCGCCGACGCCGCCGAAGTCCGCGAGCGACGCCGTGTGCGCACGGCACGCCGGCGCCAGGTACATGCTCTGCCCGGTGCTGCCGTGCGCCGGGGTGGGCGCGTGGTGGCGCCCCGACACCGACGACACCGACACCGCGGCGAGGACGAGGAGGCAGAGCGAGCGCAGAATCTGTTGGCAAGAAACAGGAAACCACCGTCAAGTTACATGAGCTGGTTTGGTGGACTGCGGAGAATTCGATTTGGGGAAAAAAAAGAAATGGTATTTTGATTGGAAATTCGTGGAAAATATGTGCAAAATCTTTTGGGGAAACGAGAAGTACAGCGAAAATCTTTGGTTGTGCATGCGAAAGTAGCTGCATATCTTGTTGGCAGGCAATCCGAGAGAGATTGCTGCAGCCTGCAGTGCAGGGTACCTAATCTAACCCACACATTTTCTGAGGCAAAAAGGAAAAATTCCATTGATACGCCATTTCGGCACCTCCATGTGCAACTTGCAACCGAAGAGTAGGAAAAATCATGAATTCTGCACATAATGATGGGTAGAAGAAGAACGCAAAAAACTCAAAAGGCGTGAAAGAGCAGAAGAGAGAGGATGGTCTGCTCATGGGCTCATGGCTCTTGCAAGTTTCAACAACTGGGAGATGGGATTTAAAGGACATGAAGAGTAATGAAGAGCAGAACCGTGCAGCAGAAGAGGATAGAGTTTCGTACATGGAGGAGCGGCGGCGCGTTGAAGTGGAGCGCCATTGCTGCTCTGCTGGTGCTGGTAACCGCGCTAGGGACTAGGGAGTGACTCACTCGCTCACTCGTGAGATCACGGGATGATGGAGTGGAGTGGGGTGGATTGGATTGGATGGTAGCGGCAGGGCGAGCGGCACCGAATTTATAGGACTCCTTCGATGCACTGTTCAGCACTAGCTCTTTCATCAACATTAATTAGTGCACTAAACTTATTTCTCCGTTCTTCTTCTTTGAGATCGATCTCGTTCATTAAATAAGCTGCTTTTCTTTTTTCTTCTTCAACTTTGATTGAATTGAGATGTCCCATTCCATTAATATTGCCGTGGTTTATGCAGTACACAACTAGTACATTTTCTTTTTGTACCACTATCAAGTGCCTCCTTTCCTAAACGTACAGTTCTTTATTTGTATCACTATAAAAAGAAAATAAATTTAGGAGTGTCTTTATATGTATGTAATTCAGGTAACGTAATATATAGTGGTTTAAATTGTGCAGCTATGGTATTTAGCGATCTGCCTTGCCTCAAATTCAGTTTATAGAGGCTGAATTGTAGTAATGATCGACTAACTAAGACCTTTTTGAAACAGCCACTTGGTTCTAAAGATATGGAGCTATATTAGCGACACATCTAAAACCATGGCTTAATAAACTAGTACTAGTTGTATCTTTAGCAGACTAGACTAGCTCTTTCGGTTGCCTCAATAATCAATCGCTTTTCACCGGCCCGGCCAACTTACATGCATGTCATTCTCATCTACGGAAGAATGAAGCATGTACATTCCTAATTACTGCCCTTCAATTAATTGCTTGTTTATAAGAAAAGCATAAGTTAATTGCCTTTAATTTAGTAGTATTGGCTAAGGCTTATTATACCGTTGCTCTGCTCACTGATGACACTGCCAGTCAGGGCATTTAGGGCAGTCCCAAAGTATTAATATCCAAGAGAGAATTAATATATGTAGAAACTATCCTTCCCAACGGATAGTTTCCATAGCAGTATTAATGCAAAGGATGAATTAAATACAACATACAAAAGAGATGGATCAACTGTGGCAATATTTCTGTATAACATGTCACAATGCATGTGAAGCCAAGAGCTGTACCTCTACTAGAGTCGACCGAGAGTATATAAAAAAAAATCTCTAGCGTTTCCTGTCCACGCATTCCCACCATCCATTTGCAGTTATAGTTAAAAAAAAAAAAAAAAAAAGAAAAAATGGACGCCCGGCCCAGCCAGGGTTCTCTAGCGTTTCCTGTGACGGCGTCGAGCGCGGCGGGCTGCACCTCCGCGCCGCCGCGATGCGCGCGCAAGCCTCCACCTAGCCACGCTCGTCGAAGGCCGCCGCTGCTGGCTGCCGCGAAGGCCGCACCGTGCGCAGGCTCATCTGCGAGGCCGAGCAGGCCGCGTGCTCGAGCCCGCGGCGATGCAGGTACGGCGAGCCGGCGGCGTCACGGGAGCAGCAGCGCAGGAGGACGGGATTCGCGGAGCGCGAAGCTGGACCCGGCGGGAGCGCACCGGATCCGTGGGATGCTCGATAGAAACGAGCAGTTTCTTCCCAACGGCGATTTTGCCGTTTCTTCGTGCCTCGTTGCGAGGGACGACGTCGTTTCTCCTGCAAGAAACGGTTTCTTCTGATTCTTCTCTCTTTCCTCATTAATCACGATGCCATGTCACAGTTTTGCTTAGGTGGTTGATCATTTATTAGAGATAGAAACGACGTCTTAAATGCCGTTGGGACTGCCCTTTACATCTTTCCCTCCATACTTTGAAAAGAAAGATGTTTTAGAAAAGGTTTGGGTCAAAACATTGGGAACATAAATCATGAATAACTTTTTAAGTCCTTGAGTTTAAAACTGTGAAAATCATATTAATAGATTTGCCTTGAAAAATACTTTCATAAAAGTATACATATATAATTTTTTTAATAAATATTTTTTATAGAAAAGAGAAGTTAAAGTTGTCTTTGGAAGGCTGGAGACCGCTTTGTCCCTAAACGCCTTTCTTTTCAACTATGGCGGAGTACATCGTATCATCAATTAGCAACTTTTTAAAAAGGTCAATTAGCAACTTAAAGTTTAGCATGGTGACCGGCCTTGGTGGCTGGCTGATGAACGTCGTGCTGACTGCTAGATTGATGATACGTTGATTTTTGAGTGCGATCATTAATCTCTTAACACAATTCTCAGTCGTCTCGGTAATCGTTTAGTTACTGTTGCTTTCTCTGTTTATTTGAACTTTATTCTCGTTTAATGAAAAACACGCGTTCCTTAAAAAAAAAAACAATTCTCAGTCGCCTGGCATCAGTGAATGGATGAATAGTTAGTTAGTTTGTCGGCTGGTGTTTGTCGTAGCTGCTAGATTCACGTGGATGATTATACAGACACATACACACACAAACGGTGCATTGTGGTCAGAATCAGACGGAAAAACAGGACGGTGGTCACGGGTCGTCGCAGGTCGACGTGCCCGTGCCCGTGGGTGTGGGTGCATCTATCTCCAACTCCGATGATGAGGATTATTGCTTCCAAATACTAGTGAATAATCCCATCCCATGGGAATGGATCACGGGAGGATTATTGCTAGTGCTCTGCTAACATGTGTGGCGTGCTGCTGCATTATTGCATTGGCAGCCCCACTGAACAAGAATATATCGCTCTCTGTCCCACGGTGCTGGCTGTACTTTCGGCCTTCACATTACGTACGCAATGGCAGCTGAAGCGTGCGTGCGTGCGTCCTCTACTCTATGTACGTGTTCTTGGGTTATCTATCTGGGCTTCGATCTACTCCCTCTGCTCTAAGATGCACGCAAGTCATGTTTCCTATTCATAGTTGTCTTTAACATACTGCATCTCATTCTTACTTGCGGATCCAAGATAATAATGAAGGTTCAGGGCTAGAGATAGGAATTAATGGTGAATTTGAGGTTTAACAACAGTAATTTAGTGGGGAACTCAGAGCACCCCTTTGGATCCGCCCCCTTTCTTTTGCGGGTGATGTTAGCATAAATCTGCATCGCGTTGTCAAAAAACTATAGTGCGCGTCACCGCAATGAGACATACAGTCTGTTGTCTCTTGCTGGGTGTGTGGAAGCTGCAACCAGCGACGTTTGTCAATGTATTCCAGTGGGAAGTGAAGTGCGAGTGTGGCATGCCAAAAATTTTTCATATGTGGCTGCTAGGGTTGAGGGGGAGACTTGAAGAAGCGGCACCATGGAGCTACAATACCCACCGTGGCGTGAGAGAGGGAGAGAGCATTTGCGAGGGCGAGAGAGAGGGAGGGCAGCGGCTAGGGTTTAGGTACCGGGGGAGGCCGGCCGTGAGGCTTTGCACGCGGCCAGCAAGAGAAAAGAGAATTCCTTCTAAATTGATACATCCCCTCTCATTATATAAAGAGGTATTTCTTCGCATCTAATCAAACGACTAATCAACCCTAACGAGCTAGGGCTGTTGACTCCTCTAACACGGGAACAAACCCGCAATCAAAGTCGTCGTGTTGTCGAACAGACTCTTCGCGACCAAGTGTCCTTGCCTTCCTACTAATTAATTCCCAAACCGACCCCCAACATTTTCACCTTCTTTCTGTTATCGTCTTCCACTTCCCTCGGTCGGCCCCTCCTCATTCGTCACTGAGCCAAAGCAACTTCGAGCCACCATGCCCATCTCAGCCTGCCCCTCACGCCGCCCCCCACACACACACACACACACACACGGTGAAGCTTTGTTAAATAGCATTATAAAGGGGGTGTTGGTGTTTTGGACTCGCTGCGCTCCTGTTTTTCAGCTCCGCTCTAGCTCCACGGTGCCAAACATGTTGAGCTCCACGAACTCCGCTCCAAGAAAAAGGTGAAGTTGGAGGCCAACTCCACATTTTTTTTCAATACCCGGGGTACTCTAGTTTTTAGAGTTTTGTACCTCCACTTGGAGTTGTATAGAAATTATCTACATGTCATTCATTAATCGCTCTTTTCCCTTCATCTCGCGTGGGCGGCGCGTGACTCTTCTCTTCCCTGCGCGTGACTCTACAGAAATTGGCTTAGGAATATTATTTGGCTGTACTGTAGCTATTTGAATTATTATTTTGGCCACCGATGATTTCGACCCGGTGGCTTGGAACCTGGAACTGACCGGGTTGATAGACGACACGACCTAGGCTCGTTGTGTTTTGGTCGTTTTGTCGCAAATTTATGTAAATCACAACCGCGTGGTGCCAAGACGGGCGAAGTTGCTTTAGTAATCAGTGGATTACTACTGCTAGCTTTGTACTTTTATGTATTTGACTCTACTCCTTCTTAATGAAATACGTGCAATGTGCATGTTCGAAAAAAAAAAATTGGCCACCGATCCTACTAGAGAGATTAGGCTCAATTGGCTATATTATTTTTTTGATTGTTTATTCTGGCTTAGGAATGAAGTTATGGATTCTGTATGGTGCCCTTATGTTATCTATACGACATTTTTCCTTAATGCGTGTATGCTGATTATTTGTATTCGAATTATGGCCTCCATTAATGTTCTATCATTTGTTTTCAATTCTTCTTAAACAAAAATCAAGTGCAATTTCAATTAGGGGCATAATGGACCATTTGCATGTAAACAACTCGAGCCGGAGCGAGTTGTGTGCCAAACAGTACCACCTGCTCCATAAACTTCACCGTGGAGCTGCTCCATGGTGGAGTTCGTGGAGCAAAGCTGGAAAAACAGGAGCGGAGCAGTCCCAAACACCCCCCAAAGATTGTTAATTATAGACCAAAATCATGAAAATACATCTGATTTTTATTATAATATTGTAAAATGCAACAGTTCATCTATTTTTAGTTATGAATACAAACTACACACGTATATCACAGAAGTTGAAGCCACGACAAGTAGACTACACTTTCACTAGGAATGTTTATGTGGTGGAGAGATGAGATCGAAGGTGAAGGGCTAATAAGCGGTCCAGATTTATTTTCCTTTGCTTCCGACACCACCCCCGAGCGCGACGTGTGCTCTACTCTTTCCAACTTGTTTCTAGTTGTGTAAAGCCAAGATATATAGACGTCTAACACGTGTAGACAAGTTGAGGCGACTCAGACAAAGACCGACACAATCACACAAATAAATAGTCTTAGACTCTATGGTTGAGTCGGCAGGTGCTCTTAGTCACTGTCAGTGTTCAACTCTGCTATTTGTTGAAGCCCCATCAGTGTCGTTCCTTGTGTTCTTGATAAAAAAATTGCGACCTCGGCCAAATGGGCCAACTCCTAATGATCCATCCATTAGGGGAGAAGGGATGGGCTGGGCGGGCTAGAGCGTGTGTGCTGAGTCGCCGCCTATGCTCCTCGGCGCCGGATCCTCCTTTGCCTATGTCGTCGAATTTGTTGATTCAACCCTCGGCTCTTGTGACATGGTTGTCGTTGGCGCAACTTGAGCTGGCGTGGGCACTACTAGCACCACTAGGGCCGATATCGATCGGCACTGCTGAGCTCTAGAGGAAAAGACATTCATGGAAGCAAATTGAGCGCGGGTAGGGGAAGAAGAGAAATTGGTAAGTGCTGTGATTGAGGGAAATTGGTGAAACTGCTATGAACCAATGACGAAGCCAATGCCCTGGCAGGGGGGCTCGAGCCCCCCTACTGCTACCATGTACGTGAAGCGCCCGCTAAAAGTTCCATGTTTATATGTATAGCGTAGGATTGTAAGAGGGAGCAAGCACAAGCCCAGGAAAACTTATTTCGCCCGCTTCCGCACACCATGCGATGTGGGCAAAACATAGGGGTGGTAAAAGGCCCTCTAATTTAACCTAAAAAATTTAAGGATCGAGGTCGATTATGATCGGGCCGTAAAACTATATAATTTTGAACTAATAATGAAAAGGGCCAAGTTGAATTGTGAAAGAAAAAAAAGGTTTGATCCATTAGCACCCCTAGCAAAACATAGGAACTATAGAAAACCTCCAATCCAAACAAGCCCTGAAACTTTACTTGGAAATACCAATTAAACTAACTTTTTAGTTACTGGATAGTTATGTTTTTAAGCTATGAGTTAGACTATTATTAGTTGGGGTTGGGGTTTTGGAATCCATTCGTGTTAATGTGTACTCCCTCCGTCAGAAAATGATACAGTTCCTAATGTATTCGAGGAATCAATGCTTTGAAGTTTAACTAAATTTTAAAAAAAAACACTAACGTTTACGACATAAAATAATTGTCATTAGATTAGTTATATAATATATTACCGATTTAAAGACATACATATGAATATTATTCATTCTAAATTTAGTCAAACTCGACTTACAGTAACAGAGACAATTAGGCACGCATAGCATAGTTGCTTCTTGGGTGGGTGGGTCGGTGGTGGCTGTCCACTGTCGAGAGACACTCACACAAAGAGCACACACATTCAGAGATGTGCATGTGATTTGCATATTTGCGTGCATCTCGAGTCTCAGCCTCATATTATCATCCACGAAGTGAAACAAGATAGCTAGCTATATACAGTAGTTTGGTACTAGTAGTGGCCTAGTGGGGCTAGCCTAGGTGGACCAGAGACGACCCCGGCCGGCCGGCGTGGCAGTTTCTGTCCAAAAGGAAAAAGGCTAGTTAGTTCTGCATCCATTCATGCCTCTTAGGATCCGCATCGGCTACAACATACTCTATGGAGTACCTCTATTTTGGTGCGGTGTATATAGTACGTGGTAAAACAATGGGTACTGATACCAGCACACCTACGCATGTGTGTCATGGATGATCCGTAGTAACAGATGCATGTCTACACGCACCATGAGCTCAGTAATATATCTGCACCCATTTTTTGTGCTCGATGGACCATCGACGTGTGCTAGTGCTCCGTCGTTTTCATGACCTTTTTGCCGGCCCAACGCATGCACGCGCGTACGGTATCCCTGCTGCAGATCGACTGTCCCCGGCCGCCGCCGATCTCCCAAGCACATCGGCCATGCCATGTCACTGGCAATTGGCATTGCTGTTGTGCGTACGTTGTCCTTCCATTTCTTACAATTATATATGCAGCATCATTGTTTTATACATGGCGGTGGTGGCCGGAAGCCAAACCAATTAGCCGCCCGGCCGCCCTTTCTATCCACCATATATCGATCATGCACACAAATATACAGTAACGACATATAATCCTATCCATCGTTGACGCCGCGTAAATAAAGCATCAACGAGCGAACGAACGAAGCAACTCAATGTAATTGTGACCTGCACTCAACCCTACATCACATAAATTCAAACGATTGCACGTAAATTTCAATATAATAAAAAGATTGTTGTAACGATTGTACAAAGACATGCATGCATGCGTGCGTGCGCTTTACTTGCACGCGTGGATCAGTCGCCATCGGTCGCTCCATGTTTATGGCAGCCACATGTTTCCATTACTGCCCCCCTGCTGTTCCTATCTCTATCTTCAGTAGTTTGTTTCAGCATAAAGAGTGGAGAACGCGTGGCAGCCGCTAGTAAACCCAATTTGCCTCCTCCGAGGTTTTTCCGTGAAGAATAGAGTCGAGTACAAGGTGGTTGTTTGTGACTCCTCCATGATTTTTAAAAATGAAAACTCTTTTTCATAAACTTCACCGTGAGTTAGTTCCACAAAATACCTGAAGCCTGTACATCACTGTTTTATGTGCTCCCACAGTGACTCCACCTCTTTTTTTTTTTCTTGAAGCAAAATTGTGTGAAGGTAAACCTTTTTGTCTGAAAAAATATAGAGTGGAGCAGTCCCAAGCACCTCATATATAATTATGGTATGTTTTAATTTGTTGTTGTAGCCTACCAGATAGTTTTTTTTTTTTCCCATAGGCATGCATCAATCTCAAATAAGGATGGCAGTGGATCGGGTTCGAGTGGATATCCACAAGTTTCGGTCCCGGGGTTGGGGTTTGGGGATGTTCTTTCACCCACGGTTTTTCGGTTCAGGTTTGATTTCGGGTTTAGGTTTCCATCAATGGATATCCAACGGATATACTGAAACAAATTATTTGGATTTAAAAATCATATGTTTATTAAATTTATTCAAAATTGACTGATGAAAATATTTATTATTTGTTATCTCTTGTTTATACATGTGAATATGTGTATATATACATGTTTTGGGTATCCATTTGGGTATCCGCGGGTTTTGTTTTGGTGATGAATTTTCACCCGAATCGGTTTTGGGTTCGGGTAAGGGTTTCAACGTCAGGTGTCGATTTTGGGTGCACGGAAACTCCACCTGATTCGAACCCGACCCGTTGCCATCCTTAATCTCAACCGCTTTACATATGCATGCATCCATCTCGACCGTCAGATAACCAAAATTAGCGACATAGTAGAGCAATAAAAGTGTTTGGCGCCTCAACCAATCTCCACCTACTAACGGGGTTGAACCCGCCCCTACCCATATGTCAAGAGCCCTAACCACCACCTGCCCCAACCCACCTCGTTGGCCCAATGCTCCAACCCGCTGCAGCTCGAAATCACGATGGAAGATGATATGCGACTTACTCCCAAAATCATACGGAGTACGTGCCAATCAATGACCATAGCCTCCCAACCCGTCTGTGTCGTCAACCCAACCCGCTCCAACCCGTTTCATAGTGTTACTTGTTTCCAATCATCCACAGGGGCGGACCCACATGGTGGTCCACCGACCACCCCAGGCCCGCCGGTCGACATAATGTAGGGAATAAAAAAAAAAACTAGCCATCGAGACCGTGTGTTGCGTGCTATCCAATCGACAGCGACGAGGGAGTTGAATCGATCCCGCGTTGTTGCATGGGCCGGCCCAGCTCGGACTCGCGGCGACACTTGACACAGGGCGGACTCGTTGTTGGCTGCGCCGGCTGTCCGCTTCCATCGATCAACCAGTCTGCCATCAACAGAACAGGTGATCGGTGATCCTCGTTGGCTCCATGTCTCCACCCTTCTTGAATTCCATGATCCATGTCTCCCTTCATTAATCTTAGATCTGTTATTGATTGCTATTTACTATTTTTTTTAGTTATCTTAAAATTCTTTTAGGGCAACCACTCAACGCTCAAAAGCTGGGTCCACCACTGCTCATCCAATAGTCCCTGTATTAATACCCGCAAAAAAAAAACCGCCCCACCCCATTAGCAGGAGTAAACCAAACACACCCTAATCTTACATGAGAATGGATGACGGATCAAAACTAAAGATGTGACGCATCGGGTATCATGATGCATTATAATTTTTCATGACCGAGCCGAGCCTAGAATCTAGCAGGTTCACGCTTGTAGACTGGACCCAGCCGGTGACCGTCCGACAGGTGGGCCCGGTTCGTCATCCGCTCCGGCAGAAAGGCAACAAGGCCTTCCTTTCAGAGCGATCTCCGGCGGCGAGGCGAGACGCCGCGCCGCGCCGCGCCGGGGATGGGCCAGGATGTGGTCGCGCACGTCTACGACGTCGCCACCGCCGGCTCCGACACCACCGTGCTCCACATCAACCGCTTCTTCAAGGACGCCATCGGCCTCGGCGGCATCTTCCACACCGCCATCCAGGTCATCCATTTCTTCTCCCAATCCCGCCGCCATTTCTTTCCCCTCCATTTGGGATGCCCGCAAAGATTGGATCTCGACTCCAGCGGGTTCATCTTCTGGAAAGATGGAAAATCTATCGCTTCTTTTTTTATATAGTACTGGCGTTGGTTAATGCGTCAAATTGTTTGTTTACCCCAAATCTTGATTCAATGCTGCTGGTACTGAATGTTAGCGATTATGTTTTTAACTTGATTTTTCGTTGGAATTCACAAGCGTACAAACTGTGCTTCTGATATCTGATGTGTAACTGCTAGCCAGTAGTTACCATTTAGCTTCTTGAACAGGGTGTGACTTCAAAGTTCAAACTGTACTCAATGGGGACTTGGAGATTTCCTATTAAGCCAATAGGGTTGAATGCAGCCTTGTGGTAACAGATAGATCTCTGTGTCGTTTTAACGATGATGTCATGAATTGTGAAAAAAAAAAAAAAAACACTCTTTATTCTTTATAAATTATAACCATTCTGCTCCTTGTTCTGTGATCTGCTTACCTCCTCCTGGCCTGGCCCTCTAGAATGAGCACTTTTTTTTTTTTTTTTTTTTTGGAGGAAATTCTAGAATGAGCACTGATTGTTAGGCTCCTTTACTGCTCTCTTTTGTAGATTCATCCCACAAAACTAGTATTCATGGTATCAATGAGTTTATTTGCAACTGGATTCCTAGCAACTCACTATTCATTAGCAGGTGCTTATTGTTGAGGCTCTGTTGTGATTAACTCCTGAACATCTCGACTAACAGGTCTACAGTGATGAAGAATGGTCATTTGGCTACTGCGAACGTGGCTCTGGGGTTTTTAGCTGCCCCCCTTGCAAAAATCCCATGTACACTTATCGTGAGTCCATAGTGCTGGGGAAGACCAACTGTTGTATCCTCAAGGTAAATCAGATACTAAGGGAACTGAGCTGGGAGTGGCCTGGAGAGTCGTATGAACTCCTGTCAAGAAATTGCAATCATTTCTGCAATACCTTCTGCGAAAAGCTCGAAGTACCAAAACTTCCAGGTTCTTGCAATTTCTTACCATTTGACTCAAACAAGTTATTTGGTTATTCCTTGTCTTTATGGCTGCTGAAATCTAAACCCTTTATTCTGAACCGAAGGTCCAACTCGAGAAACATATTCAAAATTAAACTGTTTTATGACTCCAAAGTGATTGGTTATGTGCAGGTTGGGTCAATCGCTTTGCAAATGCGGGTGATGCTGCTCTAGAGGTCGCTGAAACTACAGCAGTAAAGGTATGCGTTGTGGACTTTTCTGTTGGTTTTATGTTTTCTCTTTTTAATTTTGTCATTTCCTGTCTTAACATTAGAATTTTATGTATTTCCCTAAAAGTTATGTGTATCTTCTAGTCCTTTGTGTTCAACATCTCATTCTTTGAAAACTTGATAGCAAGTAGACCATGCCATCATGTTAACAGAATAAAGAGGACCCGGAAACTAACGTTCATTCTTTCTAGCTGAAGGAAATCTGATAGAAAATTGTTGTGGTACACTGTCAGATTGTGTTGGAAATATATATTTCTTAAAAATATTTATGATGTGAAACAGAAGCAATAGCCTTATCGAAAACTGGCATATATTGAATTTGATCAATCTTTTTCTCTGCACTCAGCTCAAACAAGCGAAAAAGGAAATCGTGACTGCATGCAAAGCAGCCTCAACTTTTTTGACTGGCACATCGTCAAGCACCTCATCAAATGCGGAAGATTCGGGTGGCTCAACCTCGTCAGGAAATTCTCTTTTAGAGGGGACATGGATCAGAAGTATCGTTGGTATGACTATGAAGCCGTCAAAGAGAGCCTGTGTAGATAGTTCAGATAGCGACAGCTCTGAGAGCGAATCAGAATCAGATGGCGATGGGCCTAACAGTGATGACAACGCTGAGAAACAAGGTAAAGACGCAACACGGGAGCAAGGCAAGAGAAATGAGAAAAACAGACCACAGGGCCATTCATGAAGCTCACTCACACCAATACTGCAGAGAGAGGAAAGACCTCTACATACTGCCGATTTCTGATTACACAGGGAGGAACCCGAAGCCTAGAGTAGAAACTAACTTTACAATTTTGCCATGTTCATTTCTGATTGAGAACTGGGAGCGGCGAAAGGGCCCTGAGGAGTGCGGAAGCGATGGAGCGCACCACAACGTGTGCAATCTTGAGCTTAATTTGCCCGCGCCGTGGGAGCGGGCGAACTCTCCTTTGCCTTTGAGCCCTGTAAACTCTGATGAGACGAGTGGCGCTCGCTTTCTCCGCCATCTCTGTCAAACGAAGGGATGTTTCTTCTTCTGTAGAGAGTAGTAGAAGCAGGTGGTGAGGGAGGAGGGAGATATCAGAGAGCTGGTTGCACTTCTGCTTTAATTTCGTGCTACTGTGGTCTCTCTCTTTATAGACGTCGAGGAGTTTATCTGAAGATAAGACATGACAGCTAAATCCTTGTTTCTGTGTAGTATCAACGGAATGCTGTTGCTTATAATAATCCTGCCGTGTCTGTAGGTATGAGAAACCTCTGCTGGTGTGTATGTTTGAGTCATGATTGGTCTGTTTGTCCGTGTGCCCCGAATCTGCAAATCTTTGACTCGTTGCTGTCCATATGCGGCTCTTTGGAGCAGACACGTATGCATCTTATGAAGAACAAATGATTGGCTTGAAAGGTACTACAATGACATTTGTCACCTCACCTCTGATGTCATGTACTCCTCCTATAGGTATTCAAAATGCATGGAATCATTGCCAATCTGGTAGGTAATGTCCCCAAAACCTGAATATCTGTTGATGAACAGAAGTCGCATTTGTGACTATTTTTCTAGGCGACAGCTGATTGAGATGAGAGAAGACAAGAGGACAAGTGCCACCTGTGGTGTCATGTGCATGTATCTGAACCCTGAGCTCGCGAGCAGCACAGAAATGGTGCCAGGCTGTGGTGTCCCTCCAGAGCTGAGTGCTTTGCGAGAGACAGGCATTTGGGATTATGCTTGTTGATTGCAGGAGCGGTTACAAGAGGCCGTCTCCTCCATCTTTATATTAGCGCTAATCATTTGCATCAGTTTTGCCATGATCCTTGTGTGGCAGTTGCAGTCCTACCTTACCTGTGACCGGCTGATTGGCCCTTGAGTGCTTGAGAGACTCTGGACGTGTTGAAGAAGAAGCATCAGCAGCAGCAGCTTCCAGTACCTTTTGGTCTCTCATTGTGGTGTTTCAGTATCACGTCGCTTTCTGAAACCCATTCATTCGTAGAAAGACGTGTTTACAATCTTGGTACAGCTAGCTGTGATGCTGCTGCAACATCATCGTCTCCGGTCATTACACCATTGTTTATCTTTTTTTTCCTTTCCTTCAAAAGGAACCCTTTTAATGATGAAAATAAACGAGTGATAGTCGTGCAGCGATCCAGATTCTCTGCAGTCCTTCACAAAAGTCACAGGTGACTTTCTCTATGCCGATGCCGTCCATTTCGATCCAACGGCAACAAGATCTCAGCTTTTCCCACTCCCATCCTGCGCGCCCAACCTGAAAAGCAGCCCAATTAAGGCCCATTTCGTGGGTCGAGGGATTGCTCGACCAATATTTTGGCGCTGGAACACTGCTTTTACACGCGAAAAAATCACCGAGCCAAGGTTTTTGCCGCGCTGCATCGCCGCCCGCCGCCGCCAGTGTCGTGCTCGCCCGTTGCCCTTGCGCCCTCCTGAGTCGCCGCGCCCCGGGTCGCCGTTCGTGGGCGACATCCTCGTCTGAAGCTGCGATGTGAGGCGGCGCGCAGAGGATGCTGCTGTGACTGAACGTGGTGTCTCGATTGGCGGAGTGGTGATTGACGCGTGCTTGCTGGGAAGTTACGAACTGGGTGATATCAACTTGTCATTCTCCTCTTCCTTCGTGTGCTACTAATGGCGGAACCCAACCAGTAAGTTATGCTTATATTTAATCCCTCCTGTGTTTACTCTTCCTGACGTGTAGCAATGCTCATGTATTTATTTTCATACAGAGAGAGTGCAACTCCAATTTGGTCTTAGCTTTCAATTAAATCCGATGGAACAACCCAACAAGTGAGTTCTGATTACATTATGTTTTTCCCCTTTGTTTATTTCTAGGTATATAGCAATCAGCATGTTTTTATTTTTCTTACAGAGAAATGCAACTCAATTTGGGTTCCTCGTATTGGTCGAAATTTATAAATTTGGATAATGCTTGGTCTTTACGGGTAGATTATGGAGGTCACGCTGGTTTTGAGGTCCGAAAACGGTACACAAATGAAAGTAAATCCGATAAAAGAGTAACATCATGTAGATACGTGTGTGCCAAGGAGGGTTGTCGAGCACGAGACAGGAGAGATCATCTCACAAAAAATCCTCGAGCTGAAACAAGAACATGTTGTCCAGTTCGTATGGGTCTTACATTAGATCGAGTGACAGGGGAATATGAAGTGCTTGATCTAATTCTTGAACACAATCATGTTCTTCACTTGCCACATACCTTCCATTTGATGACATCACGCAGGAAGATTTCAGAAGTGCGCGAGCTTTTGAAATTGAAGCGGCCGATGATTCTGGAATTAGGCCAAAAGCTGCACATGAGTTGGCAAGTCGTCAAGTTGGAGGACGAATGAATCTTAGCTACACTTGTCGGGATCACAAAAATTACTTGCAGGGTAGGCGCCAAAGGGAGTTAGCATATGGCCAGGCAGGAAGCATGTTAAAGTATTTCCAAGACAAGATGTGTGAAAACCCATCTTTCCACTATGCTGTGCAATTGGACGTGGAAGAACACATAACCAATATATTTTGGGCTGATGCTAAGATGTTAGTTGATTATGCTCATTTTGGAGATGTGGTGACATTCGACACCACTTTTGGCACAAACAAAGAATACAGGTCTTTTGGTGTTTTTGTTGGCTTCAATCAGTTTAGGGAGACTTGTCATTTTGGAGCCGCCCTTCTATTTGATGAAACATGTGCCTCTTTTTTACATGGTTATTTAAGGCATTTTTGACTGCACACAATGAAAAGCAACCTAGAACTATATTTGCTTGACCAAGATATAGCAATGGGAAATGCTATTAAGGAAGTATTCACAGAAGCATGGCATGGGTTGTGCACCTACCACATAATGCGGCATCTTTGTCAAGCACTTATGTAGTAAGAAAAAAAAGAAGAAGAAGATGAAGACTCTCATATCCTTTCAGATTTTAGTTCTTGCATGTATAACATTGAGGACAAGTTGGCGTTTGAAGAAGCATTTAGCATGATGAGAAAATAAGGTGGACAAGAAAAAAGTCATTTTGGTTAGATAGCATCTACAAGTTCAAGGAAAAAATGGGCCGAATGTCACATGAGGGATGTTTTCACATTGGGAATGAGAAGCACACAATTAAGTGAGAGTTTCAATAGTGATTTAAAAGACCACCTGAAATCTGATTTTGACATCATCCGGTTCCTAAAACATTTTGAAAGGGGCGGTGCAAGTAAAAAGAAACAAGGAATTAGATGAAGAATTTGAAGCCAGAAAAAAAGCTACCTAGATTAAGAATGAGGACACCTATGCTAGTGCAAGCTAGCAAACTTTACACTCCCACAATATTTGAAGCATTCCAAGCTGAATATGAAAGATCCATGGTTGCATGTACTAGAGCATTGGAAGAAAATAATACATATCTTTGTTGCAATTGTGAGGTCCGATGGAGACTTAAGTTCTGAAATAGAACGTGTAGTTGTTGGTGATCCTTCAGAGCAAAAATCTTCATGTAATTGTGGGCGGTTTGCAAGGACAGGAGTGTTGTGTAGCCATGCTTTGAAAGTCCTTGACTTGATGAACATCAAGTTATTGCCTAATCATTATGTGTTTGAAGCGTTGGACAAGGGAAGCAAAGTATGGAGCTATCCAAGACAACAAAGGAAGGAGCATAATTGAAGACCCAAAGATAGATGCTATGCTTCGCTACAAGGAGATGTCTAAAAAATTTCTTAATTTGGCATATCCAAATTACAAGTGATCCTGAATGTTGCATTTTGGTAGACAATGCACTTGATTGCCTTGGTAAACAACTACAGGACAAATTAAGTTTATCTACAAGTGTGTTGTGTGATACATATAATGTCCAACCTAATGCTCAGCAAAATGAAGAATTGCTTAGTCTTTGCACGCTTAAAGAAAAAAAGAGGTTCAACCCGAAGTTCAAAGAGACATAGAAGTTGGCTTGACAAGACAAGAAAGTACCAAAAGAAAGTGTCGGATAACTGTAATGTATGTTCTCTAAAAACTTGAAATATGGTGTCTTAATTTATATGCAGCATGAAGTGAATAATATTGGATATTTTATATGCGGCATGAAGTGAATGTTGGTGAACAAACTCAAGTGTTGGACAGTAGTAATGAAGAGCAAAATTCCTTTGCATTCACTAGCTTCACAGATTTGGTGATGGTACGTTCAGTGTTTCTCCTTTTCAATTTTAGCTAGTGTTAA
This sequence comes from Hyparrhenia diplandra, assembly GCA_015847255.1. Classification (NCBI taxonomy): domain Eukaryota; kingdom Viridiplantae; phylum Streptophyta; class Magnoliopsida; order Poales; family Poaceae; genus Hyparrhenia; species Hyparrhenia diplandra. The sequence goes on along the minus strand of JADLZK010007531.1, from coordinate 95,223 downwards.
TATCTGTCTTTTTGTTTTCTAACTTTCATCTACCTGTGCGGGGTTCAGTGAAATTAATGAGGCTGCTATTCAACATCTGCTTAGGCCTTCAATTGAGTAGTTGTTGTCTCATGGGAGGGGCATTTTGTTCTTTTGAGATAATTGCTTTCGATCGCTGCGTGCTAAGTGATTGGATGGGCGGAGATTATTTTGTTCTTTATATGTTGTACTAGTGGTTATTGGTGGAGAATATCTATTAACATGTAACTATAAAAAGACTTAAGCGAAATCCTTGGAGTATTAGTATTACAAGCTGCATTACATTTTGTGTTCGACCATGAAATGGGCCCGAGCTGGGCTGTAATTCTCCCTGGGCTGTGGCTGTTTCAATTGGGAGTAGGAGTGGGAAATTGAGATGAGCAGTCCATTGGATCATAAATGGACGGCATCGAGGCGTAGAAAGTCACGCAGTAACTTTTAAGAAGGACCTGCGGAGAATGCGGGATCGTGCGGATTCTCAAAAACAAAAAATGGCAAGTTGTCTTTCTAATAACGAAGAAGAAAAACAAAACATTTTGGTCGAAACCAAGGTAGTCCATGTCACTTTCTCCGTGGGAGGGAGTAAACAAAGAACAGGTAAAAAATGGCAAGAAAAATACAGTGGAAAAGTCAAAGGTCCGGCAGCAGAGCAGCGGTGTCCAGTGCACAAGAACTCAAGAAGCGAGCAAACACATGGCCCAGGCGACAGGACAAAAGAGGATTTTGTTTCGGGTGAGGTGGGGAGCGCCATGGCGCCACCCGCCGCTCAGGCTCAGCTCCTCTTCTCCAACCACCCGACGCCGTCGCCGCCGCACCGTCGTCGCTTCTTCCCTCTCCTCCTCCGCCGCCCGCCACCTCGCCCACACACCTGCACCCTGCGGCACCACCACCTCCACGACAAGTGGGCCTCCTCCTCCTCCCCTAGCCTTCGCCACGCCCTCCGCCCGCCCGCCGCCGCGGCGGTGACCATCGCCCCGGGCGACCACTGGGGCAACTGGGCCTTCCTCCTCTCCGCCGCCGCGTTCGGCACATGGTAAGCCACCGGAGCTCGCCTCGCCTACCTCGCCCTACGCCTCCCTGTGTGACTGAGTGTGACCATGACGAAATGGATTGAATCAAGGGCGGAGGAGAACACGTCGTGGGGCGCCGCGCTCAGCGGGGCGCTGGTGAGCATCATGGCCGGCCTGGCCGCCACGGCCGTCGGCCTCGTCACACCAGGCGCGCCCGCGCACGACGCCGTCATGGAGTACCTGCTGCCCGCCGCCGTCCCCATGCTGCTCCTCGGCGCCGACCTCCGCCGCGTCGTCCGCACCACCGGCGACCTCCTCAAGGCCTTCCTGCTCGGATCTGGTTGCCTGCTCACTCACAAAAATCGCATCGTCTTCTTCTTTTCGTCGCTCATCTATCAATCAACCAAGCAATCGAATGAATGTTTGATTGACGTGGATGCAGTCGCCACTGTAATCGGCACGACGGTGGCGTATCTGCTGATCCCCATGAGATCGCTGGGCCAAGATAGCTGGAAGGTCGCAGCTGCACTCATGGGCAGCTACATTGGCGGAGGTACATGTCTAAATGTCAACGCTTTCGCTTTGCTTACTCACTCACTCATCACTGCCACTGCCCACTGATGACATACATCCCTCGTCCGCGGCGAGCAGCGGTGAACTACGTCGCCATCTCGGAAGCCCTGGGCCTCTCGCCGTCCGTGCTCGCCGCCGGGGTCGCAGCAGACAACATCATCTCGGCGCTCTACTTCATGGCGCTCTTCTCACTGGCGTCGAACATCCCAGCCGAGCCCAAGACGGCGAGTCCGCAGAAGCAGAAAGGGAACGGCAGCGAGCCCGACGAGGGCGGTGGCCGGCTGTCTGTGCTCAACGGCGGCGCGGCGATCGCGCTGTCGTTCATCATCTGCAAGGCCGGGTCGGCCATGGCGGCGCGGCTGGGACTCCAGGGCGGCACGCTGCCGTGCGTCACGGGGCTCGTGGTGTTCCTGGCCACGGCGTTCCCGGGCCCGCTCGGCAGGCTCGCGCCCGCCGGCGAGTCCCTGGCGCTCATCCTCATGCAGCTCTTCTTCGCCGTCGTCGGTGCCAATGGCAACGTCGTGGACGCCGTCACCCGGGCGCCTAGCGTCTTCGCCTTCGCGCTCGTGCAGGTGTCCGTCCACCTCGCCGTCGTGCTCGCGGCCGGCAGGGTCATGGGGCTCGACAGGAAGCCGCTGCTCATCGCCTCAAACGCCAACATCGGAGGGCCAACCACCGCGGCAGCCATGGCTACGGCCAAAGGATGGACCTCGCTCGTCGTGCCCGGAATCCTCGTCGGCATCTTTGGAATCTCCATTGCCACGTTTCTTGGCATCGGATATGGCATGTTTGTGCTCAGAAGAATCTGCGGCTCATGAAATTCGGGTTTTTCTGTCGCACACTCGCTACAATAATGCTTTTGCTTTGCTTTATAGAGTTGCTGAATGAAAAAACGAGGTTTCGCTAGAGTTTTTTTCATAAACAAATAAACAAATTATGGATGTTTTGAAACCATACTTAAAAACTTTCTATGACTGCTAATGATAGGTGGATCCATTTTGACAATAGTAATTTGCAATCTTGCATTAGGCAATGTCCATACTTTTCAAAGGACATGAATGTTTTGCCAATAGCACAATACGTGCAAACTAGTGTCTACACGTACAAGCTCAAATTAGAAAATTTTGGATAAAACATTCAATGTGAAATTTGAACAGAATCAAATCAAGTAAAACGAGTAAAACGTATTCAGAATCCCATTCCAAGATCCCATAAACCGCATTCAGCGACAGCGTGTTCATGTATCAGGAACCCAAGGACAGTTGAAATAGAAAACAGCAACAGCAAAGCGTTTCCTGGTTACTCGGTTCCTGGGTTTATCAAACAATTGAGCTTTTGAAAATGGAATCTCTAAAACGCAAAATTCGAAATGAGCCGAACGCATATCAGCCAACTTGGCAATGCATACGAATACATGAACCCAGTTAATAAACCTCACATCTTCGTTTCAACAACAGACGCTGGCAGTCAACTATCTTTAGGGAATGTGAAACAAGGTTCATCTTAAACAGAGATGATAATATGTAGGATAACATAACATGCTCCATGACACATCCTAACCAAGTACAAAATTCAGTCTCAGAAAATTGCAACCCAAACGATAATAGCAACATAGCAGGCAGATGTAGCACTTCTGGATCATCTCCAGGCATTTTTGCTACTTTGTCGCTACTGCTGCTCCTCTTCGATCACACCCTTGTCGCTCACATAGATACCGTCCAAGAACTTTCTGATATCCTTCTTCTTGACATGGCATTTCTGTAGAGAAATGGACAAAGCTTGTTAGTTCAGTAACACAAATCATAGCCCACCAATCCAATCCACCAGTAGTAATAACGAGAATTATATAACAGCAGTCAACAAAACTAATAAATTCATGATGCACTTCACAGAGCACTAATAAATTCATGATGCACTTCAAAGAGCAGAACAAAGATCAAAATACAAGAGGAACTAAACATTGCACAATAGCGTGGCACACCATGTGCACAATAACACGATGGCAGCAACTGGCACAAAAATGGGCACAAAAATGAAATAAGATCAATTATAAAATAAAAGTTACAATAGTTTCTCACTTACTGAATTCATCACATAGGCAACCTACTACATGTGCATTTCAACAGTTAGGACAAAGATCAATCATAACACTATCCAAGCATTAGGTGCTCGCTGTTATCCAAATACACAAAGCCTTTAAATGCTATACTTGTTGAGAGCACAGAATCTAAAATTGCTGAACACATGAATGATGGATATATTCACCTCCCATCTCGATGCAGGACACAAGTTCTAGTTTGTATTTGACAGCAGTAGTGGCATATATACAAACTTAAAGTGTGATCTACTTGGACATTTCAAGCAGAAACCACCTAGTATCTACCATTTAAGCACAGCCAATGTGATAAAACCCTATCATTTGATATTCAATCACTAAAATTTATCTAAAACAGCAATACTTGCTTCATCACAGAGCAATAATGAGGTAGAAATTCAAGGATCATGATCTACCACATCAAAACACATCTGACACCGCATATAGGTAGGTAATCACCTGATTGATGAGGGCGGCGGAGCGAGAGACAAGCTCGATGTCGTTGCCGTCGAGGATGAGCTCATCCTTGACCTTCTCGGACCGCAGGATGGTCACGCCCTCAAGCATGTCCACCTTCCTGACCTGATCGATCCCGAGATCATCACGAACACCAACCATTCAAGTCAGAACACATGACAACCCTCCCAGATCTGATCTGATCTGCTGCGCCGCACGCACGCAGAAACAAGACAAAGATGAGATGGAGTACCTTCTTCTCGCCGAGGAAGTTCCTGATCTCGATGGCGGTGTTGCTGTTGGTGATGGAGGCGTTGATGGGGAAGTGAGCGTAGACGAACCTCATCTTGTAGCGGTAACCCTTGGTGACGCCCTTGATGAGGTTCTCGACGTGGGAGATGGCGGTGCGGATGGCGGCCATGGTGCGGCGTGTGCCGAACCAGGCGTCCACCTTGAGCTTCCGGCCGCCCTCCTGCAGCTGGAAGTCGAGGTTGAGGTGCTTGAAGTTGCGGGTGAGCTTCCCGCGGGGGCCCTCCACCGTCACCAGCTTGGCGGCCACCGTCACCGTCACGCCCTCCGGGATCTCCATCGTCTCCGACGCCAGGATCGTCTTCATCTTGCCCGGTGGTGGTGGTGGTGCTGCTGTTCCTCCTCCTCGGGCGGGCGACGGGCGGCGGCGGAGGGAGGAGGGTTTGCTAGTGTGCGCGAAGGAACGGCGGCGCGGGGAGGGCGAGCCTTTTATATAGAGGGGGTGGTGACGGGTAGGGTTTTGTGGTTTGATCGGGCGATCCCAGCCGTCGGATCGGTGGCTTAGGGTTTGTTTGAAAGCGGGCCAAGAGGTCAGGTGGGCCACTACTACTACTGGGCCATTCTTCTGGGCTCTCAGATCACATGGGCCGCAGACTTGCCTCAAAGAAGAAGCTGGCTGAGGTATATATGGGCCATTCGCCGGACTATATATGCCTCAAAGAAAATACTGAGATTTTGTAGACATTACATTGATCACTTTCATTACGAAAAAATGTTTATGAAACCAAAATAATGTCCCCAAACTCAAAACCAGAGTTTCTGGTTCCAAGACAAGGGCAAATCTCAACCAATCAATCAGTCACTCTTCTATAGACATACATGTCGCGTTCAAATGTTTCTTTCTCTATCTTTACATGATAGATAGAGTACCGTGAAAAGGGCCTAGCCTAATGGTTAGAAAGCACGCTGAGTAGCACCCAGCAGACGCAGGTTCGACTCAACGTTGGAGCGAATTTAAACAAATTTGCATTATTAAAAAATTAAAAAAATAGGCTGGGCCGCTATGGTTTCCCTTGTTGACTTCGGTCAAAAAAAAAAAAGATAGATAGAGTACTGACATATTTATAGCATGTTTCTAACCCCTTCTTGGCATATAACAATAATATATATATTTATAAGGATTGTAGGCAATTTCTTACTTTATACGACAATTATAGTCTATAGAAGTATATGGCTTTCTACATGCACATCCAGCTAAAAAAAAAGAGGGAAAGAGGCCAACCTGTTGTGAGTAAGGGAGCTGTAGCATATGGGCCTTTCGACAAGCACTCTCTCTCTCACTCTATCCCTTCACTCCTTGAGGTTCACATTGCACGACTCATCACCAATCTCAATGACACAACGTTCACCCTTCGTCAATCCTGAAGTATAAAAGTCATAAATAGCAGACACATGCTCCCTCCATCTCTAAATAATCTGTCGTTTGCGCTCCCTAAAAATACAACTTTACTTAATTATATATTAAAAATATCAATGGTTATGGTACACAATTAATATCATTAAAAGATATTTGAATCTAGTTTTAAATTATTTGAAGATACAAATGTTGTATGTATTTTCTACAAATCGAAGTCAAACTTGTGTCATGCACACCAACAACATCATTATTTAGGAGCAGAGGGAGTACATGCATGGAACTAGATATAAAAAGTAAATATTCCAATTTTATAGCCTTCTAGCCTTCTGGTATGGGTACGTGTCAATCTCTTTGCTAGTAGTACAAAATAATTTACGAAATCACTATACTTTAAATGATATCTAAATTTTAAAAATAAATAAAAGTAAAACTTGTGAAAAAGGATATTTTAAAAGTGTGAAAAAGTGTTTATTGAACCAAAATAATTCAACCAAAACTAAAAGGTAGAGTTTCTTGGAGGGCAGATTTCAACCAATCAATCACTCTTCTTTGGGCACATGTTGCGCCCAAGTGTTCCTCTCTCTTGGTACACACATCCACGGATGTAGAGGCCGGATTGTATTATCCATTATCTAAAAAAAAAAAAAAAAAAAAAGTTTTCTCTCTCTACCTTTACATGATGGAGTACCGCCATACTTATAGCTTGTTTGTAATCCCACTTTACCATGTTACAATAATATTTGTTAGGATTCTTGGCAATTAATCTTCTTACTGTATAATAAAACAATTTATAATCTATTTATTGGTACTCCTCCGTCCCAAATTGTAAGTCGTTCTAAAAATCTTGAAAAGTCAAGCATCTCAAGTTTTTTATCACTTTAATATGATCAGCTAATAACACTATATTTAGGATGCCAACTAAGCATCATTTGATTCTTTGTTAATTATATTTTCATTATACACCCACTTGATTCATTATGCAGCGAGTGTATGGGCTTTTTCTACGTGCACGTCTAGCTAAAAAAAAAAGGGACTACCTGTCAGTAAGGAGAGCTATAGCATATATGGCCTTTCAACAAGCGCTCTCTCTGTACCTTCACTACCTCCTTGAGGTTCACACTGTGTGAGTCATCTCTCTCAACAAATGGCATTCCCTTCATCACTCCGAGAAAGTGTAGTCACAAACAAACACGGACATATACATGCATGGAATTAGATTAAAGTAAAAAATTTTAGTTTTATAGGCTTTAGTAGCCTACAGCTACATGTGTTTGTCAGGAGCCGCCTCTATCATGTGGGCCCACCCATGCCAGGGACAAAGGAGAGGCTCCAGCTACTTAAGGTGATCTGGAGGCAAAGCAAGGCGTCAATCAAACTATATATTATTGGGCAGTTACTTTTTACCTTTGCATTTACATGTACTTTACTGTTCTTCTTCCTCAACTCTCCCTTCCTATCTTACCTGTGTTCCGGCTCCTTCTAGAGCCTTCTAGATATTGTTTTTTTTTTTTTTTTTTTGAAAGCGCACTTTTGCACGTATTGCATTAAGGGAAAATAGAGTTTTTGTTACCACACGTGATACGTTCCTACCAAAAACCTTGGCTGAACGATCACAAAACACACACAGACAAAAGGTCGCCGGCTCAAACGGCGATGCGGAAAGATTGTAACTTTTCTAAAAACCAGTTGTGCGACGTGAAAAGAGGCCTAACTAGCTCCTAGGCGGCCGGCAGTCCCCTTTTGCAGGGCGGCGCCAAGAGAGAAGACAAGGCCCCGAACCCCGCCGCCGTCCATTCCTCAGCCTCCGCCCGATCGACCCGAGCAGCTGCGCGGCGGCCCGTCCGGGCGTTGTCGAAGGTCCTCCGGTTCCGCTCCTTCCAAAACCTCCCAGGAGACGAGCAGGACGAGGGAGTGGAAGCCTTCTAGATATTGTGATTCAGTAGCCCCGGTTGGGGTTGCTAACAGTGTCGCAATCTCTTTCCTAGTACAAGAGAAAAGGAGGAAATCTTTTCAAATCGTTATACTTTTATGAATATCTAAATTAGAAGAATAAATAAAATAAAAACAAATCTGGCTGTGCACTTTTGAGTAGCAGTGCATATCATTTGAGGAGACTATATGTGCATATCATTTGAGCGAGGAGACTAGAATTATATATACACGACTCGATCTCCTTTTTGCCTGGTGGAGATATACATGACTTTTTTGTGGTTTGGCAACACTATGGGCGCGCATGACTTTACGTACAGCTTGCGATATATGGAGGCAGGCACGCGAAAGCAACATACAAGCCAAGGTTGATGTCTCGCTGGAAAAACACGACGGGGCGATCGAGGAGACAGTGCGAGGTGGCCCTGAACTGAACCTGATGAAGAGAGACGATCATGGCGTGGCGTGCAACTCCATCTGCAAGCAATACCGTACCAATACAAGCTACCTACGCATTGCATGTACAGCAGCTAGCAATTGTACAGATGCACGCATGTTGTTGCACAGGTTGAATTGGTTGTCTCTGTGCGTCGAATCTACCCAGGATATTTTTGCTGGGCAAAAGAGGATCGATCGGATGGAGTCGGAAAAGAAGAACTCTCACATAAGTACGATGCAGAATGGCGACCGATGGAGCTAAGGCACTACTGCTGGTCATGCACACAGACAGGACTACACAGGAAAAGAACTTGACTTTCACCATGTGCATGCTGAACTAGCTAGGTAGCTATCCAAGATACCAGATCACTCCCCCGGCCCTGCCGTACGTGTGTGTGTGGCTGCTGCTGCTGCTGCTGCATGCACTTCCCTGTGAAAGAAGAAATATATGCAGGGCGGTGTGATCTTTTGATCATGTGTCACTCACATGGATATGCATTGCATGCATCATGAGAAGACGGTAACAAGAGCTTATAGCATCTGTGTTGCTTACGGCTCCTCCTGGTCCTGGATGAGCTCCCATGTCTGAAGAAAACGTCTCGCTACCTCCTTTTGCTGTTTCAGTCAGGTTCTAGTACATAGCATGTCTGCAGAGCAAGTAAGTGGCTGCAAGGTCCTTTGTATTACTAGTACAATAACAGTCAGATTACATGCTGGGTTCCATTCCATGGCTTGGCTTGGGCAAGTTTTTTTAGATAGAAAGACTGAGCAGCCCAAACCGACAACTACTGCATGCCCATGCCTTATCTGCTCCAAAGCACCAAGCTGATCTCCGGTTGGATTCCATCAAGGACATAGCAGCGCTTCTCCTAACCGTACACGCCACCATGACTGACTGGAAGGGAAGGCTGGCTCTCTGGATTCAGTTACAACAAGAGGACAAGTGTCGTCGGTGAGGAGAGAAGAAGCAGAGTGTCCCTGAAGCTCTGCTTGCTTTCAGAAAACAGATCAAAGAGGCGATATGCTACGATGGCCAAGTTCTATACAGTATAGTGTTTAGTAGTTAGGTGGAAATTAAATTATTTTATTAGTCACCAAACATAACACCAATAATTGAAACTTTATATATTTTTTTAATTAGCTAGACAGACACAGAGAGAGAATAAAAATTTTTCCCTCAAAGAAAAAAAAGAAAAAGAAATCTCACATCACCACTGTTTGCAGTTCCATGCTGCTGAATTAGAGATTAGGTCGAGGAAAGGCAACCTGACATTACAGTCGAGTCGAGTCGAGTCGAGTCGAGTCGGTGGTGAATCTGAATCAGGGCTGAGCTGGGGCGGCGGTGAAAAGGTTGGTTTCAGACGGCAACACATCAAAGGCAAAGGCGTCCGGCCGGCAGCTTAATTAGCTGGAATCAAATTACTAGTCCTGAACAATGCAATCAAAGATGAACAAGTTATGTTTCTGTGTTAATAAAAGGAAAGGGGCCGGGGGAGAAGAGAGACAGATTCATTCACATCCATATCGATCTTTTTTATGAAGGATAGTGTCTGATGGATGCGACAGTACGTACAGCGATTTAAGCATGGACCGAAGACGTCGTTTCGGCTGAGTCGTCTTCCTCCTCCTTTCGATCCCTGACTGACAATCTCCGCTAAAGAGAGTACGTCTGTAGCATCAGATCCATGGCGTCTCCATCTTTCCATGGCAATTTGCCAGCTGCGATGGAATTGAATTGAACTGAGTGACAGCAAAACAGCAGGTGCAGCTGAGCCTATAGTTGCCCGATGATTGATTCTCTCATGCACTATCTAGCAGTCTACCTAGCACTATCCGATCCGATCCGATCCCCAGCTAGAGAAGCAGCCCAGGGAAGGGAAAAAGAAGCCGCAACTGCCCATAACCGAGCCACGAGCCTCTCATGGTCATGGGGTTGTTCTCAACCTCTCTCGTTTCAGGTCATCTCATCTTCAGTTCTCCACACACACACAAACTAAAGTGGCAGCAATTGCGAGGTCATACAGTAGCTACCTAGGTCTCCTTTTCCTCTCCACTTGTAGCACATTCTTTTCTCACCTCACCTCTCCCTCCTCATCTGAATCCACGGTTGTTCATCCTCTAGCTCTAGGTATAGACAATTCCATCTTCCGTCTCGTCGTATAAAAAAAATGTTTCGCCGACAACATGACGCCACAAGGGGATCGAATCATTCATAAAGTTTTCTGGTAAATGTTACTAGTAGTAGTTTAAGGTTTTTTATATTTGTTATTCCAGCTCCACGAGTGCATGCAGGAGAGCAGAAATGCTATATGCTTATATTCCCTTGCTCACTGATCACTCTCGCTCACTTTAACCGCTTATATAGTATACGTGATGTGTGTGCCTCTGAGCCTCTCTGCTTCATCAAGTACAGATACTTCTGCATGTCAAGTAGACCTAGTGAAAAGAGGAGTATAATATATACAAAGTAGATATCACTAGGGCCTTAAACTTCTCCCAAATTCCGATTAGACGCTCTTCTTAGTTGAGCAGCAGAGCTTTTCCTTTTCGTTGAAAAAAAAATCCCATTCAGGTGCTGATGCTACTTGTAAATTACACATTCGTATCCCTAAACCTGTCTCGAGTTCTCATTCTAACCCGGTACTTGCACATTCACACAGGCACGCCTCACCCCCGCGCATTGCGCTGCACACCTCACCAGCGCATCTGCATTGTGTTGCACTGTGCTCAACCTATCACCTCATGCCTGTCAGCGTTGCATTTTTGGTGTGATGGAAGGTCTTAGAAATTTAGATTGGCTATGGCGAAGCTATAATGTAGGTTGTGAGTGCAAATGCAAGAAAAAAAAAACTATGGGGCACCATGGTTGTAACATGAATCTTCATATACTTGACAAGCACACCCTCTATAATTTGTTCTAGCTTCACCCATTATAGGTCAGTACATCATGCCTGAGACCCGACCGCACGTCCGAGCCCCCATGCGCCACGACATATGACGCTATGGGTGGACAAACACCGTGCTATGCAGTGCGACCACACGGGTGCGGTGGACACATGCTACAGTGTAGTGGTGGTGGGGTGTGGAGGTGGATTGGGATGGTACGATATTACAAGTTTATAGGATTGATTGTGTAGTATTTTGCAAGTATGAGGAATAAGATGGAAACTTAGAACAAGTATAGAGAGTTCAATTGTATAAGTTTAGGGAGCAAATATAACTTTAGGGGAGTACCGGGGCCAGAACCATAACTTGGGATAAGTTTATATTTATAAAAATAATAACCTCTGCTGGTGTATCTCTCTTTCAAGGACACAAAGTGGTATGTATACTTATCATTGCAAGTGTAGCAGATAAAGGCATATGTATGTCAACCATGTCAAACACATTCCGATTAGGCGCTCTTCTTAGTTGAGCAGCACAACTTTTACCTTTTGTTGAAAAAATCTCATTCACGTGTTGATGCTACTTGTAAATTACACGCTCGGATCCCTAAACCTGTCTCTCGAGTTCTCATTCTAACCCGCACACTTGCACATTCACACAACCACGCCTCACCCGTGCATCTCCAGCGTTGTGTTGCGCTGCACGCCTCACCAGCGCATCTGCATTGTGTTGCACTTTGTGCTCAACCTATCACCTCATGCCTCATTAGCGTTGCATTTTTGGGTGTGATGGTAGGTCTTAGAAATTTAGATCGGCTATGGCGAAGCTATATTGTAGGTTGTGAGTATAAATGCAAAAAAAAAAAAAAAAAAAAAACTAGGGCACCATGGTTGTAACTTGAATCTTCGTACTTATAGGGCACAAACGCACCCTCGATCTCGTAATTTGTTCTAGCTTTCACCCACTATAGGTGCAGCTAGAACAAACACAAAAGTGGTATGTATGACACTATGGGTGGACAAATACACACTCAATCCCATCAAGTGTTGTACTACATCGTGCACGAGACCCGACCACACGTCCCTAGCCTCCATGCGCCATGACCTATGACGCGCTATGGGTGGACAAACACCGTGCTGCGCGTTGTGACCACGCTGGTGTGGTGGACGATGCTACATAGTGCGGTGGTGGTGGTGGGGCGTGAAGGTGGATGATCGGGATGGTACAAAAGAGTACAGGTTTATAGGATTGAGTGTGTAGTATTTTGCAAGTATGAGGAGGACTAAGATGAAAACTTAGAACAAGTTTATAGAGTTCAATTGTAAAGTTGAGGGAGTCAATATAACTTTTAGGGAGTACCGGGGCGAACCAGAACTTGGGACAAGTTTATAATTATAAAAATAATAACATGCTGGTGTATCTCTCTCTTTCAAGGGCACAAAGTGGTACGTATACTTATCATTGCAAGTGCAGGAGATAAAGGCATATGTATATCCAACATGTCAAACACAGTGACAAATAAAGGAGCAAGGGCGGCTTTGAGATAGAAAGAGAGGTGGCCACATCCTCATTTGTGTTCACTAGTGTGTTTGTGCTGCTGCTGGGTCTGGCTGGGTGTGTGGCCAGGCAGGCCAATACCAATGACGAGCCACTGCATCATTGCCCACACACCAAAAAGCCAAGAAAGGGAGACCGACCGTGCTGCTACATACAGACCCCAGCAGCATCAGCAGCAGCTATGGCAGCTAGGTTTCTGTAACCAATCTCACCCATCTTTTTTTTTTTCACTTTCTTTCGTCAGAGATGAGAAAAAGGCGTACCTGAAACGATTCCCTGCATAATCGCATTACCGCATTCCATTCCCGCTGCATACTTGCATTGCATCTCATCCCTCCTTCCTACCTGCGTCCTCCTCCTCTCCCTCCCACGAGGCCACCGCCGGTCGGGTCGCATCTCAATTCGCATCGCCTGGTCGGTCGAGGGCCGGCGAGCCACACTATAAAACACCTTCCGCCGCCTGCGAACTGGGATCATCCGTGTCTGAACGACCGACGAGCAGAGAGCAAGCAAGGGCCTGGTGGTGGTGGTGGACAGTGGCGAGCCAGCTCGAGGCCGGGCATGGTGATGACGATGATGCGGTCCTGCCTCGGCGGCGGCCTGCCGGTGGCCGTGATGTTCTGCCTCAACGTGGTGGCGGCGGTCATGGTGTCGCTCGTCAAGGTGGCCATGAACGGCGGCATGAACCCGCTGGTCATCGTCACCCTGCAGCAGCTCACCGCAGCCATCTTCCTCGCGCCAATCGCATTCTTCAAGGAGAGGTAGCAACATCGATGATCCAAGGCTGACCCACCCACCCACCTTACCTTTCTTCCTTCTTTTGAGTAATCTTCTTTTCTTTCTTTTATTTTTCATTTCAAGAAAAAAAGAAGGCAGCATGGGTAATATATGCATTTTATTTTATGCACTACATATGCAAGCTCAGCTCAGCATGTCTTTTTGTTGACTGCAACTGCAAGTCTGCAACAACTCTGCAAGCTGATATGAATTCGATTGATTTGGATTTCAGGAAATCGAGGCCGAAGCTGACGCTGGAGATCTTCGCCTACATCTTCGTCAGTGCCGCGCTCGGGTATCATCTTCATCTCCATCTCCATGAACAAGCTCTTTCATTCCACCATGATCGAATCTGAAACAAAAGCTCAAGCTACTACATTGATGGATGAAAGAACCAATTAACTAACCCAGACCCACTGCACGCTTCCAGGGCAGCTCTGCGTCAGTACATGATCTTCGTGGCCCTGCGCTACACCACGGCCACCTTCGTGACGGCCTTCTCCAACATCGCGCCCGTGCTCACCTTCCTCCTCGCCGTCGCCACGCGGTCAGAGGCGCTGGACCTCAAGAGCAGGACGGGCATGGCCAAGCTGCTGGGCACGCTCGTGTCCCGGCCGGCGCCATGGTGCTCACCCTCTACAAGGGCGTGGCGCTCACCCACGCCTCGGCGTCGCCGCACCAGCCGACGCACGCCGCCGCGGACGCCGACGCCGCCAGCCGCGGCAAGTGGACGCTGGGCACCGTGGCCATCCTGGGCAACTGCGTCTGCCTCTCCTGCTGGTTCCTGCTCCACGGCCGCCTCGCCAAGAAGTACCCGCACGTCTACTCGTGCAACGCGCTCATGTCCTTGTTCAGCTTCCTCCAGGTCGCCGTCGTCGGCCTCTGCACCCAGCGCAGCATCGCGCCATGGATCATCACCACCAAGTTCAACATCCTCACCGTCCTATACGCCGTATGACTGCTTCATCATTTCTCAAGTCTGACTGAAATTACTCTCAGCTAGATAGCTCCATTACCATTCTGATCCTCGCTTCCTCAGGGCATCGTCGGCTGCGGCGTCTCGTTCGTGCTGGTGACATGGTGCATCGAGAAGAGGGGAGCTGTGTTCGTCGCCGCCTTCATACCAGTGGTGCAGATCATCGTCTCCGTCATCGACTTCTCCATCCTGCACGAGCAGCTCTACCTCGGGAGGTACGGACGGACACTCACCGTACCATAATACCATGCCATCACTGAATCCACCTGATCGAAAGTGAAGTCACCTCCTCTCCTCTGATCTGCTCTTTGTGGTGTGCAGTGTGCTGGGATCAGTGCTGGTGATAGGTGGCCTGTACCTTCTGCTGTGGGGCAAGAGGCAGGAGGCCCTGCACTTTCCTCCTCCCCCAAAGGTTGCCGAAGAAGACGCTGCTGACAAAGAGCAGCAGCAAGTGCAGCACAACGGATGAAGACGCACAGCATCATCCTCTGACTGTTGGTCGTTTGGTTGTAACAGTACCAGCAATAAGATCTCTCTTTTCCTTTTGGTGTCTCAGTGTGGGCAATGTTCCTTCCTTCCTTCTCAGATGGATCAATCTTGGCTGGTGCCAACAAAGTGTTTAGATTCTAATCCAAACTGTAGAGTGGTCTTAAATACAGTACTCCTACTTACTGATGATAGCAACATCACATAAGCATACCACTACCAGCTAGCCATTTTGTAGGCCTCTGGAGAAATACAGAGTAGAGTGTGTGGGCAATACTGAGAGCAGATTTTCTTTTCTGCAAATATAAGCAGTTGTTGTTCACCTTTTCGTATGCATGCTTCTGCATTAGTATATTTATTTACTGCACAAAAAGTGGTCCAAGAAATGTGCAGGGAAAAAAAAACAGTACGGGCATGCTATTGTAAGCTTGTTGTGTAACTATGTTGGTTGTCAGGAGCAAATGTTCATTGTGTAGATATCAGTTTCAGTGTAAAATAAAATTTCTCCTGCATTTCACATAAACCAAAATTATTCTACAAGAGCTTTACAAAAAATTGTGGGGACACAAATTCTGAGCCACTTCATCACTCTTTTCATGTGTGTACTCATGGCATTACTCATAACAAAAAATCGAATAGGCATAATATAAGAGTGCATATATAACCCAAAAAATACAACCACTGAGAACACTCACTATCTACATTATATACGCAGTACATCTTGGCCTCAAGCACAGATACACAGAACACAAATGTCAGATGCAAAATTGAACAGTCAGTAGACCTCCACATTCCATTGCTCTCCCCTCTTCAGCTGCTTCTTGTAGTCAAACCAGTCGATTCCTGACATTGTACAGGCAATGCAACACAAGTCAGCACCATTAATTCCACAGCAAGAACGGTTCAAATTAAGATAACAGGTTCAAAAGATTATCTATCTATAGAGTATATATACCGTCTTTTTCAGCCAGTGACACCATAATGTCATCAATACCCTTCTCCATGCCTTTCAACCCGCACATGTAGACATAGGTGTTATCCTTCTTCAGAAGCTCCCATAGCTCCTCCTTGTACTCCGCCATCCGGGTCTGGATGTACATCCTCTCCCCTGCAGCGTTTGTCTGCTCCCTGCTTACGGCGTAGTCAACCCGGAAGTTCTCCGGCGCTTTCTCCTTCATCTTCGCAAACTCCTGAATAATGTCCATTCACAAATGCAGTGCAACTAGACAGGTTGAGTGCCGCATGAAAACAAATAAGAGGAGAGTAGCACTTGTGTAAATAGTTCCTTCATGAAAACAGCAGAGATCGATGTACTGACCTCCTTGTAGAGCAATGAACTGCTCGTTGGAACACCCAGGAAGAGCCATCCCAGACCGTTGAACTGCACAGGAGTCACACATTGTTCGTACGTTTAGTCTTTCTCTGTGAACTTTACTTTAAGAGATATGGGTGGTTTTAGTTTGATACTGCCGGGATAAAGTAGAACACCCTGTGATCTTTCGGAAAAAAAAAAAAAAGAACACCCTGTACCTTGTAGTCGTCATGCTTCTCAAAGAACATCTTCCACAGGAACGAGCGGAACGGAGCAATACCTGTACCGGTGGCAAGCTGAAAGCAATTGGCATGACTGTGAAATCTCTGGCTGTAGTCAGTTATCAGACGTTGATCAACAGGAGTTGGCTCTCAAGCTTACCATTATAATAGTAGCGTTGGGGTCTTTGGGCATGAGCATTTCTTTGCCAACTGGTCCTGTTATCTGGACGTCAGCACCTGGCTTCAGGTCACCTGCATTATGATATGAACACAGGGGAACAAGTTGGATCAGGCCGCATTCATGTGTCAACATTTGAAGTGAAGGATCATATATACTGCGCAGATCCAGATACATGTTAATGAAAGTGTGCACAAGAAGAAAATAGTGAGACGCGCAATATGATGGCTATTGAAAAAAATGGATAAGCCTTCTGAGATTATTTTTCGTGCTTTAATCTTTTTGCAGTAGTGGCCGGTACTGCTTAAGCCGAAAGTGGACAAAGACAGGATTGGCAAAATAATGGCGATCGATGTTGGAGTGGACCCTCTAGCTGTTCTAGATTCAAACATTGTTGAAATCTAAGCTGTAATACGGTCCTCCTTTTGGTTTCGTTTGGAGAGCTGGGAAAACCAGCAGACTTTGTATCAAACTGTATTGCTTTCTTAAAAGCAGAGGAAAACTCTTTTCAAAAAAAAAAAGTAGAAAAAGGAGAAGATAATGAAGCAGCTAGTAAAAAGTCAGTGTCATCCACATTCAGTAAAAGCTGGTGTCATTAGAATCAGATGTGAAAATCTGAATCCTGACGACTTGTATTATAAGAAACCAATTGTTGAGAATGAGGAGGAGATGCAGATAAGAAGAATGCAATGCAGCGCAGTGCAGGCAGAAAGTGAGAGACTTACATAAGAAGTTGGAGCAGACTCCTTTGACGATCTCTCCGGCCTCGTTGGTGTAAACGAGCCTCTTGACACACACAGCGAAACCTGCAGACGAAGCACAGGTCAGTCGGCCGATTTCGATCTCGTCTCGCCGGGAAAGAGAGGACTGAGACTGACTGTCTGTGGAGTCGCCGAAGTCGCCGAGAGCGCTGCTGGCGATGGAGTAGAGCCTGAGCTTGTGCGGCTTGCCAGTCTTGTCGACGCCGTCAGCGATGATGCCAATGGACTGGCCCTCTCTGTACGGGATCTTGCCTGCGTGCAGTGTTGTGTTGGGCACCTGTCATGCATCGATCCAAGGAACTGAGAACAAACCAACCAACAAGACTCTACCTTCGGTGCTGAAGACCATGTGCCACGTCTCACCCGGCGCGTCGTCGCCGGTGATCTTGGTGTTGAGGAGGCACTTGCCGATGTACGGCTCCTGGGCTTGTACACGTTGGTGACCACGCCTTCCTCCTGCTTCTTCGACTCCTTCTTGGACTTGGCGGGCGCCTCGACGGCGGCGGTGTCAGTGGCGGACGCCTGCGCCCGGATGGCGGCCCGCGCGGGCCTCGGGCGGTAGGAGAGCAAGTGTGGGGCGGCACATGGGGACGTCGGCGACGCCTTGATGACGACCGCAGAGGCGGCCGAGGAGGACGGGAAGGAGACGGCCGCGGCCATGACGGTGGCCATGGCGGCCCAGCAGCAGCAGCAGC
The DNA here is from genome assembly GCA_015847255.1 of Hyparrhenia diplandra. NCBI lineage: Eukaryota > Viridiplantae > Streptophyta > Magnoliopsida > Poales > Poaceae > Hyparrhenia > Hyparrhenia diplandra. Next base: position 77,189 of record JADLZK010007531.1, on the reverse strand, counting down.
TACACAGTGACGTACACTTCTGTGGTGCGAAAAGTGGAGGCCGGCCGGAGGCGGTGGGGAGGGGAGACGAATGAAGGCGGCCTGGCCCTGGCCGGAGATGATACACGACGGCAGGGGGGGGATGAGTGGAAGGCGGAGGAGAGGAGAAAGGAGATGAGAAGCAAGTGGTTGTGGTCTTTTTGCAACAATGTTCATTGGTCTTTTCTGTGCTTCATGATTCGTGCCACCAGGCCCAGGCCCACTTGCTCGATCTTTTTCTCTATGGACCTTTCTCTTTGTGTTGTCTGTTCCCATCTCAAGTGTTGTGCTGCAGATTAGTTCTCCAGAATGCAACGGATTCTGATGTATACCTGATTTTTTTACATAATGGAACTAAGCTCAAGCCTCTCTACCAACCTGTTTTTTATGTTAAATATATAACCTGTATCTTATTTTGCTTTGAAACTTTTCTATCCATAGCAGACTAGTTTGAATTATTCTGTGTTTCTTTATAAAGTCTACAAACTAAGCCATGGTTAATTTTTTATAGCAGACAGAACTTTGATTTAAAAAATGGAATCCATGTGTTGTCTGCACCAGAAAAGTTGTGGTACTACACCATGGGAATTGGGCATACACAAGTTATGTAACTGGCAATTGTTCAACAGAGATGGATGAAGTCCATATAGCTTCTTCATCCAAGACCAGAAAAAATATGGTACAGGACCATTCCAGACAGCAGCCTAAACAGAGCATTCTGCTCCACAGAAGTTATACAAGGACAGGGGTCTTTGTTCCGTTATCTAAAAAAAATGCAAAAGAACAGGGGTCATTTTTTTTTTTTTTTGTACTGGATTCTCCAAACGTTTGCTGCCGTTAGTCTCCGTCTGAGCAACTTTTGAGAAGTTAATCCAACAGTACAGATAGGAAGGCGCCAGCCCCACTGGGTGGGTGCCAAATCCATTCTCGATCAATTAAAAGCCATGTTTCTGAAACCACCTGCACATTTCCGCAAAATAGTTTTTAGGAGGGATTGGAAGAGCTAAAAATAATCTGCACAATTTATTTATAACTTTAATCGTACACGAAGGCAGGGATAGAACTGACTTGCAGTTACTGAAGAAATAATCTTGGCACCTAATTGCGGAAATCAGGAGGCACGGTTTCTTCTACGAAGTATTCCTTTCTCACAGTCTCGGCATCGCAAAATCTTACCTAGCAGGGGCAACATAGCAGTAGATTGTAAGATTATCCATATCATTTTATGAAACGCTAACCTAAGAGAGAGGGAGAGCATACCAGGGAGGCATATGATTTTAACAGAGGTTTGACAACCTGCCACATTGGTTGAAAAACAAATGGAGCATCGACAAAAAGAACTTGGCCAAGCCGCTTTGGGTAGTAATAGTAAAAAACATCAATCTGGAAATGGGAGGGGGCATTAATTGTGGCAGCATAGAGCAGGTAATCCACTTGAGATTTGAATTAATCCATTACATAAACTTGTTCCCTTTCCATCTGGGATCATGAACACGCCATTTGTCTTTTTGAATTGGTGTGCCTGATCACAGTTTTCGTATGTAGAAATAGTTTATTGTTTGGAATTACTTCTTGTAATGGATGTATACATTACATGAATGATTACTAATGTTTCCCTGTGTCATTACTGCCCACTTTTTACATTATTCTGTATCTAGAAAATAAAAGTATGCATGTCTACCACCGAACAGCACAAAAAGGTAATCAGAGATGCTTAATCATGCCTTGAGGCTATCAAACTCACCAAAAACTTTAGGAACTGGAGATCGCCATTTTCAACCCGAAAGCCTCGCAGATCAAAGATTCCAAGTATATTCTCTGCTCCTGAGGGAAGTCTGCTTACTGCCTTCTCAACCAAATAGGCACATAGCTTCTGGTTTTCAACTGGATCCTGTGTCTGCAGTAGCATATTATACATGTCTCAGCATTATTACTAAGAACATATGCATGTCGAATAAAAAAGAAATATCTCTATGTTACAAGTCAGATAGCTAAGCCATGTAATAATTTTTTGGAGCTGCTATGAAGTAGTACAGATAGTTTCCACTGCATACTGTCTTGTTTTGTTCTTTGTGCTATTCGAAAAATTGGAAACACTGTGTGTGTGTAGCCACTATCCCTGTTGAACATTTCCAAATCAAGGATGGGAGCAAAAAGGAACGCGACCAAGGGAAATGTTTGGCTGCCACTACAACGAGCACAGGCGGCCGTAACGTCCAAAGAATCATGTGCATATGCCTTGCCAGTTTGGTACAGGTCTTTCACTGATTCTTCTGATAACTCTGAAACACCAAACTCCTGACGCCATTTCTAATGCAGTTGAAAGGAAAGCTGAAGATACGAATGCTTAAGCGGATTCGGTTACAATACCAGGAATTTATTTAGTGGGTAAATTATTAGGTTTCTGGTGATCTTGCAAAACATCAATCTTGATGTGCGAAGGGAATCACTTCATACCAAAATTGCACAGTGGTTCAAAGATGAGGGATGAAAACCGCTGTGACAAAAAAAAAAAATGTGATGACAGCAAATAAATAAATTCAATCATGAGGATACAATCGCCTTTGTTAAGCTTGGAGACAGCTTCATCGACGGAGAAATTGCGGTCCTTCAAGAACCAGAGGACCATGTCATCGTCATCCCTCCCGTTCCTGCCAGTGGGGAGGCCTGGGTGCTCCCTGGCTAGCCGTTCTTTCACCTCTAGGACAAGCTTCAGACGAGAAGCAACCGTTAACACAGCATAGTCAATCATTAGTCAGAGAGCATATCTAAGAGACTCTCTACATGGCTCTTTATCACAAAATTCAGAAAACAAACCAGAAAGCATGCTCCCAATAGACTATCCAAATCACTCTCAATCTTTTCCTCTTTTTAAAGCCACTCCTTGTCGTTCTCTGTTATCTTGAAAAGGCTACATGTGTCTCTAAATGCAATATAGTGTGGTTTCTAATTAATTTTGAGTTGCTCTAAGCTTACGCATGATCCCAATCTTTAATATTATCCTAATAATATATATGTATATATTAAAATAGCAACATATCACTATGCTGGTGGCTCCAGGGGTGTCGGTTACCTTGGAGGTGGATGTGGCACCTGGCGGGCGGCGCTCTGGCAACGCACTAGTGCAGTCCTGGACCTGAGCGGAGGAGCACGGACGACGGAGCGGCAGAAGTGGCAAGAGGCAGTCATCATCTTCCTTTTTTTTTTTTCCCCTCGGATTTCTCGCGATTGTTGGTCTCTGAAAAAAAAATGCAAATGCATCGTCAGATTGTGGATAATTTACACCTGCTCAGAGTTGGGAGTCTGGCTGTGGCGCAGAACCCAGCCGACAGCAGCTAAAACAGCAGCCGCCGGAGCCCGACCCGACGAGGCGGCAGTAGAGCTCAACGTGAGCGGCGCGGAGCCTGGAGGCGAGGGCCGCAGACGCAGCCGGCAGCTCCACGCCGTTGCCGTTGACCTCCCTGCTTCCTTGTCCGTGGGCGTGACACAGTAGTGATTTGGAGAAGTGCGGCGCGCGAGCGGTGGAAGAGATGGACTCGGTGGCCGCGGTGGAGAAGAAGGCAGAAGCGTGGTGGCTGGCTGCAGTGGCTCGCGCAGGCAGAGCAGAGGGGCCTGCTGAGGCTGGGGCGGGCACGCACTCGGCGAGTCTGTCGCCGGCGGGGCCGCTCCTCCGGGCAACAGCCGTGGAGAGAAGGGAAAGAAGGGGATTGGGGGCGAAAGAGTTTGAGGTGGTCAGGGACGGAATAATGGTGAGGGAGGAGAGAGTTGCTTGCTGTTGGGCTGCTTATTGTGTTGGGCCCCAACAGAGAACATGTTTCTTGTTGGGCTGGATGGTCATGCTGCAGCGTGGGCCTCCTCCCCTGGATGGATTGGCTGCTGGGCCCTCTCGATTGCATTGCAGAGAGAGAGAGAATTTCTTTTTCAGTTTCGGGATTATTATGTGGTCGCTACTGGCTACCCAACTCCTCTCAATCAAACTCAATAAATATGTGCGAATGGTTTGTAGTCAATGGTAGGGCGGGTCCCAATGGGGCTACCCACCGCGGGGTTCAAATCGCGGTGCTCGCACCCTTTTGGGATTTTCCTCGGATTTCTTGGTGTTGTGCATTAAGTTTCAGTAGCGGCGTTAAAAACGGCGAGGCGCCTATGGTGACCGAGAAGCTCCAGATCTGCCGGGTTGCCCAGTCCTTCGGAGGTGCTCATAGGGGTAGGGTTTCAGCGTGTGTTTATAGGGGTGAGTGTGCGTGCGTCTTTGTGAGTGTGTCAACAGATCTTGTGTAATTCTAAAAAAACTCAATAAATATGTGTTAAAAAAAAAAAAAAAACTTAATAAATATGTTGCCAAAAATCAAAGAAACAGAGGATTAGTTGATACGGGTAAAACAATTTAGCCAAGAAAAGAAAACCAAATCTCAAAGCGTATCTGAGTCACTCGCTGCATTGTGAGACGGCTCAGCTCTCCAAAGTATCTGCCGTGCTTGTCCCAGTCACCAAGGGGTAGCACCAACGGCGTAGGGGGCGCCGCGTTTGTGGTGACCACACCACCAAGCTCCCAGATCTTGGCCAGCATGTCAAATATGTGCCTGCATGCAAGTGCATCGCCTCAACGCAGGGGAAGGTGCCCGGCCCGTGCCGCGCCTCGTATTCCATGCGGTGTATCGCCTCAACGCAGACCGCGCACGCCACAAGACTACATGTGCCTGCATGCGTGTGTACAACAACAGATTGTCGATCAAAGAGGGAGGGAGAGACAATCAGACAGATGCACAAATGACAATGTGTTCCTTCTTACCGTCCACGGTTTGTGCCATCGGAAAACCCATGCAATCTCGCCAAGACTTGTCGTGCTTCACGGGACCAGGTTACCGGAATTGTCTCATGACCTCTCTGAATATGGCTTCATAGGAACAAGCCCTCCGCTTCCGACAACTCGCATCCGCGTCCCACAACTGCAAGCGAGGTTGGCGTAGAGGCACGGGGTCGGGGTCCATGTCGGCGAGGTGGTCGTCGTTGCCGTTCTTGCGCGGGGCGATCTCCCAGCAACAACGGTGGAGAGGTTGGCATAGAGGCACCAGGGTCCAAGTCAGTGAGGTGGCTGTCGCTGCCGTTCTTGCGTGGGGCGATCTGTGTGCCGCAAAGAGAGAGGTCGGCGGAGAGGCATGAGGTTCACTTCCGCGAGTTGATCATCGCCATTTTTGCAAGGGGTCCAACTCCCAGGCGCGGTGGAGTCGGAGAAATTTCGTGATGAATTTCAGAACACATAATTTGCCTAGACCAGGTCACAAAATTTGGTCTGGGTGATCTTAGATATGTAGATGACCAAATCCCCAAAGAAATTTCTAGATTGACCAAGATAATCGAGAGAAATTTCAGATCACGCCAAGAACACGAAGAACACTAACCCTAGACACAAACTTGCTTCTATCTCGCAATTTCGTGAGCAATCAACCTGAATCCTCCGGTGATTCTCTCTCTGTTTCATCTCATAGCACAGGTGTAGGCAAGAAGAATCAATCAACAAATCGAATCAAAGAAATCACAACTAGAAGAGGGGGTTGGGGGTTGGGAGGTTGACGAAAATTCTCATGAACACAGACATAGAGCTACTCATTAATCGATCTGCAATCCGAAAAGCCCAAAGGGCATGAGCACACTAAGAGGTGCTCTTCGTACGAACAAAGATCACAAAGTGTCTGGACCTCTCTCACAAAACAGAGAAACTAGAGACTGGGAAACCCTAAAGGAAAATTGTAAAATGGAGAGGCAGCTTGAGGTGGAGGGCTACCCTCTCTATATATAGAGCTGCGGTCCGAATGACCATTGTACCCCTATTGACACATGGGCCAATTGCAAATAGCCAGGAGCATATTGGTCCGACCCGAGGATATTCTGATCCGACGACCACCACGCCTTCTCACTGGTAGGTTCGCCCGACACCTAATTCCATAATGCCACCATGTGTCGCCCTTCCGCCAATGGAACGTCCGCCGGTTTTTGAGGCTCAAATCCACGAAACCTGCCGCCGATGGTTTTGAGGTCCAAACCACCAAACCGCTTCAACACGTATCATCGTTGTCTTTGACCGCCCGGCCGCCAAGTCTTCTGAACCAAGCGCTCGACTTGCACGTCCGCCGTCTTGACTAGATCGACACGGTCACTCCACACGTCCTTGCACTTGTCGATATCCCAAGTGTCAGCCATTACAGATAGCCACCCAACGATCCGGTCTCTCGATCCGAGCCTCACGTCCACTCTTTACCGCTCCGGGTCCATCGGCACTGCACGTCTTTTCCTTGATCTTCACTTCGTCGCCAACCACCGTCTCGAGCTCAACACCTGCACAATACGAGTCGAGAAACAACGTCGTTCGACACACCGCGTGTGCCAAGTAAGGGTAACCGAAGTAGAATGAAATGAAAATAGAAAGAAAAATGTTGACTTGTTGACAATGACTCATCGTACAAGCTAAACCCAAATGGTTAGAATCAGCCATGTATTCGCAACTGCACATGGCAGATGTAGAAGAAAGGCAGAGACGCACTGCGGGGTGCCGGGTCAAAGCTTCAATGGGCGGTGGCCGGGATGGACTTGACACAGCGGGTGTCTGCACGCGGCTAGACAAGTAAGCATGCGTGATGAGTGCGTCGGAGCGACTGGGAAACTGCCGACTTCGCTATCTAATCTTTTGACTCCTACGTTGGAGTTTTCCTTTTCTCAGGCGCGATATGCATGCATCTTGGACCAAGTATCACTTATTGCTTGCTCCGACGACGGCCAAGTATTTGCATCTTTCTTCTTCATTCAGTTTCTTCTCGATCGATCGTCTCTCAAAGCTCCTGCTGGCTCCTCTGTCCTCCATGTTCTTGTCATTATTTCTTTCCGTCTTTGTGATTATTGTGACTGTTTAGTACTAAAGATCGTATAGCCACAAACATACATACTACTGTACATGGCAGAGGCAGAGGCCGATGTAGATGTAGAAGACCCCTCCTCTTCATCTCGTCCTCAAGGTGATGATCTGCAGGGAGATGGATCCAGCAGCAGGGTCGTCGTCATCTCTCAAAGTTCCGACGACCATGGTGTCGGCGACGATCTGTTCCAGGCGGCTGCCCGGTCCAACACCACCATGGTGAGCTCTTTCAAGGTCTGGGCGACCTGGGCGTGCTTCCGTTTCAGCAGGCGACTGTCGCTGTTCTTGGCTCAGCACGAGGGCGAGAGCAGCGATTCTCCATGCTTCAGTCGTGGGTTTCCTATGGTTTCACATCATTCTTGCTCTTGCTACTCACTGTATACCCCTGCAAATACTAGTTTACCCTGCCATTGCATGTCTCCACATCTGCACCTCCTCCGGTCGGACTCGCACGGAGAAGATTGTTTCCTGTGCATTTCTTGCTGCACTTGCCCTGCTTGTTTTGGACATCTCACTCATTTGCCAAGACCATGTCGTCACAGCCACACTGTGTTTCACTGCTAATACTGTGGCTCTGTCCTCTCACTGCATCTGGAAGATTTATCCAGTTGCAATAAGCAGGTCTTGTCTTCAGATGATCTGGGAGCTTCACCTTTATCCGCTCTTGCAATATCTTCTCAGCCCTGTCCGTCGTCGTCTAGGTCCTCTAGGATTAGGAGGGTCTTTCTTCTTTATTGTTAATAATATGCACAAGAAGAGAGTTCAATTATTTCTGATGCATGCTTCAGTCATTGGTATCCTACTGTTTCACATCATTCTTGCTCTTGCTACTGATTGTCTACCCATGCAAATAGTGATATACCCTGCCATTGCTTGTCTCCACATCTGGGCCGCCTCCGGTGGGACGGAGATCATCGTTTCCGGTGCATTTCTTGGTGCACTTGTTCTCATCGTCGTCTTCGTCTCAATTGGTGCTCACGGATTGCACATTGGGATCATGTTCATGGCCAACGTTGTGGCCATATCCTTTCACTGCATCTGGAAGCTCTATACGCTTGCACAGCCATGGCTTCACCGGTACTGGAGGAGGAAGCTATATCCAATCGCACGGCCTTGGCTGCTGCAGTACATTTCCACGCTTGCACCGGAGTGGCTGCAGGATGAAGAAATAGGCCGCCTTCTGCTCCCACGGCAACAAGGAGGGCGGGCGGCGGCGTTCCCCATGCGGCAGTTCTCCTACGACGAGCTGCGCACCATGACCCAAGACTTCCGAAGCATGGTGGGGCAAGGCGGCTTCGCCCAAGTCTTTCGAGGCGTCATCCTCGACGACGACGGCACGGGCACCGGCACGGCTGTCGCCGTCAAAAGGATAACGACTACAGGTGGTGGTGGTGACGACGACGACTTCCTTAGAGAGATCTCCATCGTCTCCAACGTGCACCACCGCAGCCTGGTGCGCCTGCTGGGCTACTGTCTCCCACGCGAGGGCCTAGGCAGCAGCAGCCGGTACCTGGTGTACCCCTTCTTCGACAACGGGTCGCTGGACTCGTGGCTCTTCCACGGCGGCACACAGGAGAGGCGGCGGCTCCTGCCGTGGCCGACCAGGCGCTGCATCGCCGTCGACGTGGCCAAGGCGCTCGCCTACCTCCACCACGAGTGCTGGCAGCAGATCCTGCACCTCGACGTCAAGCCGGGCAACATCCTGCTCGACGGCGACCTCCGAGCACACCTCTCGGACTTCAGCATCTCCATGTCCATAACCCGGGACATGAGCAGCGTCGACACGCGTGGGAGGGGCACGCCGGGCTACATGGCGCCGGAGATGCTCGTCAACGCGGTGTCCGCCAAGTCCGACGTCTTCAGCTACGGCATGACGCTGCTGGAGCTCGTCGGCGGGCGCCGGAACTTCGACCCTGCTGCCACGGACGACGCCATGGAGTCGTCGTCGGCGACGCCCGACTTCACGCGGGACTTCTTCCCTACATCGTCCGGGACAAGATGGCGCGAGGCGAGCTCATGGAGGCGGTGGACGCAGCCATGGCGCTGGTGGACCAGGACGAGGTGGAGGCGGTGGTGAAGGTGGCGCTGTGCTGCATCCAGAGCCGGTGGGACATGAGGCCCACCATGCTCACTGTTGTGGATATGCTCGAAGGCCGGGTCGCCGCTGATCTGCCTCTCCAGAGCCGTCGTCTGTCCACCGTCAACTTCTCGGATCTACTCTCCTCCTCACTTACGCATGGCCGGTAGCACTCCTTACTAATCGATCAGTTCATTAACTACTTATATTATGTAAGGATTATTTTCACATGCGAGACATGAAACACAGCAATTCGTTTAATTAACCTGAATGAATAGATTTTTAATTTGTTATGGTAATAGTTTGTACCATTCACACGAGCGTCTGCAGTGGGTGTGTAATGGATGATCCAAATTCAAGCTTCACAGTGTTTTATCATCTTTACCATCTTTTGACAGGGGAGATCTCATAATTACATTACTCAACATGATTACAAGGAGATAAAGAGCTACTGACACATAGGCTGGGATGCTATTAGCAGCCAAAGCATAGAAAAGCTCTCTCCTATCAAATTGACACAACTCATGAGTTACCTCATTAGCACTTTCGGGAGCATTTGCATTTTGCATCACAACTCTGAATTTCTAAAAAAAAAAAGCGTTAGCGGCAGCACACACAGTACAGGCTTGGCTGTATTTTGCATCACGGGCTCAAGCAGGCAAGCCTTCGAGGCCCATTATGCGGTGACGCACAAACGCACTTACCTATATATAGACTATGGGCTTCAAGCACTCAAAAAGAAAATACTAGGAAAAAATCCATCTTTCCTCCCTCATCTTTTCCACAAGTTCGATTTCCGCCCCTGAATTTGAAAACCAGACACTGACGCTCCCTCGTCTATCCAAACCGGGCACGTTACCTCCATTGCTGGTATGCAAGCTGGTTTTGGCACTGCTGGCGCCACAGCGGACTGGGTCCACGCTGAGTCAGCACTCAGCCCTAGGTCAAATGAGAGGTGGCCCATGGACGCCTGGCCAAGACCGAAACCGGCGGCGTCGACAGAGCTGCATATAGAGCTGTTATACCCGTCGTCCAGTGGCGGTGGATCGGTCAGCGGCGAGCCGCGCGGAGGACGACCTCCACGCGTGGCTCAACACAACGTTGGGCAACCAGTTTACGTGCGTGGAGGGCTTCCACCGCATCGACGGCCGCTGCTGTGTGGCGTCGAGGCCGTCGTAGCGCATGTCACGCACGCAGCTGCTCAGCAACCTCCTTGCCATGCACAAGCGTCTCTTAATAAAAGCAACATGCAGCGCAGCCTCGTGGGCCGTGGCCACAGGCCACGTTGCCGCTGGTCAGCGCGCAGGGCCGCAAGGACCCCAAGTCCCCAACCAGAACACAAGCTTCTCCTTCTATGGCTGCGTGGTGATGTCAAGTACCCGACGACGATGAGTAAAGGTATTTATGTATTTTTCGTTTTATTTTCAAGAGGAAAAAGGAAGTATATGATATAAGCACAACGTCATGATAATGTCATCAAGAAACAAAGCAGGCACACAGCTCACCGTGGCCCAGCTTGCCCTCTCGTCGTGCTGCTGAACTTTGGCGTCAAAGACCTCTCGCGACACTGCGCCGTCGTCCGCGAGCACGAGCCACCACTGCGCTTCTGTCGTCCACAAGCACGAGCCACCACCGTACCGTCGGCTGCGCGAGGTGGCTTGAGGCCGAGGCTGTCCGCGCACGACGACGACACGGACAGACGTTGCTCCGACGAGAACCGCCCCGCCGCGCTCTTGAAGCTCGGGCTCTGCAGGCTCTGCGGGCGTACTCCGTCGCTGCCGCCTCCCCCTGCAGCTGCGCTGGGAACGACAAACCGCTTCTTCGCGCCGCTCGCTGTCGTCCCACTGCAACGCTCCCTCTCCGGCGTCTTGGGACCACCTCCCCGCTCGCTGCAACAGCCCTGACATCCGCCCTCTTAGCCGAATAGGAGAGGAGAGGGGAGGGAGGGAGGAGATGAGATGACTTGGAGAGAGAAGGGGAGGGGACAGAGATGAGATGGATATGTGATGATGTGGCATGGTGACATGGCACCACGTGGGCTAAAACCGGGTTTGAAACTGCCTGAGGGAGTAAAAGTGAGTGGTTTGGAAAGTTGGGGGAGGGTTTTTATACGGTTTTGCGGTTGAGGGAGGAAAATCGAACTTTGTCAATAGTTGGAGGATGTAAATAGGACTTCTTCCAAAATACTATGGGCTATGGTAGAGGGGCCTGTCGTGGGCTGAGAGGAGGTGGCTATGGCACATACGGACAGGAACGCCGGGCCCGGTGCATGCCCCACATACGTCTGTGCGTTGAAGCCTCCGTCTCTTCTCGCTCTTAGTCGCAATCCTAGTTTAGTACAGCTACGTCGTTTTCCGCGCCTATTGTTAAGTGTCGCCTTAGTGGTCTTTGGCACCTCGCCATTGCCTACTAAGGTTGTAACTCTGATTTCCGTACGTGCACAATGCACATTTTTGAAGGATCAGGGTGGAGTAAGTTTGATGCCGTGAAAACACCTCACACAAGTCGAGAAGGCCGAGTTGGTTTTAGGTGGCGGCAAGGTGTGGTTCCACCTCAACTGGATCTTCTTCGCCGTACAGAGGGACAATCAACGAGGAGATCCTTTTCACTATAATGACACCCGGCCCCCACCAAGGCACCAATGCATAAGACTATTTCCTCCGTTTGAAGTTGTAAGTCACTTTGATTTTTTTGATATATCCATTTTGCTATGTATCTAGATATAATAACACGTATGCAGATCATAGCAAAAATGGATGAACCAAAAAAATCAAAGAGACTTCAATTTGAAACAGAGGAATACTAAATACAACAGAGATTTTGAAACTATATATAGCTAGTGCTACTTTAAATGACAAATCAACACATACGATTCACATGTTTAATTTGTATGTCCTAAAACACATGTTTTCATGACTACATATAGGGATTATAATGATTACATTCATGAGACGATAAAACCTGGTAAAACTGTGGGATGACGATCATCTCCCATAATTTGGTGCATGTGACAAAGGCCGAAGGGGTCGATAGCGTGAACCAAATTTAAGAATATGCGGGCATTGTGTCACTTTATAGAATAACATGGTATATACCAATGTTTGGGTCTTGCTAGCTGTCCTTACCGGTGGTTATGCACATATTTATATGTGTGAGGCCTAGCTTGGTTAGCTAGTGGTAGTGCCTTGGTTTTGGCCCTATTTCTAAAATTAACTTACCCGTGGTTATGCACATATTTATATGTGTGAGGCCTAGCTTGTTTAGCTAGTGGTAGTGCCTTGGTTTTGGCCCTATTTCTAAAATTAATCGAGTTGCCTCATTTTCTCTAAAAACAAGGTACACTGATATATGTGGTTATGCCCTAATGCTATATCAGGTGGAGATGCTATACGAACCATTGCCCGTGCCGGAAGAAATCCTTGCATATATTTTTGGAGAAAAAGGAGGGCTGTGCAACACAGTCGGAGCCCAAATCTTTTGCAGCGTGCGTGCCTTCCTTTTCTACCGGTCGCAACCGGAGTTAGGGAAATATGTTAGGATGGATCCTTCCATTATATTTTAGTCATCTGTATTCCTACTGCACCACAACCCTTAATCGGTGGCTTTTCAGTCATTTGCTAACGTTAATTAAAAGCTTTAGCAATTGAAGTCAGTTGTTGTTTAAGTGTTGTGGTGTAGTGTCTATTCTTACAAGCTTTTATAGCAGAAATTTTTTTGGAGTGACTTCTGAATTTTCCCATAGAGATAGACAGTCAAATTAATGTTGGTGAAGCTATGGGAGATGGGTGAGGTCAAATTAATGTTGGTGAAGCTATGGGAGATGGGTGAGGTTCAGAGATCATGTATTTCACCGATCATCAGGGGATATTAGAGAGCTTAGTTCTTCCTTTCTTGTTTTCTCTCCTTAGTCGAGCTTGTAACCATGTAGGCCATTGACAACATGATGTGGGAGAGTGGCAACTAGCCCTAAGGGTGCAAAAGGGTAACCTTTAGGTGCACCTCCGAACCTCTTTAGTTTAAAAAATTGTACTAGCTCCTAAAAATTTGGAGTGCTAGCACAAATACTTCAACTAAAGAGGTTTGGAGGCACACCTAACTGTGGGGCTACTAGGCGCTGACCAGGGCGGCCCACCTAGTGGCACACCACGCCCGCCCCGCCGACGCCCTCGTCTTTCTTCTCGTCCTTCTTCTTCCTCGTGGCCGGCGCGCCCCTGCCCCGCCGCCCTAGGGGCTCGGGAATCCGGCGAGCCCTAGGCGGCGCAGCAGTCTCCTCCCTCCCCCCTTTCTTCTTCTCCCTAACCCTAACCGACCGACGCCATGGCCGCCGCCCTCTCCGAGCTCGAACCCGGCAGCCATGGCGACCTCCTCCTCCCCCCCGCCTACCCATACCCGGCGGATGAGGCCGGCCCTGCCCGGAGCTCGGCGGCGCCCTGCCCGCCCGAGATCACCGCCGGCCGAACCGCCACCACCGCCGTGTCAGCGGCGGCGGCCAGGCGGCCGGGTGCTTCTGACCCGGGTCGCAAATGGAGGGAGGGGAACGCTAGGAGACTAACTTGCCGGAACGCCGGCGTCGTTGTCTTCTCGAGCTCGGCGTCGTCCGTCGTTGTCCCGTCGTCGGCCCTGTGGTCCTAAATGGCGGGCCGTGGGCCGCGACGCTGGGGTGGTCGGCGCGAAGTCTCGCGCCCGACCAGTCGGCGCATAATATTGCGGTCTGGTGTCTCAATTTGCACCCCCTAACTAGCCCCAACCTGCATTGTCAATCTATTGACCGGAGATTGTAATCCTATTTTTTCCAAATTAATCAAGCATCAAGTCAAAAAAAAGTTATACGAAGGGATCCATGCTCTAAGTAGTGGTACCCGAACCCATTGCTAGTTCGGTCCATGGGACACTCGATCTATTTATCAAAGCCTAACACAAGGATATATTGTATCATATGTTTAAATAACTCATAGAAGAATAAGGTTGACATTAGCATGCACAATAAATCCATAGGAATTTGGCAATGTTGAATCTAATGCTAGGTATTTCATCACGTTTTGTACGCATATATTCTTGTGGTTTTTAGACAAGGACGATGTCAAATTTGAGAACTTTCACTATTGATAGCTCTTGTCGTTTATATACTAAGTTTTTTTTTTGGTCCACATGTACTACAACAGAAAATCAAAACTGAACTCTTTGGAAATCATTTTGGTCCAAAAGAAAATCATGAATAGTGAAATCACAGGAAATATTTCCTCAAAAACAAAAAAAAAAAATCACAGGAAATAGGACACAGAACTAGCATGAGCGCCGGTGCTGGTACCGTATCCCAAAGGCCCAAACTTCATTGAAGAATTAGGCAGGGCGGAGCAGATAGATGAATTATCTACTACGTACTATATATATCTAGGGATGTTCCCATATATCTATTCGGACTATCTCTGGATTTGATTTGAGCCCCCGGCCCAAATCTTTTCATTTATTTGTAACCGGTAGCAATAGACTGAAAAGCGGGTGGAAATGTGAAATGGAAAATTATTTTCGTTTTTTTTTTCAAAACATCGAGCTGATCTCTATCGATATGGACTGTTTATTAATTTCTGTTCTGGGATTGTATTTGCACAAAAAATTTCTTAGCTACTGGGCTAATCTTTACAAACTAAAATCTAAGAGATATGCTTTTTGCCAAGCATGAAATCGTTAAGAAGATCTGCCCACAGATAAACATATCATTGTTCATAAATAATATATCTTCCTCCTCCAACGTATTACCTAGTAGTATGAATGAATACCAGCATTGTTCGTAGATAAATCTACACGCACATTGTTTGATATATACGTTGAAATTAACAGTATATATGCATTCATGCAGTGGCCAGTCAAATTGTGGGCTATCCGCGGCGGAAACGGAGCAAGTCCACTATTAATTTTGCGTTGGTACCAGCAGCAACGATCGAGAAGAAATCAAATGAGACCCAACCAAAAACGAGCAGGCACACCAAATCAAAATCCCTCCCGTGCACGGACTGACGTTCCATGTTTGTTTCCCGATCGACCAAAGTGCAGTTGCATTCGGCACCCACCTCCGTCTCCATCCATCTCATCTCACATACTGCTCATCGATGACACGCCCGCCGCCATTAATAACTTGTGTTCCATCTTCTTCCTATCCTATATATACACACACACCTTGAAGTCGCCTACACTTGTTCTCCTCCGAGTCAATCTCCATTGCATGCCAACGCGCTCTCCACCCACACTTGTTCGTGCTCGAGCTCTCCTCGTCGATCGTTGTCTACGCCGCGGCGGCATCTATCTTGGGAGGAGCTAGGATCGAGCGAGGATCTATAGAAGGAAGTTGAGCACAGATGGCGGCGACTGGGGATGATCGGCAGGCGGCGGCGGCAGTGGAGGAGGAGGAGATCGTAGTGGACATGCCCGTCAAGCCGGCGCCGCCGCCACCGCTGGTGAAAGCTTCACCGGAGGCGTCAGCCTCGGCCTTGGAGACGGCGGCGCTGCCTCTGGGCATGGTGCTGGTGCAGGTGTTGACGGTGGCGATGCTGCTCCTGTCGAAGCTGGCCCTCAACACCGGCATGCGCCCCTGCGTCCTCATCGTCTACCGCAACCTCGTCGCCACCGCCGCCGTCGCACCGCTAGCCTTTTTTCTTCGAGAGGTACGGTTGTGCTTGTGCCTATAATCCTTCCTATACTTCCAGGGTTTTTTTGGTTGTTGCGACAATACATACATACGTGCAAACAATTTATTTTGTGTCCTGCAAGTTACGTATACAAATTCTCGTCATGCATTGTGTGTTTGTTGTTGCTAGATTCATCCTTGATTTCTTTCTTCGTTACATGCTTGAAATAACTCGTTGCATGCATAC
Source organism: Hyparrhenia diplandra (assembly GCA_015847255.1). Classification (NCBI taxonomy): domain Eukaryota; kingdom Viridiplantae; phylum Streptophyta; class Magnoliopsida; order Poales; family Poaceae; genus Hyparrhenia; species Hyparrhenia diplandra. Next base: position 61,315 of record JADLZK010007531.1, on the reverse strand, counting down.
TATATAGCAATTTTTCCGAAACCGATCGAGCTTAGCTCGTTCTTCATTAATTGAGAGGTAGGATAAAATCCAAATCCGAATAGATTACAAGACCACAGCCCTGAACATGACAAGTTGCCTAGTCAGGGTGTGGGAACACTAACACAAATCACCGGCTAGACGGTGGTGCTTTGAGATTTGTACTAAGCAACAAACAATTGTGCGACTAAGCAGGAAGAACCTCACTGGAGGGTAGCAGCAGCGGCACAATCCCTCTTGCGCACCCATGCCACTATATAGCAATAGGTCTGTAACAATTACAGACCTATTGCCCTGACAGAGATCATGCCTTTTTGTTGTCTCCATGACCAAAGACCCCCATCAGTCTGTCCTGCTGAATTCTTGTGGTGCTGCCAAATGCCAGCCCAATTGATTTGATTCTTACTGCACTGTCAGCACCTGCATATCGTTATCCTGTGGTACCTAGTTCTCAATCTTCGTACGTGCTAATGCAAAAGATGTCGACAAGGTGAATTCAGCTTTGCTCAACACAATGTGTATTCCACAGCTTGATGACAGATCGGTACCTAGTACTTCCATTTCAATGTTTTCCGATGTTACTTCTCACATGTGGCTGCTAGACATACTTGTTGTTCATGGTATGAAAACGATGTAGTAGTACGTACTAACTTTTTGTTAGACAACAGTTATATGCAGTGTTCTTAATGATATAAAAGATATATGTCCTGACTCTTGATATAGTACGACAGATTGATCTTCTCCGATTCCTTTGCATGATTTCTTTTCATCTTTTGGTCTGTTACAGGGAAATGTGGAAGAAACTGAACTTGGCTGTGTTGGGTTGGATTTCCCTAAATGCTACATTCGGGTGAGCACTCCCACTCAGCTTGATTTCAATGGTCATACTCCCCTGTCTTTTTCCAACGAGTATGATATATACAAGAGAAGATTTTTTTTTATGTCAATCTTTACTTGATCGATCTATACATACATAACTTGATGATCTGCTTGCAAGTAAAATTAATTGGCCTTACTTATGTTGCAGAGTTGTGCTGGCGATGGGGCTGTACTACTACGGCCTACAAGCCACAAACGCTGCGTACTCCGTCGTCTTCCTGAACCTGATCCCCATCGTGACCTTCGTCATCGCCATCTTGGTCGGGTATGCGAACAATCCAAAGCATGGACGGATCTTTATATGCATATCTGCTATTTGCGTGATGCCTATGTAAATGCATTCAGAGCCGAGAAAGTGGCGCTGGGGAAGTGGCCTAGCAGGATGAAGGTCCTGGGCGCCCTGACGTGTGTGGGGTGGCACGATGATCGTGAGTCTGCTTAAAGGCCACCTTCTGCACCTGTGGCCTACACACCTGCTGAAGACCTCCCACGCCGATGCCCCGGCGAGCGGCGGCCATCACGGCGACATGCTCACCGGCACACTGTTCCTGTGCGGCAGCTGCCTGAGCTACGCCCTCTGGTTCATCGTGCAGGTATAGGAAGAATTGAAATCGACACATTGTTCTTATTATCAGCATATAAGCTATATATATTAGGAAGAATTGAAATCTCATTTCCCTCCAACGATGTCAGGCAAGACTTGGGAAGTTGTTTCCATCAAGGTACTGGGCGACCATGCTGACGTGCCTGTCAGGAAGCATACAGGCTTTCATCATCGGCGTGTTCCTCAGCCATAACAGGGCAGACTGGAAGCTTAAGTGGGATCTGCAGCTTCTGACAGTCGTCTATTAACATGATGCATTACATATGTTAAGTTGTATTGATGACGGATCATCATCCGCAGGGTGTGTTCAACACGGGCATCACCTTCGTCCTCATCTCATGGGCAGTGAGCCGTCGTGGACCCATCTATCCTCCGATGTTCAACTCGCTGTCACTGATCATCACCACGGTGATGGACTCGTTGCTGCTCGGCACCAAGATCTATGTTGGAGGGTGAGTGAACCTGCACCTTTTCATTTCAGCCTTTCAGGCCTGATGCTACTGTAACTGTAGCAAATCTGACAACTGAGCTAGTCTAGTGGCCGGTGATCAGTGAAGTAAAATTCAGATGGCAATATGGAATATATATGTATTTATATAATAACTGCTAACTTGTGTTTATACATGTGCACACGCAGAGTGGTTGGGGCGCTGTTGATCATCGTGGGGCTGTACTTGTTCTTGTGGGGGAAAGGCAAGGAGCTGCAGGCAGCAATGGCGGAAAAGAGGAAGCTGGAGCAAGAGCAGGAGGAGGAGGAGCAGAGGCAGGGCGAAAGCGAGATGACCTAGCTAGTCTCTAATAAGTTGCTAGCAACCAACCTGATTTATATATGGGATTGCTAGCAATAATTGTAGTCTAACTATATACTGATGAGGCAGTATATGTATACCTAGTGATGGTAATTAAAAAGAGAAGAGAAATAAATAAACTAAACATACACAGAGGCAGTTTGGCAGGCATTGTTATATATGTGTGTGTTGTACAATGCATACCAGCAAATATATGCAAAATTCATGCAATTCAATACATATATATATATATGACGTAATTAAAGGTTAGCTGTGTTGAATTGCAATGAAGCCGGCATTGAGAGGGTGGACGTACGTGTTTCAATTCCCTCCATGCATGCATGTTGCATGATGCATATATCATATATGCTATATCTATCAGTCTTTGTTTCAGTCTCTTGAATATTGCTCCAGGGCAAAAAAAAAAAATGTTAATAAGCTACCTAAAACAATGTGTATGGAATGATCATATATTCATGCATAATACGCCTGACACAAATCATATCGTCGACGATCTATTATTGGTGTTTTTCTTAATTGTTTTCAGGCCGGGAACAGATGACATGTAATACCTAACGGCGAATTGCTTAATTATTTTCTTTACAGTATATATGATCACGTACTAACTAGCTAGATGACGTGTCCACCCCCACCCCCTCCAAAAACAAACTAGCAATATTATCCAAAAAAAGTAGCAATAGTCATTATACGTGACTTCCTAACACATATTGAAGAAAGGGATAATTTCCTTTTTTGTTTCTTTAACCCTTTGTGTTTTTGTAAGACTCTCCTTTACTGTTATATAAAAGCAGTCAAGCCTCTCTAGTTTTATAAAAAAGGGATAATGACAATAGTCAAATAGCTGCTTTGAAATAAATTTGAAAAGAACACAACCAAGAGAAAGATAATAATCATAAGCAAACTATCATGCTGCTTATGAGTCCTTTTTTGTTTTTGGTGAAAATGTTTAAATCATAATTAGCAACCAAGGGATAATCTCATGTTTGTTAGTCCAAAAGTGCAAGTAATATATGTGGAAGTTTTTTTTTTTTTTTTTTGGATCGGAAAAGTCAATTTGATCTTGAGTGGCAGCGACGGTTTTGGGTGGGCAACCGGAGGTGCGGCCTCGTCCTTAGCGGCGGTGGGTAGATTGGGCTGGCCCCAAAGGAAGGAATACATGGGCCGAGCAGCAGGCCGCAGCGGTGTATTACGTACATGCGCCGCAGCCCATGGCTGAAACACTTGCGCCACGGCTGAAACACTTGTCTCTATTTTTTATAATATAAAATGCGGAAGGAGGCATGTCTTTGACTTTTCTGTATGAACAGAACGCCATGGATGATGATCGATCGGTTGACAAGGAATCCGTATGCGTTGTTGGCTTTCATATGCGTTGTTGGCTTTGGATCCAATGGCCTGCATGGACCGGAGCACACCACCTACGCTGCCTTTGACCTTGACCGCACGTACACCAATCGGGCAGTCCAGTCCACAGTTTGTCCATGAGGAGGCCGGGGGGCAAGAGACTGCAGAGGGCTTCGTTGGGTCGGGTCAACGGGCTTTAATTTGTTGGGTTCATACTTCATTCGTCGACCACCCACTGCACCTCCGGCTGGAAAGCTTCTTCTCCACGGTCACAATAAGATTATATATATGGCTTAGTTGCTATGTGACCTATAGCTACTGCGTCCTTCGTTCGAATCAAATTCATGCAGCTAGATAATATGTGTCTGTCATGTTCTTTTGTCATTTTATGATGATGTGTTATGGTAGAAGAACAGATGTGAAACCATGAGTTCCTGGTCACTGATTGTGAATTCTCTGCTTCCCTAGCCTAGCTTCTGGATATAAATGGCCCATCATCAGCTATATATATGTATGTAGTATAGTAGATCTTTCGTGTGCCAGTAACCTTAGATTCTTTACTTCATTGTCAGTGCAAATGAAATCAACGCGAACGGGTCTTGATTAGTTAGTTTGTCAAAAATGACTAGATAGTCCTGGGCTAGTCTAGGAGGAAGAACATGTCGTAATATGTACGGACATGTTATAGTGCATATAAGATTAGAGTAGTTAGCAATACGACGACAGGTGTTTATATTCTACATAATTTCCATTTGCAGGCATAAGCCAATCAGGTGTTCGTGCCCACCTATAAGTATTTTTTTAGATAATCACCTATGCGTATTTACTACTAGTAAACAAACTATTCAATAATGATCATTGATTAACAAAGTCAACTCCTTGCTTTATTTGTCGCATTGGTTGAAAAGTCCTTCCTCAAATTTTTGTACTTGCAAGTACTACTCTATATAGCTAGCACAAAAAAAGATTATCGAATAATCAAGATACCAGACATTTTTCTCTAAAAGACAAAACATGACAGATCGATATATATATATAGCTTATTAATCTATAGCTTAGAGCACAATAGATACTAATAATGATGAAATCCTTTATGCTCAGAGATTAGCTGCATCAAGCTAGATATATACTACACATACACATGCATTCCACAAGTAGTTTTAGAGTATCATTGTGATTTACTACAGCTTATACTGCAATTATTGAGAGCAATCCAGAGCAAACATGAGAGGTTTATCGATGACAAAACGCGTATTAGGAAGCAAGCTGTGATCCAGCCTAGACAACAGAGTAAACTCTTACTGCATTATATGGAAGAAGAGTCAAACAAAATCTATGTCTTTCTGACAGGCCTCTAGCAAGCTAGACAAGTCTGTGTCTGTCTGATGAATATATGTCTTTCTAAACCAAACTGGCTTTGTTTCAAATAGCTTGGAAAGTTTCTGAAACTGTTGATACATTATCAATCATCTTTTGAAACTAAATTTTTATTGATGCATAATGTACTATGTAAAGATATATATCTCCAGATCGCTAAAATTTGTGTTGGTCTTTGACCGCTAACTAGTGAACGCTGACAAATCAAAGGGTTCAAGCATGCATAAACTGATGCCAGGAAAGAAAAGTTCAAAAGTAAACACATCAAAGAGTATTAGCTATACTTTTATCAATCTGCATAATTAATTTATATTGCGGCAAAATAAAAATGAACTCAATGAATAAAACATTCTTGCAATTTGGCTATTTGGTGTGTGGTGGGAGAGTTTTTGCTTGAAAGATCTATTGATGGCTTTTCACTAATAAGGGAAGAGCACAATTGTTGAAACTGTGGTTTTTGACGTGATGAGAAGACGCCTCCGCTCGGCGGTGCCCCGAGCAGAGGTTCAAGACAATGGACGAGAAGTTGACCAAATCAAGTAGGGTTTCATAAATTCATTCACCAACCTCCCCATACATAGGGTATGTTGCCCCTTCTATAGGCCACTATATATTGGGATACTCTTTTACATATTTGTCCCTTGTAAGTACAAGTATATTCTGGACATATCCAAGATCCCTAATTAACATCCTAAGGGTAGACCGGATCTTTCTTCCTGGCAACCGCCTTGCTCCATGTGCAAATGTTAGTGCCCATGGGATGGGCGGAGCACTCCTTCTCCCATTGGAGGCCCATCAGCGGTGGTGGACCTCCGCCATGATTCTTCTTCTAGACCTTTGCCATCTTGAGGTGGACCTTCGCCGCCTTGGGGTGGACCTCCGCATCTTGATCGAGTGGACCTCCGCCATATTGAGGTGGACCTCTGCTATGAATCTTCTTCTATCATGATCTTCGACTTATCTTCGTGGAGCTTCTTGAAAAAGAGTGGGCCCATATTACATATGAGCTCCCCAACCACAATAATTACAAGGTTTTGGCACAAGAAGCACCCTTTTTCTTGGCCTTCACATTGGTGGGGGAGCAAAGAACACATGTGTTCAAAATTCTGCGACACATGTTCTCACGATAAAAATGTTATAACTAAATTTAAAATTATGACTTACATATATGTTATACAAATGAAAGATCCTAATGCACGCATAGCTCATCAAGTTATCTACTTAATTTGTTTCACTAGATCACTAATCTTATAACTTGTTTAAGTGCTAATCATCTTCACTAACATGAATATTGAACATTAGCGGAAGGGTTTGCATGATCCATTGGGGGGCATGGCCCCTGCCAGCCCAGATATCGCCCGTATGTATTGTATACCTCCTCTGCTCGCTTTGCTCACTGACTGCTTCATCATTCTGATCCTCACTTCCTCGGGGCATCGTCGGATGCAGCGCCTCGCTTCGCCCCGTGACATGGTGCATCGAGAAGAGGGGAGCCGTGTTCGTCGCCGCCGCCTTCATACCGGTGGTGCAGATCATCGACTTCTCCATCTTGCACGAGCAGCTCTACCTCGGAAGGTACGTCTGGACACTCACCGTATACATCAGGTTGTATCATTTGCGGTAATAAACAATCTTTCAGTCTCAGAAAGATGAGGAGTTTAGTAACAATATATAACAGTGTGGGCACATGTACAGTTGCAGTGTTTGTTATGAGAATGCTGCTAGCTGGCCCATGGTGCATAAAAATCATAATGATGTCACCCTTAGAAAGGTGGTGTATGTCAGCCTAATCCTTAAGATATTTGCCCCTGCTGGTCATGTCATAGTCAAACAAAGTTCAGGGATTCCAACTAGCTGCAGGTCGATCCTTATAAAACACAAACCAATTGTTCATGGCACATGTACACACCAATTGTTTATGGCAATTTGTTTTTCTTCAAATGATCAGCTTCCTTGGCCAGGAGATTGTCTAGCTAAGCTGCAAGGCCTTGTTGCCTTTGGAGATTAGTCATTTTTTGCACTAGATTAAGAAGCACTTGATGCATGTCGTAGCACTGCATTTGATCCCATGTGTATCTGAAACCCAGTGTTGAGGTTCAGAGGTTTTGGGGATTATTGGTTTCTGGTATTGTCCGATCGGTTAACTACCTATAGCATCTGCTGCATGCCTGTCTTGTTCATCAGTTGTTCTTGAGAAGTAGTGGTTATGTCTAATGACTTTGGAGTATACTACAAGCAAGAATGGAAGGCAGTTCGTTCTCTCATCCAAATAATGTACGTCGTCTTCAAAGTTGCAGATCAAGCAGCACCGGATCGGCACGAAGCTCCAGCAGGTTGACGCCGAACAGCCGGAGCCACCGCCCACGCCGCTGCCGCGCCTCCTCGTCGTCCTCCTCCGCTTCTGCTGCTGCTGCTTGCACGACCGCCGCCGCCGCCGCCGCCGCCTGCTGGTGCTGGTGGCCGGAGAAGATGATCAAGCCCTCCTTCTGCTGCTGCCCTGCCGTCGTCGGCAGCACGGCGGTGACCATCGCGGCCGGGACGACGACCGCAGGCGGCGGCACCGCGCCCTGCTCCACGACACGAGTTCGCCGCCGCCGCTGGCAGTCAATGAAGAGCCTCGCGCCGTCGCGGCAGAAGGCGACGGTATCCCCGGCGGCGAGGCGCTTGTCGCGGACGTAGCGGTTCCATCCCTTGGTCATGACGTAGCTCTGGCTGCTGCTCCAGTAGGAGTAGCGGAACCGCCACGCCATGCCGCCGCCGCGCGCGTCGTGGAAGCACAGCACCGTGCCCCCGCGACCTGGCCGCCGCGCCGCGCAGCGGCAGGTGCCGCTCCGCGAACTGCTTCGGCACCACCAGACGGTTCAGCTTCCCCACGTCGCTCGGCGTCACCACCTTCTCGAACATGCGCTCGCGCTTGCCGCTGCTGCTGTTGCTGCTGCAATCGCCATGGCTCTGCTGGCTGTAGTCGCCACCACCGCCCGCCGCCGTCGACTCCAGCTCCAGTGCGAACGTCAGGGCCATTTGGAAGCAAAAGCGATCGATGATGCAGTAGTGCACTGGAAGTGGATCGATCCAGTTATATATCTGCGAATGCTAAGCTAGGTGATGAACAATCCGGCGCTGTCTCCGTCTGAATTTATAGGGAAGGGAAGCAATGCCATTTGCAACTGGGGGAAGGTCTCTGACTTTTCTGCATGCATGCCGTATCGGTTGGCAAGCTGCAATCCGCATCCGTTGGTGCTTTGAATCAACGGACTGCGTGGACCGAACCGCTTCACCTACACGGACCTTGTTCGTCGTTTACTGATGATATATATATATATATCCATCGTTGCTCTAATTCATTTCTTTACTTACTATCTTCTTAGATTTCTTGTGCTACATAAACATAATTCTTACTATCTTCTTCTACCTATTGTTTTACTTGGTAACTTCGCTGTACTACCGGGTCAATTCCGTACAAGCCCAAGATTATGAATATTTCTTCACCGTGGTTTACAAGATTATATGTGTAAACTATAATATATACATGTCACTCGAAGCAATGCAAATCTGGAACGAAGAAACGGGCGCTGCTCCGTGGCGTCTGTGTGCTTTCATCATTTCTCATGCGTAACATGGTAGAAAAACAAATGTGAAACCATGAGTCCGTTCCTGGTCACTTCTCTGCAACCGGTAATTATTCTTCACCTCGCTGTCAAGTTGTGAAATCAACGCGCAGGGTCTTGGTCGGGCAGAGATTAGTGAGTTTGTCAAAAACGACTAGATCGTCCATGGCTTAATGCAGAGTAGTTGTTAGCAATGCAAGCAACGATCGATGATTATTTCTACCAGTTAATTTCCATAAGCAGGCATAAGCCAATCATGGTGGTTCTCCTCCTGTCCCCATTGTACATAATCTGTTCTTAGTAAACTCTTGACCACGCACGCCAATTCATTAACAAAGTCAACTCCTTTGCTTTGTTGAAAAGTCTTCGCTCAGATTTTTGTACTTGCAATAAGTCCTGGGTACGAGCTATTAGCTATCAATATATACAGCACGACAAGAGATGCCATGTCTGTCTGGCATTTTGCTCTTTCTACAAAAAGACAACGTGGCAGATATATAGCGCTATCAATCTACTACAGCTTAGAGTGTAGTGCAGGAGATATTAACAATGATGGATTAGGCTTGGATGAGCTGCATCAAGCTGGATACATAGTTACATACTCATATATATGCACCCAAAAGTTCCTGCAAGTCTTAGAGTATCACTAGTGAGAAGGCGCGCCTTTGCGCGCCAACAATCTATGTGGAGGAATCAGGGCATGTGAGGTCAGCATTAATCTGGGAAACAACACAAGAGACTGAATAGTAGAGGAAAATTAACATGAAACAATTGTTGATGAAGCTGAATATTTTAGCTGTGCAGTAGGACGATGCCGTACAAACAATGATAATTTAGATGATTATAGGTGTAAGCTCCGCTTCCTAGAATCAGTCACGGAAGCAAGAACAAAACAACCAAGAGTTTTGAATAGAAACCATACATAACTTGTATTGATAATTCTAGATTTGGGTACAACTCTGCCTTTTGTCGACTAAGCTGGTAAGTTTAGAACGCAACAACCAAGAGTTTTCTTATTACAACCTAAAGTTAGCAGTCAAATGGAGAAGCACCAAGGAAGTGGGTGGCCATATCATGTTGATGTGATCTTGTATCCTAAAAAAAAAGCCAAGAAACATGAGTAAAAAGATATTCAGTATGGCTAGACACTGAGCTTCCAAGACAATCGATAAAGTCTTTTCTTTCATGAACAACTATATTTGTAGTAAATAATGGTCAACATATTTGAGTTCCAGATCTTTAGCAAGGAGTAAAATAGATGTGTATGCAGGGCATGAACATACAAATGCAAACTTAACATCACTACCATCTTCATTTAATATACCAGACGAAGTCTCACAAGATAACCATACTCTTATTTGTAGACACAAAGGCTGTTTTTTCACACACATATACTTAATTGCTTAGAAAAAACACTCTTAGCTTCAGAACAGCGGAACTGTAAAAAGATATCCACCAGTTAAAATTGATAGTCTTGAGAAGCACCTGCATTGAGTTTGATAAATAAATAATCTGCTTGTGGCTTCATCAAGATATCACAACACTAAGTCATTTTTCACCTCTGAGCACAACCTACAATGGGTAAAATAATAGGGCACGCCATTGCATTGAGTCTTTTTTGTAATCTTCACATTCTATTCTGAAGGCTCACCACAGTCTATCCTTGTCTCTTTCTTTTGTTTAGTAAATAGTCTATTTTTATGAATGGACAAGACATCTTTCATAGGATATTTTTAATCTAATTAAGTATGATACTCAGGATGCACAAGCACAAGACAAACTTACCAATGCAATGTACCAAAATAGAGTGGAGGCATTTAGTAAGATGCTTAAAATATCGAACCACACAAACCTGACTATAGCAGGAAACTGTAGTATTGGCCTAGGACAGAACAGAGGCAATAATATAATTACACTCGACTCTGTGATCCGTAAAAGAAAAATAACATTAAGTGTGGAAAGGAACTTACCTAGTATAGTAGTATAGTATGCTGGAAGCATATTAGCTGGGTACCGATTGTGCATATGACAACTAATTTGACACTTTGCCTCTGCATGCAGTAGAAACCTATGGATTTATAATTGCAGGCATTGCATCTGCTGCCATTTGAAATTCCTGAATCACCAAGTAGAAGCACCAAATCAGCAATACCAATTGTATATCTTCAAAAGCACGAGGTAACACATTAACATCATAAAATTTCAGGAAGAAGGCACTAACTTCATAACATTTCAAAAAGCACGAGGGAACAATAACAATAATCAACGGCGGTGATTAGGCATTTGGATGAGAAAATGATAAAAAGGAAAATTACTTGAAATGGTTAAGAACCTGGGTTCTTCCTTTCTCATAATTTGCATCTCTTATGAACTCAGTAATTATCTATCTGTATCTCCTATAAGAAATGAGACCTAAGAGATATAACCTTTGAGCCAAAAATCATAGATAAACCTGTTTGTCTAAAGAGTAGAATAAGGTAGAGATATAATTAGATTATATTTGTTTAAACAGCTATGTAACTTGTAGAATCATTAAACATTGAGAAATAAAATCAGCCTCAGCAAAAATAAATGATAGCAATCACAGTTCTCACTTCTTAAAATAGATTGTTTGAATTAGCAACGCGAGCATAGAAAAAGGAAAGGACATCACTCCCATTTTAGCCTAGCCGAAGAACTTGTGATTTTCAAACCGGATTGTAGTAAGTCTATTGTTTCTTTGTTTTGTAGGATATGTTCCTGCATTGTAGCATAGTACACACACATGATCTTGGCATGAATCGAAAAAAACTTCCAAGCAAAATGCAGGAACCGGTGTTTTGAAATAGTACGTAAACTAAAAAGCTCTTTCTTGTCGAGAATAAGTGGTGCGGCACAAGCTTTGTTTTGAGGAAAATGTAGGTAGACGCAAACCTCAACGCAGACCTGATTTAGGAAACCGATAACAGAAAGTTACAGGGGCCAAACAAAGATGATGAGGCAATATCAATATATCATAGATACATGGTGTCGCAATGCGGTATAGGCAACATCCCAAACATGGACTTGGACCAAGACATCCATGCAAACAAACAAAAAGGAGCTAAGGAAAGGTAATAGGAATCAAGCACAGGGATCAAAGTAAGGAAAGTTAGAAAACCGGGATGTTTCTAGAGAAGTAATAGGTGAAATGGCAGCACTGGATGTTGACAGATGGCGGCTGTCGGGGGCAAGCATGTTTAAACCTTCATAGATCATCTCAAAGGACTGTATGCTTGATCCTTCACAACGTATAAATGATTTAGCATCGAAGCACCCCATAGTGAAGTAGTCATTGAAGAGAGAGAAGCAAAAGTAAATTAGCAACGCAAGAATAACCAAGGTTTGTGGTAACTATGAATTGCAAACATGACATATTTTAGATGAGGAAAACAACATTTGTATTATCAACTAATGATTGTTCCTCCTAAGAACTAAGAATTATACAAAGTACACTGGTTGGTAAACATGTTTGAAAAATATATGACGGGGGTCATATCTAAGTTTTCTTAATAATCACTCAAATGGGTAGAGAAAAATACGATTACCTACTATAGCGAGGGCTATTGTTACGCTGTGGGCATCCATGACTTACAATAGTATGAGACATTAATAATAAAACCGTGGATTAAGGGATGGGCTGGCTTACCTCTAGCTTAATAATAAAAACTCATTTTTACATAGCTCAGATTGCAAGATAACCATCGGTCCCTCTTGATCAACACTAAAAAATTGTCACAATTACGCCATATCAAAGTTGAATTCTGAGAATTCTCTCGGTAATCCAGTATGAAGGTAGAACGTTGCAGAAGCTTTACTAACAATCTGTACTTGACAAAACTACTTAGTTAACTGCACCGCAGCAAATAACTATTACAGTTCCAATCATGTTTCTATTAGTATTATTAGAAAAAGACAGGACCGTATTGGGTCAGCTACGTCTGATGCATCTAAGTGCCCGGCTTATCATCAACTTCTTCCCAGATTGCACATCCTGTTTAGCAACACCAGGATGCTCCAATCGATGTAAATGCTTCTTTCGTAACAGATGTGTGTTTGATGGGATTCAACCTAGTCATAATAGGATTTTAGCTGCAGTTAAGGATGAACTACACCTCTGGAGTCTGGCCGGAGTTCGAGGAGTTTCCCAACTCATTGCTCTAGAACCAGCCAATGGGTGAGTTTCTGCTCCTTCTAGTGGTCAAGGGTCAGGTTCTTGTCTAGAGAGACGGTCTGTATCTTATGAGGTGTGTTGGGTGCATTTGGTGTTGTTTTGGGTTTCTTAACCCCTATTTTCTTTCTTAATATAATGATACGCAGCTCTCCTGCCTGTTCGAGAAAAAAAAATGTAAATGCTTCCTTGGATAGAAGCATGGGTCTCCCTCAGGTAAAGGAAAAAAGGCAAGAGGAATGAGACACAATTTACAAAGAAAAATCAAGCAAGAAATTTCATAAGAAAATATATAGGCACTTTGCAAATTTGTATCAAGGATCTTCGCCGAGGATTTGTATTGAGTAAAACTTTTTTTTTTTTTTTGCCTCTAATGCCTAGAGGCAGGATTAGACCAAGAAAGAAGTATTCTTTGTTCTGTATACAATGTAAGCAATAAGGTGCAGCTCCTAAATTGCTAATAAAATTTATTGTTTGGAAATAAAATTACATATGACATGGAAGCAAACAATTTAACATGACAAACCTTGGGGAAGTAGCATTAGCTTTATAGCGGGAGGGCATGAAACATACTAACCTGGATCAAGAAAATCAACCACAATGAGTGCAAATTAAACTGGTGTAATAGAAATGCATTAGATCATGTTCAAGTAGGAAATTGTAGGAAGCACGACATTGACATATTATGAACTGAATAACCACGCCGAAAAATCAAGCCTCAACCATGGACCTTAAATAATTAATTTAGATGCTTTCCAAATGTGAACGGTTAAATGAAAGAATTAAAGAAGCACCAAACATAGTCGACTCGGGAAGGGCTTGCAAGCTTTTGCTGTAACAAAGCATCGATCATTCCCGAAATATATCTGTTAACCCCAAACTTCTTGTTTTCTGAAAGAATTAAGCCCATTATTCTGAAGCTTGAAATATATCATGCCAACCCATTGTTAATTACGGCAAGCACCAACTGCCTCGAGTATGCGTAAAACAATACATGAAAATAGGTATAGCCAAAATGTTGGAGCCATAGAAATAGGCAATTAACTGACCAACTACACAAATAATAGGAACAAAAAAAGGAGGAGGTAAAAAGAGATCCTAACCTCAGTACTCAGTGGACAAAAACAACCGGTTTTAGCTTGTAAAGAAGCATAAAATAGGACCTGGAATGTGCAAGATAAGCGGGTTCGGCTGACCTGAAATGTGCTAAAACAGTACTGCATAAATAAATGAAGTTCACTATATATTAAAACAAAGCCATGTCAAATCTAGAAGGACCAACTGCACATACAAAGCAATGTTCTGAGGTCAAAATTGGAATTAAATACCATTGCTCTTGGTTTCGTTTTTATCTTACAAAACATAATAATATTATCACAATACATGAAACATCATCACGTACAATGAAAAAAGGAAAAAGATGCTACTTATTGTGAGTGAATGTAGATGGAATCAATAATCATCATTGGCTCAGAAATCAAGTCAATATGAAGCTTGTAATTAGACCAGTTCTTGTGACATGTCAATAAAACTAACTACATACCCCAGAAAGATGAGATGACTGAATGGGAGGTACCTGAACTATTATCTGTGAAGTTTGTCATCTCCATGTAAATATTGGATGTCCCTGGTCTCTCTGTAAAAGCTTGCTTGGTGACAGAGTTGGGGAGCTCGCTCCTTGGGCCTGGTATGCCCCACCTAGATGAGCTGCTGCTATAAAAATCTAAATCATACTTGAACAAAACTAAAGTTGGCAGATAATTAACTTGGGTGGCAATTATGAACCACATTACTGCAATTACCTAATTTTCTCCTTAACCAAGAAACATTCGCATGAGAAACATTTAAGCTATTAGCTATATTTTGTTTGGAGGGCTATCTAGTATAAAGAGATGAGGTATGTTAATTTTGAGAAATACACCGACCTTAAATCACTGTAGTAAAAAAAAAGCACCAAGCATGTCGACTGTCCAGTCCCTTTGAAGTTAGTAAAAAAAAACTGCGTAGCTATAACCTCAGTGTCATATATTTGTAAAATATAGTATTATCAAAAATCATCCTAGCACCAATAATCACTCACTAACTAAAGTTAAATCGTAAAATAGATTAAAAACATCAGCTCGAAATCCTATGAACTATACCGAGGAAAACCTACAGCCAACATGCCACTCGTCGACGCCGTACAAATGTATGATGCTGAAATTATGAATAACCACATTTCAGATGCATATTTTTGAAGCCCATATGAACCATAAAACCATGGAAAATAAATAAATCTAGGCATGAAAGGGAATTATATCTTGACATATCAAAGATGAAATTGAGCGTCTAAAATTACAGAATAATTTAGGAAGCATATTAACATTTTCTTTGCAACTAAATTGTAAGAAAGGCAATCAGAGCATGCAAGGTATTTGGCTTTTGGAATTCCAGAGTATCGGAATGGATACACAAAGTAACCATTTGGTACAAAAGTTTTCTTAGATTATCTGCAGTTCATGATGTTCTATTACCTCGGTAGGAACTTTGAGAATTCCCTGTCTCCCTATGTCCAGCAAAGCTAACCTGGGTAGCTGTAAAAAGGCACTCGAATCAAAATCAAATCAAAATCGTTGATGGCACCAAAAAATCAATGCAAACTTACTGCTCTAGGAACCACGATCACTGTTACAAAATCAATCATACAATAAAATAAAAGATAACACATCATTGAAGGAGTCACCTTGGGTCTTGCTCCTTCAGCCTATAGGAGAGTGCCCGCTCCCCATCCGAAGAAGCATCGAGGAGACCGCGCGGAGGATGGGGGGGGAGGAAGAGGGCGGCCGAGCTGAGGTGCAGCCACTGCCCGGCAAAGAAAAAGGTGAAACCCTAGGCACGGGCACGCCGGGCCCCTAGGGTTTCTCAGCGGTGACAAAGACGCCGGCGGGGAGGGAGGAGGCTCGCCCGGGGGGGAGGGAGGAGGGCAGCGGGGGAGGAGGAGGGGGGCGAGGAGGAGGGCCGCTGCCGTCGCCGCGCCCCGCCCTGTCCGTGTCGGGGAGAGGGAGAGATCGATGGGGAGGGAGAGAGAGGAGGCCATGAGTTTTTTTTTTTTTTTTGAGAGGGAGCGGCTCGGTATATATTCGGTGGGAAGAGGCGGGGCTGTTTCTCGCAAAAGATACAAGCGGGCGGGTAAATGAAAAATGACCATGAATCCGAATTTTCCCTTCTTCGGGTGTGTAGGAGGTCGGGTAATCTGGGGGTAAACGGTAAAAGTTAAACCTGAGTTACGGTTTGCGGAACTTTTTGTGGACCACGGCGAGATTTGTTCAAAAGGTAAGGGCTTTTTGCAAAAACGTCCAGCCAATCAAATTAATTGGGGCGGCGTGGATGGTGTCCCCGTGGGTGATTTCGTAGAGGATCAGAAGTCGGAGATTTACTCCATCTTACCTAGGCTTATATATACTGCAATTATTGTGAGCGACAGAACATGAACGTGAGAGGTTTATCGACAAAGCGCGTATTTAGCAAGCGGCAAGCTGTGATCCAGCCTAAACAACAGAGCAATTATTGCATTGGTATGTTGAAGAACAGTCAAACAACCTCTATAAAAGTCTGTCTAATGAATATATGCAAAAATAAATTCTATCCCTGCTGAATATGAAACCTTTCTGAACGAAACTGCTTTGACATGGACACATCATCAGCTTGTCTGAAACTTGAAAAGTTTTCTAGTGATAAACATACTACCTATAGATCGATAGACATATCCACATCACTAAAATCTATGTTGTTGATCTTGGCTGCTAGTGAATGGTGACCGGTCAAAGTTTTCATGATGCATAAACTGATGCCACAGGACAGCAAGTTTCAAAACGCAGCAAAGGGTACTAGCTTTTACTATTATCAATCTGCATCTGCATAATTTTAAGTGAGGGACAATGCAAATTAAAAATGAATGGGTATGTGCTGTGTGGTGGGGGGGCTTGTCGGCCTCCTACAACAGCCATTGTTATTGCAACAACTGGAGGGAGTAAACAACAATGTTTCTGTCTTAAGAAAGATGAGGAGGAAGTAGTAACAAACAAATACAAATGGGCACATGTACAGTTGCAATATACTTATATGAGAATATAAATAAATGCCAGTAGCCAGCCTGGTTCATGATGTCACCATTGGAAAGATAGTTATGTCAGCCTACTAGTTAAGCGCCATTTGCCCCTGGTCAAATCATTAGTCAAACAAAGTTCGTTCAGGGCCGGATTCCAATTACCTGCAGGTTGCACTCAATTATTTATCGCAAAATAAACAAAAAGACATGTTGGCCAGGAGATTGTCTAGCTATCTAGGTGCAGGGCCCTTATTGCCTTTGAAGACTAGTCGCCACTCATTTTGCAATAGGTTATTAGGTTGTTAAGTACTTGATGACTGTCATCGTAGTGCACTGTATTTGATCCAAGCATGTGTATCTGAAGCCAAGGTTCAGGTTCTCTGGCCCAAAACCAAAACTGCTCTTCATCGTCCCGGCCGGCCTTGGGTTATGGGGATTGTTGGTTTCCTGTATTGGCCGACTAACTTGCTACCACCTCCACATGGTTCCATTGCATTGTTTTTGAGAAGAATTAAGTCGCTATATATGGAGTTACGTACCTGCAGATGCAGTTACCTTTTTTTTGATTCTCACACTCGGCTCTAGGGCCTTGTATTGATTGAATGATGCTCAGCTAAGTCGCGAGCACATAAACACGATACAAACTCGGGGAGGGATCAGACCAAAACTGATACTGACCCGGTCCCAACTCCACCCCACAAGTGCAAGTTCATGTGCACAAGAATTA
Organism: Hyparrhenia diplandra; assembly: GCA_015847255.1. NCBI lineage: Eukaryota > Viridiplantae > Streptophyta > Magnoliopsida > Poales > Poaceae > Hyparrhenia > Hyparrhenia diplandra. The sequence goes on along the minus strand of JADLZK010007531.1, from coordinate 43,673 downwards.
CAAGTCCGCGGGATATGATCCACCGATACTGAATGAAAACTATCTATTAACAATTCCTTGATCTCTTGAATAAGATTACCTCCCACGCTATGATCATGTGATGCCGAGTTCAGCGCCTCCTTCAACAGACTCGAGTCAGTTTCTATTATGGCTTTCGAAATACCCAAGTGCATCGCCGCTTCCACTGCCTGCTTGCAGGCCATAGTTTCAGCAAGGAAAGCATCATGGACTGGACCCAGATTACCAGCGCCGGCTAGGATAGCTGACCCATCATGATCTCTGAATATGAAGCCCCATGTCCCAATCTTAGATTCCGCTCTGAAACCTCCATCAATATTGATCTTCACAATTTCATCTGATGGAGGAGACCAGACCTGCATTTTACTTCCTTGGGATCGCGGCTGTATGCTGTACTCCTCATGCAGGATATCACAGGTGGTACTTAACACTGACTTGATCGTTGTATGGTCTGGGGGCATCAACTCGCCGGCATTAACTTTGTTTCTCACTTCCCACCACCTCCATAGCAGCACACATATGCAAATGCAGATATCTTTCTTCAGCTTCAGTATTTCAGACACAAAGCCTGTTGCCGTCGATTGTGCAACCAACAGCAGTCTGTACTGCTCAAGGCCTACTCCTCGCCAAATGCGGCGGACTTCTTTACACTTTAAAAAACAGTGGCCTCCATCCTCATCATACCTGCAACACACCGGGCATACCGTATCAAGGAAAATGCCCTTGCTTTTTATTTTACACCTCATCGGTAGGCTATTATGTGCTATCCTCCATATGATATGTTTTAGCTTCGGAGGACCAGGCAGCTTCAAATCTTCTTCCACATTAGGCATTCTTCTTTTTGTTCTGACCTCTCGATGAAACACCTTTCTGCTTGACTCGTTTACTTTCATCAACATCCTCCAAAACATGGTAAGCCGACTTAACCGAGAAAATCCCCTTCTTGTCAAAATGCCACGCTACACAGTCATCCCGATCAGAGTGTACTGGTATAGCTAAAATGTTTGTTACATCCTCTTCCCAAAAAATCTCTTTCACCAACTCGACATCCCAAGTACCAGTCACAGGATCAATGAGGTCTGAAACCTTTGTTGCCACCGTGTGTCCTCGGGGAGTTACTGGACGTCTAGTAGCACCGGCTGGAACCCAAGGGTCTTCCCAAATACGAATCTGAGAACCATCACCAACTCTCCAGATTATGCCTTTTTCCATGGCCCTTAAACCCCTGACCAAACTGCGCCAGGTGTATGATATACCAGGCTTCTCCACAGCTGCCCACAGATCGCCGTCAGGCCAGTATTTTGCACGTAACAACTGTGCACACAGAGAGTTTGGGTATTGGATAAACCTCCAACTTTGACGAGCTAACATAGCCAAATTAAACAGGTGCAAATCCCTGTACCCGAGCCCTCCTTTCTCCTTTCTACATGCCATTGTTTGCCAAGAGATCCAGTGAACCTTTTTCTCATTTTCTTGTTGAGCCCACCAAAATCTACATATCATAGCACTGATTTCATCACATAAAGCTTTAGTCAGATCAAAGCAAGACATGGCATAGCTGGGGATTGCTTGTGCTATAGCTTTAATCAGTGTCTCCTTCCCCGCCTTGGACAACAACTTTTCCTTCCATCCCTGGATCCGTTTCCAAATTCTATCCTTCAGATAAGCAAACATTTTACTTCTTGATCTTCCCATATATACCGGCAGTCCCAGATATTTGTCATTCTTCCCTTCCTGAGAAAGATTAAGTGCTGACATAAACCCTGCCTTGCTCTCGGCATCACAGTTCTTGCTAAACAATATCGATGACTTCTCCATATTAACCATCTGCCCCGAACACTCCTCATATAGCTGCAGTATGTGTTGCGGATAATTTGCATTCCCATCATTAACTTTTAGGAGTAGCAAAGAATCATCTCGCAAACAATAAATGAGTAATGCTCGGGTGCATTCGCATTACATATAGTTACCCCCTCAATCTGACCACAGCGCGGCATCATTGAGTAGACCAGAAACCTTCAGCACAAATCGAAAGAGGTATGGAGAAAGAGGGTCTCCTTGCCTCAACCCTCTAGTTGGAACAATTTCTTCCGTCAAAACCCCATTAACTTTAATTCTATATGATACCGTGCTTACACATTGCATGATCAACTCAACCCAACTACTTTGGAAGCCCAATTTTTCCATCATACGCCGCAAAAAATGACCACTCCACCCTATCATAGGCTTTACTCATATCAAGTTTTAGGGCTGCATAACTATCCTTCCCACTTCTCTTATTCTGCAAAAAATGTGTCAACTCATAGGCAACAAGGACGTTATGCGTAATCAAACGGCCGGGATGAATGCACTTTTGATTCTCACGAAATGATCTCGGCAGGATCAGCTTCCGGTCGAGCAAAGAAGAGCTTTGGAGGCAACTTTATACACAACATTGCATAAAGCTGATCGGCCGCAAATCTTTTTAATCTTTCAGGTCGAGGCACTTTAGGAATAAGCACAATAACAGTTTTTGTTCCAAAGAGAAAGCATACCACCATTCAGAAAATGCAGCACCTCTTTTGTGACATCCTCTCCGACGATCTCCCAATACTTCTTGTAGAACAGGGATGTCATACCGTCGCCCCTGAGCCTTCATATCACCAATACTATCGAGCCCGACCTTCACCTCCTCGGCCAGCAAAAGGGGCGCGTCGGGGCTTCATTCATCGCCGAGTCACCTTGGACTGAATTTTCTCCAAAAGCTCATCCATGCGAGACCCGAGGTGGCTGCAAATAAATTTTTATAAAAGTTAGAAATCTCATCCCTAACCTCCCTCTCTTCTTCGACTACTGCCCCATCCTCCTTAACTATTTTACTAATCCGACTTTTTCCTCCTCCTCGCCGGCATAATTGTGGAAGAATCTTGTATTCCGATCTCCTTTCTCCAACCAATGAACTTTTTGCTCGCTGCCTCCAAAGACAAATTTTTTTCTCCTCTAATTTTTTCAGTTTGAATTTTAACAACTCCTCTCTCCTCACCGACTCATGAAAAACCACCCTCCTCCTACACTCCTCTAGAGATCTTCTCGTTCTTTTTATACTTTTCTCCAAGCCCCCTAAGACATTTTTCCCCAATCACCTAACTCACTAGCAACACATTGCGGGGCACTCCCGACATCCTGCCCCTTGCCTCCCTTTGCCGCCTTCCGGCATTCTCCACAATGACTCCACATTCCTCTTCATCCACCCAACTATTTTCAAAGCGGAAGGCTGCAGGTCCACAGCGTCTCCACCGCAAAGACGAATGGGATTAGTGTTCACAATGACGGACGATGATCGAGTGCCTCGGTTCCCCATTTATGATATGGTACGAGAGAAACCGGCGGTCAATCTTTATTCATAATCGCCAAGTCCAAGCGCTCCCGAATGTACAGGGGCACTTGTATGATTATTGTTTATGCACGTGAACGGGTCCCCTTCATACCCCTGGTCCGCCAAGTCACAATCCTCGAGCTTCACGGAACGGTCCATGCAACTCGGCTCCGTTGCGCCCACCTTCCTTCTCACAACTTCGAGAATTTCATTGAAATCCCCAAGCAAAGCCAAGGTCTCGCCGTGAAAGCGTTCAACACTCTCAACGCCTTCCACGACAAATCTTTTTCCTCCGGTTCCCCATAGAAGCCGGTCGGCCTCCAAACGAAGCCGTCATCCTCTCCCGTCACTTCGAATCAATGTACAGGCGTGAAATGCTTTTGCACATGTAGATTGATCCCTCTCCTCCGAGAAGATCGCTAAGCCTCCACCATGAGTCTTTGAGCAATCTTTCACGATCATGTTCGCAAGCCCAAGTTTCCACCTCAATCCTTTTATCCTGCTCTCATCCATTTTGGTTTCGGACAAAACAGAATGTCGGGGTCTTCCTCCTACGGGCGTCGAGAGAAGGCCACGAATCGCCGCGCCGTTCCAACCCGCGGCGGTTCCATCGCGATGATCTTCATTGCGGCTCCTTGGGCTGAATCGGCAGCCCCGCTTCAAGAGTTTACGGCACTTCCTCCCCCAGCCCGCCTTGCTTCACCTTCTTATTGCCTACGTCGCGTCGACCTCCATGTCGTCCGGCAGCCCCTTGCGTTTTTAGCCTCCACAGACCCACACTTCATCACCGCCCACTTGCGGCTTACGCCCCTCTTTCCCACCCGTTGAATCCTCCTATATTTTCCCTACGGCCCTTCTTTCCTCCTTCCGGTTCCTCCTTTGACCCTCCCTACGTGCATGCTTTGGCATGGCCTGCGCTTCTGAGTGTCACTTCCCTTCCCCAACTTCTCTGTCCCGCTTCTTGCCTCCTCCTCTTTCCCGAACAGCACCGATTTGGCACTACCCGGCTGCTTCTCTAACGCCACTGCCTTCTTCAACGGGTGGTGGCCTCTGTTGGCGGCAAAGCTGCTCCCCGTTGGTTTTCGCACTGCACCAAATAAGCAGCCTCCGCTACGCCATGATGGAGCATCGATCTCGTCTTCTCCTCGACGAGTTCGAGCGGTTCGACCCGCCACGATCCCGACCCCCCCACCCTATCCCCACCTCCCCCCCCTCCTCGCTTTGCTTGAAGACGCCTGGGCTTGCGAGGCGGAAGTATCTCAACTCCTTGCCGAACGGGCGCCCGTTCATCCTTCCCCAACTTCGAGCAAGTGCGATCAACGTGCCCGAACTCTGCCGCCAAGTGTAGCAGAAACGGCAACGCTCATACGTGATCGGACACCAGCGGTCCTCCTTGTCCTCCCCAAATCAGCCATGATTCCCCCCTCGGCGGCTTACGTACATCCAGCGACCTTGATCCGCCAAGGCACGCCCTGCCGCTAGGTCGCCATCACCAACATCCGCTTCCATGAACTCCCCAACCTCATCCCCAATCGCCAGGTGTGCGCCGACCGATTCATCATACCAAAGGGAAGCCTCTCCACACGCATCCGTCGGAAACATGGAAAAATCAAAATCCTCCAACGATTTTGCTGCATCAAATTCAATAACGATCAGCAACTCTTTTGCAATTGTCCATGGTCCTTCATCCAAATGGCGCCATCCTCGGTGACCCGACTCACGGTGGAAAGTGATCACAAAGACATTGTCTCCTTGTCGTCACACGAGATCCCCTTGGCGGGCACCGCATCCAAATGGCGGCATGGCTGGATGACATCTCCACGCACATTCTTCTCTGTCAGCAACTTCGCCACGGCCTTGGCGGGGCGGCTCCGACGGCGCCGAACCGCCCGCCGTCCGATCTTGATCTTCTTCTTTTCCAATCAAGAAAGCTGCGGATTCTCCAACAAGTTCGCCACACCCTCCATCCTCAACCTTTCCACGCGCGCCACAACCCTCACCTCACCCACCTTCAGAGAAGATGGCGATCTTGAAACGGTGGACACCGGGTGAACATGTGTGCTAGCAAAACCTAGGGTTTTGGGTTTCCCTCGACCAAGAAAGACTCGACCAAGGGGTGATGGTGGATGGATGATCAATCGATCCCGAGTGGGAGCGAGACCAGGGAAATCTAAATTGGGGTGGAGAAGGGAGGAAGAACGATGATCGATAATCGCCACCGACACACCCTCGAGTCGCCTAGGGAAACCCTAGACGCCGAGAAAAAAAGCTGCACGCACAGCCCAATGTTGCAGATGCAGTTACCTGCTCCTATCACTTGCATTGCCTTTTCCAAAATGGAATTACAAGAATCGGCTCAATTCAGACTCATTTTCCATTCGATTCTGAACTTGACGAAAGATCAAGCAAAATGCTGCAAAAGGGGGGGAAGGAACAAAAAAGCAGCAGCAGCAATACATGATTCTACTTCTATATATCTGGGCTTTGTTATTTCCACATTTATAAAGATCAGACGGAGATTCGGAGTTCAAGATAGAACAACCCTTGGTTTTAGTATTTTGTTAAAAAAGGTTGGCCAGGCGGGCGTGCTCCCTGAGTGGCTGACAGTCATAGATAACCATTAAAATTCAGGAAATTCTTTCATTCGCCACAAGTTGCTGCGATAGTCTTCTTTCCATACATACTCTCATGCAATTATGCATGGTGCAGCAGTAAGCTGTACTCCTGTCAAAACTGGTTGTTTACTCAAGCTCTGTCAACTTTACAAGAACTACGATTAATTATTCACACCCTACCTGCCACCACCGTTGAACACACAGGATCGAGGAAGAACAACATGCCATTATTTCATCTGATTCCAGTAAAAATATATATATTTTACATCATGAAGTAAAATATGTATAGATGCCAACTATGTACAGTGCAGGTGCATGTATATATATGATACATCAAATTTTTGTTTTGACTAATTCTAATCTATTTGCATTTCAACGTTACCAAAGGCACAAGTGATGTTATTTAACACGTATAATGCACGGAATTTTCTAATTTTCCATGTTGGTTTTAGTTTGGATTTAGCTGGAACTGGAAGAAATAAAAATGACGCTGTCATATTGTTTTTCTTTTTTTGGTAATATAAACCACGAGTGGATGGCCATGTGCACAATGGGCCTTGACCCAGATGAACAGGCTGATAAAGAAGCCCATCAGGCTAACAGATTCGAAATAGTGATTATGGGCCGGCCCGACTGAGTATGGGCTGAACGTAGACGTTCAGCTCCTGGCTCACAACCGTCTGATGGTGGAGTCTGAATCTCTGATCCCAAAGATAACTGAACAGAGCGAAAAGGCATGTGCTATTGTGCTATGCACGGTGAAAAATTGAAAATGATTCACTTACGGCTGCATGCGATTTTATTTTTTACTTTTTTTACTGAGCATCTCTATCAGGAGCTTCTAAACCAGGTTCCATAATTACCAGTTGAGGAAGGCGGAATAGGAGGCTAGGCTCGGTGAGATTTGGGAGGGCATGGAAAATAGAAATCTATATGTTAATACTGTTGGGTTGATTATTTAGCCACCTCTTAACAAAATAGAGTAGGTGCTATTTGAGGGCCTGTGCTGGAGTTGCTCTTATAATTAACTTATTTACCTGTTAAATTATACTAGGACTCTAGGAGGGATATATAATCTCAAGCTTTGTAATGGAAAAGGCAAGACATTTTTTGCCAACTAGTTCTACTTTTCTCTTACATGATTCTACTATCGTGTAGATAAAGTATAGGCTTGCCCACATGCTATGCAGTTTAGCTAGCAAGAGGGAGCCATAAATAAATGACGTATATAACTATATACAAATAAATAAATGTTTTGTTTTTTTTATTACAAGTTATAGTAGAAGTTTATTGTCATCAAATCTTAAACGCCGCCGTTGCCGTTGGCATCGAACTCCGGTTGCCTTGTGCAACATGGAGACACTTTGATTTTACAATTAACACTAGTAGTGCTGCATTGCTACGGGATAACTAAACTTCTATACTAAAAACATTGATCACACAATAAGATAACAATACTATGTAATTAAATACTGAAGTTAAAGATGACATTTAATAAAAAAAAATACAGTTTATAAAATTAACACAGTCTAGTAACCACGCACATCGCAGGCTCACACAATCTCATTGAAAGCCCGTGCGTTGCAATGGGAAAAAATGACACCGAGAAAAGTATAAACGTGTGTTGCCCGTTAAATAACAATACTTGGAGCGTGGTGATTGTGTAATCACTATTATAATCTTCACCAATTAATTGTGTGTGCATTGATTTAGTAGCAAAAATAAACAAGTGTTCGCTAATCCATTCGGAAAGAGACGGTGTTTAGTTGTGTTTAGTATCCCCGTCAATTAGTGTCTACTCACGGCACTTATCATCATTCCGGCCTCTACCATGTGCACCATCATCCTCTCCTTGGCCGCCGAGGTCGCTGTCCACGTAGGCGAGGTCGCTTCCAAGCTCTCCAGTGAAGTAGTGAGCATATGACACCCGAAAACACAACGATTTGGCTTCATACAAAGCTCCTCTCGTACAATACTATTTGGCTGTCGTCCATGCATCCATGGCCTATGTTTGCACTGCATGGAAACATCAAGTTGGTTTAGTGAAGGATGGGTTTCAAAATGCACATCAGGACCACGGAACATCGATCAAGAAACAATGATGACAGTCGGGCAGTGCTGCGCGGAAGCTGCTCATAGTTTTTTTTTTCCTCCACAACAATAGGATGCAAAATAAGCATTTACCAATCCGAGTATGTGTCAGTTATTGATTGATATAATATAGCTCTCACTACAAAGTTTCCTGTCATATTAATGTGATGTAATCCTCCGGTGATTGGTCCTCTGATGGCATGCACGATTGGTGAGTGTAGTTTCCTTCTTGAATGCATGCACGATTTTGGTTACCTTAACTGATTGCATGCGTGTGTGATAGCGAGGCAAGGAAAGAGTGATGACTCCTTGTTGATTGCATGCACGTTTGCATGGTAGCCAGGCATATGGAAAGAGGGAGCGAGGCATGCGAGCGTGATGCCAGGATCGCACGGGACGGGGTGAGTAGAGTCAGGTGAAAGTCGCACCAAATCAAAGTCTTACTTTTGTTCTTTTTATGTTGTACAGATATATAGATTTGCTGCTCTACAGTTCAAAAACAATTGCGATGGCATGCTCTGTTCAGGTGCAACGCTATCAGAAAACAAACACATTTCAGGGATATGTTTATATCATGTATTCATAATAAAGTACATTGGTCAAGGCAAATGATTTTTCTTTTTACAAAAACAAGAAGAAAAAAACGCATACTCAATTTAAACTGAATAAGACCAATTACCTATAAAACCAAAATAAAAACAACTGAAATTAATGTAAGCATCATGCATGCATATCGACGATTGATCTATGATGATACTCTTGAATAAGAAGGAATGAATATATATGGAGTAAAAATCAATAGAAGTTGTTGGTTCCTTGGTAGGAGAGTCCAGTGCACCAGCCGGCGGGGATGGCATCGTCGACGACGATGGTCTTCTGCGGCGAGCTGTAGCTGGTGATCCTGACGACGAGGCCCTTGTCGTTGCCGAGCGCGGCGAACACCTGATGCGTGATGCCCCAGTTGTGCGACGCCGGCACGTAGCTACAGTCCTGCTCGCCGGCCCTCTTGACGGCCAGGTCGCCGATGTCGCCGCTGCCGGCGACGTTCATGACGTAGAGCTGGAGCCACCAGTAGTTTCCCGCACGGTGAACCTGATCCCGCCGGAGCGCTGGCACGGCACGCGGCGGAACTGCACGGGGACGATGCCCGCCACCCGCTGCGCGAGGATCAGGAACGACGGCGGCGCCATGTCGAAGTGCTGCCGCGGCGGGTTGCACCACCCGCCGTTGTCGCTGGCCAGGTACCAGTTGGGTGGGCAGAGGTTGGTGCCGGTGACCACGACGGACGGCGAGCCCGGGTTGCACCACCGGGAGTTGACGCACCGTAGCTCGTAGCACTGCCCGCACCCGGCGCCGCTCGCGAACAGCGGCGTGCTCAGCGCCGCCGTGCGCGTCGAGTAGAGCGATTGGATGTCGTTGGCGCCGTACCCGCACGCGCCGCCTGCATGCACGCATGCGTTCCAGTGATCATTTGCAGGCAAAGCCACAAGCACATACATGTGTTCCAGCATGCATCGATATCATCCTACCAACTACCAAGGCTACCATCCACATGTGCCTAATGAGCTTGGCCACGGCTACTCCCAAGTCCCAACCAGTCCAAAACCATCTAAATTAATGATGTAGCCCGAGACAATTTTAATGATAAATCCGGAGCTCAAAAAAACAGAAGTACTTCTGTGTCCCAACCGAATGCAAGTTTATAAACCTCCGGTGTATTTTACTCTACATACAGATGCATAATTCCAAGTAATATAGGCGTGAACGTAGTAGTACAAACCGAAGTCTGCGCCGAGGCCGGAGTCGTCGCCGTAGAAGGTGGCGCTGCCGTCTTGCCAGTCGGACGTCGTGAAGGGCGCGGCGGCCTGCTGCTGCTGGTAATAGCCGCTGGCGCTCGCGAGGTGCGCTGCTGCCACGACCAAGGCCGCGACGGCGACGATCGCCGGAGCTGTCGACGCCATACGAACGATCCAACTGTAATGTGATCAATGTGTATGTCGCCGCCGTAGGTCCGGCCGGCCGACGACGACGTCGACGACCCTTGGTGGATCGATGGAGCTGGAATGCGACGGGTGTTGCACTGACGAGCGGGTTGACGTCGTTTATAAAGCAGGGCCGGCCGGCCGGTACGACGACGTGTTGTACGTGTTGGGCAGCACGTTGATGTGGGATGAGAGGGAGGGAGTATACCTGTTGTACTTACACAGCTCGATTGATCGTCTTGAGTTCGTTGTTGGGCGCACGTACGATACGATATATAGGCTTTGAAAATGGTCAGTTATAATCCTGTCGTCTTTTTCACGACGGCCGGCCGGCCGACAAGATTGATGACCTAATTATTTAATTTATTTATAAAATGAAATACAGTTTGATTTCAGTGATTTAGCAGCAACAGGTTCAAATGGTAGGTAGGTACGCGGCGACGGTGTTCTTTTTCCGATTGCAGATTGGCCCAGTTGATTTTTGATTTTTGAGACGCAGACCAAAGCAACCTGGGCCTGGGAACATCCGGCCCATTAACCACGCGGTGATCGTGTGTCTGAAAATGATTTTCTGCACATAGTTTACAATATATTTTTTTTGTCACCTTTCCTATTAGTTAGTTGCCTGAAACCTCTACTGTATTCAAGGTTACGATAGTAGTTGCGAACCTGTTTTACTGCTTGTGAATATAATACACCAACGGAGAATTTTATTTCAGTTTTTGCAGGAGTTGCGCACTTTGGCTGTTAAAAAAGCAAGCTCACAAATAAATATATAAAATAAAATCCAACATACTCCCTCCGGGATGGTAGGAGAAAGTCGTTTTCAGGACAGCGACACGGTCTCCCAAACACAACTTTGACCTCTTATTATTATAAAAATATTTATAGAGATGTGATATATGTATACTTTTATCAATGTATTTTTTAAGACAAATCTATCATATAATTTTTACATTTATAAACTCAACAACTTTTAAAGTTATTGATGATTTAAATTCCTGATGTTTGACCCAAACCTTGTCCAAAACAACTTCTAATACCAGCCCGATGAGGGACCTAATTATTTTCTTTATACACAGTCGACGAAAATACTTATTAATATAGTTGGTGGCCGGCTGGTCCCATTTTCTGTAAAGAATCCGAATTTTATTTCAGTTTTTGCCGGAGTTACCACTGCAGAAGATCAGATACCAGAGGTAAATTTGCCTTCACCGTGCAACAGGCTAGTTCCTTTTTCATTTTGGTGATGTGGGACTGCATGCGGCCATGCATAATTGGAATTGGAATCTGGCTGCAAATAATTAAACTTTAAATCCACAAAAAGATCCTTGCTGACTTTTCTTTGTTGTTGTTGTTTCAGCTAACTTAATAGACAACATTACTTGTTTACTTTTGTTATTAGAAATATTTATATTTATATTTATATATACGTCCCTTTCATGTATGTTGGTTGGTCGATGGTGGTGGTGATGGTTATCCCAGTCTAGAATCAAACGTGGCTGCTTCAAGTCCTTTCGTGACCCCTATCTAACAGCCCTATATCTATCTTATGGATTATGTCATTAATTGAATTGCTCCCACCATTTCGGGGAGCCTTAATTTTTCCACGTCCCCTTTTTTGTGATGTAATAAGGTAGTTAGGGGGATGCATTTGTCAACTGCACGGAATTTTTGTTTTCACCGTCGGCTATTGATAATATAATAGATATACAATACTCCAATTGCATGGGGGCTATTGGTCCAAAACAAATCGGTCTCCATCTCATTTTCCTCAGTACATGCTTCCTCCGGGTTGGTATTAGAACTCATTTTTGGACAAGGTTTAGGTCAAACATCGGAATATAAATCATCAATAACTTTTAAGTTGTTGAGTTGTAAATGTAAAATTATATGAGTTGATTTGTCTTAAAAAAAAACTTTGATAAAAGTATACATATATCACATCTTCATAAATATTTTTATAATAATAAGAGGTCAAAGTTGTGTTTTGGAGACCGTGTCACTATCCTAAACGACTTATCTAATACCATCTCGAAGGGAGTATGTATCGATCTCGTAGCAGCATCATAGGAGTATGGAGGCTATTTGTCGTTAAAATAAATTTGAGAGATGTACATATGGGGATTTGATGTCTCCATGGTAAACTATTATTTTTCATGCATTTTGCTTGGGAAAAGCTAAAGCTATCTGACCTCCATTCGAAAAAAGGATGCAATTCTAGGATGAAGGATGGATAAAGATGGTTGAAAAACTTGCAACTATATGGTTTGCCGTCATTAAGCTAGATTACAATTCTATGAGCATATTTCATCTTGTTGCCTCTTTAGAATATGATTAGGAAACACACAACTATGGGAAATCACCGAAGTCAATACTTCGCGGCAAATGCTGATGTCTTTGTGATGTGTAGCTCCAAATTTTAACATTTCAAGCCAATTAACTCATTTCTTATGCAAAACAATGACCTATACAAGTTGCATGCTGAAATTGGGGTTGTTTGTGATAATCCCGAAGCCCCGGAAGCATTCTAAAGTGGAGCTAATAAACCTTCGCCCCATGGGTTCTTGAGAGCTAGGGTTAGGGTGAGGAGTAGAGAGTTTTGATCTATCGGATCCCACCACCAAAAGAGTGATATCGAGGGGGATTTGCATTGGATCCTCTTCATACTTGTTGGCTCTCACCTCCTATATTTGATTCATCTCATGGTGGAATTTTATCACCGTCACCTTGGCGCTCTCTCTCTCTCTCTCTCTCCACCCCCCCCACCCCCCCCCCAACACACACACACACACACACACACACAAGGGGTTTTCATTAAATCTTGGTGTCCTCTCTTGATTCAAAAGATTTCTCGTGAGATTAAGTCACCATATTGCTTGATATTGTTCCATATGGGTTGTTTGTATAGATGATGTCTTGGCATGGAAAAAAAAAAAAAATCTAGATGTGTATTCATTGATATATGAAGTATAATATGCTTGATTAGCTCGGTTCCTCGGTTTCTTGACAAATTTGGGTCCTCAAAAATAGTAACCGATTGGTTCCTTTGGAATTTAGGAACCGATTGAATTCGGTTTCGATTATTTCGGTTCCGATTCGGTTCCAAGTGAACTAACCGAGGTGCCACGAAAGAGGGGGAAAGCACACGAATCACACATGCCTCACTCGCCGTCGTACCTCTCTTCATCCTTCTCACTTGCCATGCCTCGCCATGCCCTACTCGCCACTGCGTAGTTAGCCTCGCACGCTTGTTTCCGCGTGGGGGTAGGAAAGCATGGGCGTTGTCTTTGCCATGGGCGCCGACCAATGGGATGGGAAGGAGGTAGTGGTCGCCATTAATGCCGGCTATTGGGTTGTCGTGTCGGGGGGGAGGGGGTTGGGGGTCGGGGAGGGGGGGCCGGGCCGGGCGGCCTGGGGCAGGAGTAGCGGTTTGACGCCATTAGCCGGGCGGTGGTAGGGTCGGGGGGCGGGGAGATGGGGAGGACGGTGGAGTGACCGAGTTATACTACTTGCTTAGGGTTTGTTTGGGCTAGGCCTGATCTGTATGAGTGTATTTTATACAAACTTTGGTTATTTCAGGTCTCTCGTTAACCGGGCTAGAACCCGATTTGGCCCAGTATTAATTTCGGTCAAGTTCGGTTCTCATAAACCTAGAAACCGAACCAGGGACCGAATTTCTAGTTTTTGTGCCAGGTCGTATACTCGTATTGTAACCATGCTTATATATTCAATGAAATAAAACAACGGCTGTTATGGAAAAAAAAAAAAAAAACCCCGGCATGCAGGCCGGGTGCTGAATATGATGCGAGCACACAATTTAGCCACATGCGCGCAAACTTATGCATTGGTTGGCTTGACAGGCAGGTCATTTCGTCTGTAGCCATCACACCGTACAACCGTGTAGGGCCGTTGATGTGCCCAGCTCCAACTAACTTTACTGTGGTCCATCCATCTGGGACCGACCGATCCATCGAGAGATAATAAGCGCACGTGGAATTATTCACCTTCATTCCATGGATATGATCGATAGCTCAAAAGTAACTCTCTCCACCAATTCTGTTTTTCCACAGTCGTCACGGGCACACAATATATGTGTGCACAATGAAAATACTAGTAGTAAGTTATTGTGGTCATAGTACGTAATGGGCGCATGTACTAAGTGATGATGCATGCTAGCTATAGCTGATGCTGACACGCACGAAATTTGGCCACACCGTACCAGCACCGGCACGGGCCGCCTCGCTCGCGCCCACTTTATTAATTCCAGTGTGTTCCGCACAGAAAATTGAAGGAGGGCTGTTGGCTGCTCGCGCCCACTTCAGCATGCTGTTTCACGTAGAAATGTATATAATTTCTTTTTGATGCAGGCATGACCAATAATTATACTTTCTGTCTTTCAAATTCAAGGGGCGTCTTTGTTTTTATAAATACATAACGTTTATACTGTGTATCTAGAAAACCAAAATGGTCAAATTACTATTTGGAATAGATGGAGTACAACCCTCCTTTGCACACACAAAATTTACAGTATTTTTCCTTCAATATATGGTTTGGACAATCCAAATGACACGTGCATAACGCTCTCGCCCCTATATGAACATACACCTTGCCTCTATACATAAATATCCTTTTCAGAAGAATGCAAAAAATGCACTATTGGAAACCATGGCCAATTCCACAATTTCTAAACATAGCTGCTTTATATTTTCTTTATGTGGATGCATGCATGGGAAATAAAGTGAGGTATGGACATGCATGATCAACATATATAGGTGCAACAAAAGAGTAGTGTGGACACATGTTGTAGAACAATGCATTGCAATGCAAGCTAGGTCGTCCTAGGTGCATTAACCCGGTGGGGTTATTGGTCTGATCTCATGATGGCCTATTTGGTGGACACTTAATTTATAAATTAGTTGCATGATGCTTTCAACATTGCAGGGCAGATACATTTTCCTGTCACGCACTCCCTGGCTACAGGAAACTTAGACAATGCATCGTCGGAGCATTTATTTATAAATCAAAAATAAATCGTTTCATTATCGGAGTTGAATGTTCGTACACGTCCTGTGTGGCCAATCGGCTTCCATTGGTGGATGCAGATGAAGAGAAGAGCTACAAGCTTTTCTGCTAGCGATGCAAATTGAAATGGTGTCGCAGTCCAAGCTTGGACCACAATTGCCAAGTTGCTCGGAAGCCAACAGGTCCACCGCCCGGCCATGGATGATGTACAAGCTAAGGCGAATAATTCATTCATTGGAATATATATATACTTTGCTATTTATAATTTTAATTTCTGGAAACCTCAAAATGCATCTTTTGTAGTATTTAGTATTTTTTTTTGCGATCCTTTTTTGTAGTATTTAGTAGTGAGCTTGATCTTTCCTCCGTTCCAAATTATAAATCGTTTTGATTTTTAAATTACATCTATTTTTCTATGCATCGAGATATAATAATAAATCCAGTGCGTAACAAAATGGATAAGTAAAAAAAGTCAAACGACTTATAATTTGGAGCAAAAATATTATAGTTCATTATTTGATCATAAATTCATTTGTTGCGTGTTATTTTACTGCTATTAATTCCTCACCTTATTTTACCTTAACAATCCTATATTCAATCAAATGGTAGCAACCTGTCATATACTATATATGACCTAGTACCTACACTACTTTGATGTGACAAAATTTGATTTGAAGCAAATAGAGTGGGAAGAAGGGACCGACAGAGGGGCGAGAGAGAGCCTAGGTACCATATAGAATTTATTTCTCGGCATGTGAAGATGATGCTGATCCATATCGTCCATACATCCTAGGAGAGGTGATCGACCACTGCATAAGCATAACAAGTGCCTCACAAAGCATATATAGGCTCTCTAAAAAAAAAAAAAGCATATATAGTCCAACTTCTAAACAGGCATCACTTTGGTAGCCCCACATATCAATATACTCCCTAGTTGAATTACTTTTGAACCCCCACCTCCCTCACAAACCCCTACCTTCAAATTCTCCTCCATTTTGGGCACACACTTGTGCTGTTTGCACTAATCGGACACTTCACACACTACACAAAAAGCTATGCTATATGTGTGTATAAATACACTCCTAATTAGTAGGCATATGTATTTATTTGGTAAGAGGAAGGGAACACATGCATACCTACACGCTTTGCCGTAGCATCTTTATTTGCAAGTTCTTTTAAAGTCATATAGAAAAGGGGTCAATCTAGGTAGCAACGAAATCTAAGCATATCAGTGTGTGCTCTCTCTCTCTCTCTTGCTCGCCGGCCAATTGATCCAAGTTAACTGTGGTGCGGCCGGCCGGCGCTTGCGCGGATCGTCCATGGCCGTCCACCATCCCACACCTCCTCGACTTCTCGCCGCCTCCGAACACGGTGGCCATGGAGCGCCGCCCCACCCAGCACTTCGACCACCTCCTCGGGCTCCATGTCGACGGCAACGGCATGCCCGTAGGAGGCGTGGCGTGCCTCACCGCGTCCTCGCCGCCGCCGACGTCGACGCGGGGGCGGCATGGGCGCCGCAGGCCGCGGTCTCCCTCTCCCTGTACAACTACGACAACAACACGGCGGGAGGTTCGTCGTCGCTGTTCCAGCCATCATGAGGCGGAGGCACAGTTCGCCGTGACGCCGCCGGCGGTGTCGTCGTTGGCACTACCTAACCACAACCAGCTGCCGACGACGCCGACCATGCAGCCGTTCCAGCTCAGGAGCTCAAAGTATCTGGGCCCCGTGCAGGACCTGCTCAGCGAGTTCTGCAGCCTTCAAGGGGACCTGCACGCCATGAGCAAGAGAGCTCCGAAGCAGCAGCAGCAGGCAAGTGGGACGACGTGGAGACGTCATCATCTTCCTCTGGCCTTTGGGGGCACCGGTCCCTGAGCTCCATGGATCTCTTGGAGCTTGAGAGGAGGAAGGCCAGGCTCTTGTCCATGGTTGAAGGGGTAGGCTATAGCTGCTGTACATGTGCAAGGTCTTTTTACCCTTACATATACAAGCATGCATGCAGCAAGAAATTCATGTACTAGGTTTTTTTTTTTTCCTTCAATTGATACCATTGAGGTAATTGTTACTTTACCATATATATCTAGTAAATAGTAGTACTCCTGCTTGGTGCATGCATACTTTTTTTGGTTTCTATCCATCTGGATTTTTATTTTGATTTGAATTATTAGTGTAGTCGTCGGTTCTTGGCCCATTATTGCTAATCACTGTTGCCTTTTGAAGAGTTCCATGGTCGCAACGCATGTTACGTTCCTCGAAAGGAATCCACACATGTCGACATTGGCAAATAGTGGAGGACTAGCTGCTAGCTAGTGACACGGCCACTATATATGTACTTACTTTGAGAAACTTCTGTTCTCACTTATCGCCTAGCTTTTCACCCCATTTATAGAGGCATCTTGCTTGCTACCTCAGAGACAAGACTAATACTAGATATTGATGTGTGATGCACTGTTTTATTTGATTAATATTTTATTACCTATATATCAACTAATAACCTAAAATAAAATATTTATCTGCCGTTGACAAACACTTCCCCCTAGCAAAAAGAGTCATTTTTTCTTCTTTTTCCAATATAAAAAAGCGATGTATGAAATGACAAACGATCACCTAGAACGACCTTAAGTATCGATCAGATCAACTGCTATATATATAGGAACACTATTATATCAATTTTATATACTAGACAGGATCTATGAAGTATCGATGGCAAACATATGCAAATAAACCAATGAATCATGGGCAGGTGGACAGGCGGTACCGGCGATACCGTGAGCAGATGAGGTCAGTGGAGGTGTCGTTCGAGGCGGTGGCCCGGAGCCGGCGCGTCGCAGGTGTACACGAGGCTGGCGCTGCGCGCCATGTCGCGGCACTTCCGGTGCCTGCGGGACGCGCTGGTGGCGCAAGTGCGCGCGCTGAGGAAGGCCATGGGGAGCGTGACGGGCGGGCCTGGTGCGGCGGCCACGGCGGCGGGCGCCACCAAGGGCGACACGCCGAGGCTCAAGGTGCTGGACCAGTGCCTGCGGCAGCAGCGCGTTCCAGCACCCGGCACCGTTGAAAACTACCCATGGCGGCCACAGCGCGGCCTGCCCGAGCGCGCCGTCGCCGTCCTCCGTGCCTGGCTCTTCGAGCATTTCCTCCACCCGTACGTCGTCGTCGTCCCTCGATCCCTGCATTCATCATCACTCTAGTTTCTTTACCAGTTTTTTTTTTTTTTTCAGATTAATTATACTAATTAACAACCGATGGAGGTAATTAAATCGCTCCATGGATCTGACGATGATGCTGAACTGATGCAGGTATCCAAATGATGTGGACAAGCACATTCTGGCGCGCCAGACAGGATTGTCAAGAAGCCAGGTAATAATTCATAGCATACATTTACTAGATTTATTTATGCATGATCCATGCCTAGGTCAAATTGCATCAGCAGGTGTACACAGTAACTGGACAGCTACATACTGTTTGTTACAGTTCGTCAGGTAACACTTCAAGGGGGAAAAAAACAGTTCGTCAGGTTCAAGAGAGCTAACCAAAATATATAAACAATAGTAATGTGCTTATTAATTCACACACTCCTTGTTATGCACTATACCCAACCACCACCTGTATCTGTCCCTATTATGAACGTGTGGACTAGATTTCAGTGTTTTTTCTTTCCACATATTCAATTAATACTACCAGCATTTTAGATTTCTCCTAGAGTCCTAGTGATGTGGACTTCTCTAATGTTTTACACTTCTCCTAGTGTTTTAGCATTCAAAATTTAGTACAAACTTTTCCTACTAAATGCCTCATACTGAAATTTTTCATATGCTATAACTAGTGGTAGTGTTTTATTGCTACTTAAAAACACTAGGAGAATTCCACCTTTTTGGTAGTGCTTGATATGGGACCGGTTATTATATATATGTCGCCGTTATCTCCTTAGGTTGTGTAGAAGAGAGTATTTTTTTTTAAAGGGAATATATTAATATCTCAGCCTCTGCATCAATCGATGCATATAGCTAAATCTTAATACAACCCCATCATTTTGTAATAATTCTTTTGACACTTGGTTTTATTAATTCTTTTACAGTAGGACCTATGGCTCTTCCTGATCTTTAAAAAATCTTATTACAAAAATGGCACTGCCAACCAAGCAATCTCAAACACAAAGTTACGATAAAAGAGAGCATAATAATGAATGGATTGTTACGATAAAACCTATACGCTTTTCATATGTTTTTCAAAAAAAGGATGTGAGTGAACACTTCTCTCAAATTTCTTTTCTAGGTTTCCAATTGGTTCATCAACGCCAGGGTGAGGCTGTGGAAGCCAATGATAAGAGGAGATATTACACGGAAGAAGTGAATGAAAAATCAGACGCCACTCAAAACCCTAGCGGTGGCGTCGTCATCAAACACAGAAGCCCAGATGAACACAGCGTCGGCCGCCACCATTGGAGGAGATCATATCCACTTCCGAGCTAGTGCTGGGAACCCTGGCAGCTCCATGATTTCATCCTCCATTTTGGATGCAGATGGCGGCGGCGGTGACCATCTGTTCAGTAGTTATCGAGCATGCATAAGAAGTCACGGAGGCGCCCCGTGCTTACACCTAGGGCTCCAACAGCAGCAATTTTCGTCGGCGATGATGCACCAGCGACCATTGATGTTGCAAGGTGACGAGCAAGAACCGTTGCTGCCGTCTGAGACCTTATGGGGTCTCAAATTGCTGCATGATTTCGCAGGGTAACTTAGTTACAGGTCTACTAGGAGGGTGGTTAAATTAAAGAGATAAAATTATTTTAAATTTCACATGACTAAAGTATATAAAAACACACAAATGATTGGCTCCAGTTTGCAGCTTTCCGCCGGCCAAATCATGCATATACTGTATTTAATTTCTCGAGCAACATGTGCTCTATTTGGATTCTATATATTTAGAGCTAGTTCATTTCAGTAAAAGTACACAAATGAGCTGCTCTACTTATTCAAGCGAAGCACACCACAACCCGTTTATGTTTGGGAAAATGTATATATTTTCAGGATGAAGTATTTACTAAGTAGCTAGAAAATTATTAAATTTGGCGTTGTCTTTTGACACAGGATTTATTTAGGCAATTCATATTATACACATCCCAGCAAGCTTGAGCAAAGGACAGGTGAAAAGGAGATGATCCATGGTCTCTGCGCTGTTGTCATTGTTGCACTTTCTTTTTTTTTTAGGCGGTATTCCCATTTCCATTGAGCAACGGAAATACAAATAGAGTTTTTGAAGCCAACATACTAAGGTAGTTCTTGTGAAAAGAAAAAGATAGCTAACGACACGGTAAACATCCTCATCTTGGATGTTTACATGACTCCTCTGCAACATTGTCTTAGGTGTTCGGTCGATCAACCAGCCCTAGCCATGCAAAGAACTTAACACGTGGTGTACATCTCAATTTCAAGATAATCTTGAAGATTGGATGTGCTTCCAATTAATGAAAAAACATGTGAGTAGAATCTTTAGGATGAATATATATGAGGGTACCCCATATCGGTACCAAAAGGATTGCGTCGAGGTTTCGATTAAACTTCTTTTCTTGGTCGGGTTGGCTACTTTGGAAGGAGGAAATGCTCATATTTTTTTGGTGGAGTAATAGCTTTGCCGGCAGACCTCATTGATCTTATCATGGCGAAGCTTTGTTGCTGGTCTTTGGACGGCTACAAGAGAACGCTTGATAGTCTGCTAGCTAGGGCATGATTTCTTTGTTTTCCTTCAAATAGCAAGTTTGTTCCAATGTAATACGCTCATGTAAGATCCAGTAGCATTAGAGCAACTCAGGTGGCACCCAATCAGTACGACTTTTGATTTGGGGTGCCGCACTTTTGTTGGTCGATTTTTAATTTTACTCCAACCAGGGAGCACCCAAATTTAGCCCCTAAATCTATTTCGTAGGAGAATGACCGACGGGCCCCGCTCGTCATTCTCTCTTCTTCTTCCTCGATGTGGAGGGAGTTGCGATGGCTGGGCGTGGAGGGACCGGGCGCCATGGCTGACTTGTAGGGGCACTCCCAGCGATGGTGGCGCTCCATACGCCGGTGAGCCATCCGGACGCAAAATGCGGGAAGCTTGCCCTTGCCGCTCCGTGGTTTTAGTGTTCAATGCGGCAAGAAGAAGCAAGATACGTATAAACAATTTTAGTAATTTGTGGCTTGCACATCGATCATTATGCATCCATGCATGCGCCGCGCATGGCTACATGGCCGACTTTGACAGATCCAGTCCATCGCGGCGAGAGGGAGGGAGGAGCATGCGGCCCACGCTTGCCAAATGCCGGGCCGGTCGCGCTTAGGAGGGGAGGCGGACCGGCGAGGTGGAAATCCCAAGGATGGGGTCTGGCCTATTGGCCCAACAAATTTGTTGGGGTGTGGGGTGTTTTTGTTGGGCCAACAAATTTCCAGTCTCTAGTAGGGGCCTGTTGGAGTTAGATTTTTTGACCCCGACCCATATTTATATTGGGGTTTGAGTAGGGGCCTGTTGGGTTGCTCTTAGGGGTGGCGATCATGGTAATCACCGTGTTACGGGTCCTACCATGTGTAAGCTTACTTTTACCTAATGAAAAAGCAGCGTAGAGGCGTGCTCTCAAAAAAAAGATTGACCATACCTAGACCACCTTTGTCTTTAGGTTGCTGCACCACCGGCCAAGCAACTAAGTTGGCCCTTTTCTTCTCAGTGTTACTACCACGCCAAAGACATTGTTGTATATCACTAACTCATTATACTCTACCTGACAAAGTAGTGTTAGAAATAAATGGACTATATCCATGTTGTCAAGATATCTGTCAACAGGATTCCTTAGCATTGAACTTTGTTTTGTGACTCGCACTTTAATGTGTGTGGTCTTGTTTGTTTATTCAAAGATGTACATGCATTCATTTTTTTGCCGTATGAATTTGACTTTTCTTCGCGCTAGTAGCTAAAGAGGATTCCTTGGGATTAATTAACTTTTTCATGAGACTGGCCCCTCATATGCTGTAAATACAAGGTTGTGTGCACACAGTGCATATACATAAGAACCAACATTCTAGCAGAGATCGAGGAAGCACTTAGCACTTAGAAACATCATCTTCATCGTCATAGATGAGGACAAAAGTGATCCTTCAATTCATGGTTTTGCCTTAGTTTTTACAGTGCATACCCCACATCTGGCTTGCGGTGAGACTGATTGTTATAAGGAGAAAGATAAAGTTGAGGCTCTATGCATGGATACCATAAAAATAATTGGTGATTACGTGCAACCAAGTAAAAAATGTTGCAGAACTGTGAAAGCATCTGACGCTTTTTTGTCGAATCCTTACTCCTAAAGAGTCACTTGAAAAAATAAGCGCCATTAAACTAGTTCAACTTTTCACGTGAGTGTGGCAGCCCAGTTCCAGTTGGAAGCCGATGCGGACGTAAGTAAATTTTCAGATACTAATTTTTGACATTTAATCTATTCGTTGAGCAAAAATGAAGATATTTGCTTGGATAATTAATGTGATATGACAATAATTCCTTTTCCTCAGTTTGGATTGTTCTACCACCAAGATCCACCGTCACTGCATTGGGGGGCATCCATGAGTGCACGTCAAGGCGAGCGATGCCAAATAAGATTCATGAAGTGATGGACTAATTATATGTTCATAGAGCTCCTTTTTTGTGTCATGTAAAATCAGCCAAGGCAAGCTGATGAATAATAATAACAATGTTATCATTAAAGTATGTCAAAGGGATCGAGTTAGATCGACCACTTCTTTTTTTCTCTTAAATACTCCTTGCTCTAAGGTCGATAGAAGAAGAATACTTTTACTCTTTGCTCTAAGTTATTACCCAATACAGTATTAAAACATATAGTAGTCATAATATAAAACAAGTGGTAATTAGAATTGTAGTAAATGGATGGAAGAATGCCTGTCCATTGGTCATGAATCGGTGGTTGAGCTCACCAGGCCTCGCCGTCTTCTGCCACATCTGGTCCTGGATCATCTCATCGGTGAGTCGAACGCCTGAGCTCGTCGGCGGTGTGGTGCACGTGGACGCTGTACCTCCCTCCATCTCCGGTCTGCATGACGAGCGCGCCGCCGTTGGCGGGTTCTCGGGCCCTCGAACTGTCGGACGGTCACTTGTAGCAGCATGAGGAAGACGCGCGGCGGCCGGGCCGTGGGGAGACGAGCACGATGTTCATGTTCATGTCGCCGGTGGTGGTGGTAGTGATGGGCGGTGGTGGTGGCCGGGGCCGGGTGGCGGAGTGGAAGCGTCCGATGTCGTGTCGGCGAGCAGTGTCTCCCGGAATCCGGTGATGCGGTCGTACGTCCGCCGCCGACTCGCCGTTGGGGAAGCGGTAGAAGAAGCGGCCGTACCGGAGCCTGATCTCCTTCTCCACACGCATCTGCTCCCGGTCCTGGGTGCGCCTGTAATGGAGGCCCATTATACCAATACCATGCATGGGTTGGGCCGGATGAGTGAGTGTGTGAAGTGAAGGCCCATCAGGACGGAGTGGGACCATGTGGATAAGGCGAGGCAGGCGGTGGCAGGCAAAGCGCGGCGCTTTATCCCGCCCCACCCGAAGTCCTGCTCGCGGAGGCGAGGCTCCTCGCGAACGCCGACGATGCGGTGGGGCTCAAGGCGTGTCCGATGCCACGCAGCGTCTCAAAGAGACCGGAGGTACGGCGAGACATAGAAGTAGACCTTCCAGTCGTCATCGCCACCGCCACCGTCGAAGAGTCGCGCAGGCGACGGCCGCGTCGTCGGCGTCACGCCAGCCCCTGGGCGGTGAGTCCAATCCTGGGGTCAGGACGCGCGTGTACGCCGCCTCATCCCACGTTGCCCTCGCTCTCGCCGTGCCGCACCAGCACGATCCGCCGGGGCCTCGGTGAGTGGCGTTGCCGGGGTCACCCACCATGGTGCTGCTGCTGCTTCGTTGCCTGCTTCAGGTGCAGCCCGGTGACGGACGCTGCTGTAGCCGACGCCGTGGGACGCCAGCGTGTCCTCGCAGCACCGGCACCGTAATGAAGGCGTCGCGGGCTGCCGCTGGTGGTGCTACCACCAGTGCTGCTGCCGACGGCGGCACTTGCTCGGCGCTGCCACCATCTGACGGAACGGCACCTGATGATTGGGGGGCTGATTAACACTATCAACTAGTCAACTGCAAGGTAGTAGCTAGCTTGTTAACGGTTTCAATTTGCTTGGTTGCGGAAATGATAGCCATGGCGATGATCATTCCTCTGCATATAAGAGTTGGATGCTATATCTTGTGATTGCGTATCAGTGTCTTTCTATTCAGTTCATTTTGCAGCACATCCTGTGGCGAAACTCATAGAGTCATCAACACTGCGACGCGGCCGCAAGTAGCTCTGTCTCTGTCGTGTGCCTCGTATGCTCGCACTCGCAAACCAGGCGTGGCGTGGCGTGCGATGCGTCTCGTCGCGACATGGACAATTCGACATGCCATTGCCTGTCCCGGCAACTGCTGCGACAGCACTCTGCCTCTCTGGTCGCTCGCTCTCCCCTCTGATTTGAAAAGGTGGTGCATGGTCGTGCCTGGGCCCTGGACTCCATTCTTAGGCCCTGGACTCCCATTCCATGGAAAAAATCTACTTCACTTCGGCGCGAAGTCGATTTTCGCCATATTTCCAGCAGGACGTATCATCTCGCAGACTTTTTTCAAACCGGTCATTTTCCTCCCGGAGGCGGTTTTGTGGGCGGTTGCTACAGTGGGGTTGCTACAGTACCGGCGGTTTGTATTTTCTTTTTTTTAAAAAATTCGGCTGAATATTTGAAAAATCAATAAATTATAGAAAAATCTAAAATAGAAAATCCAATTTTGTTGGACTCCACATAGATAGATCTACACAGTGAACATATAATACTGTATATTTTAGTACAGTTTTTGCGAGTGAAATTCATTGCACTGTAGGAGTTTCCATTACAGTATAGCATTTCGTGCTGCAAAAACATTGTACTAAAGTATACAATGACCACTCATTCTATCCTTCAAACTATTAAATAACCAAAATTCCAACAAGCCAGACACTACCATTTCTATAATTTAACAATTTTCAGTGGCGACAAAATGCAAACGCGTAACGCCCTGGCGAAGTAACTCGCCCACCGAAACCGCCTCCAGCGGTATGACCGCTCGAAAGTTTCGCGGCGTGATACGTCCTGCTGGACATGGCGAAAACTCGACTGCTGAGATGAGCGAAAGAGAATCATTCGTCGACGATGGCAGGCCCACCAGCGCGTAGCGATTTTTCTTTCCCAGTGGCCATATACCTCGGAATGCGGGGACTTCCCACACAGATTGAGCCCGCTCGCTCGGCGTCTATGGGTACAATGCTCTAGTAGTAGGTCCACAATACGGACGTGCCGGCTCTGTCTTTGCGACTCGGCTGCGTAACCCTTTTTCTTGTATATCTTCATAGTGGAAAACATATGAATTACCATTACTTGACACAAAGCTGGAATCATCCAGCAAACTACATATGTGCCGGGATAACAAACCAATTTCACAACAGTATAGTATTCTGAATTCTGCTGCTGACAGTAAGAACCTGGTTTTCCCACTCCTGTTTGAACCATTCTTCCAGCTGACCTTACGAATATGTGCGCTAAATGGATCGGGAACCATTCTTGTAGCATTGGTACATCTTCTTTTGAATGCCTTGTCAAATGGTACGGTGGTACTAGCTTTCTTTGGATGCCTCCTGGAATGACGCTATCTTGAAATGACCAATGCTATTCATCCCGATTGTGTGTGTGTCTGATATCATACGGCATTTTGTGCCTTTCTTTGTGTGTGCAGGCTGAGCTCCACAGTGGTTCTTGGAGAGGTTTGTAACATACTACTACACCTACAAAGAAGAAAAAAGGATCTTGGAGAGTTTGGTGACAGGCTACTGGGGGTGAATACACCTGTGTTTGGAGTAGTAAGCGGCGTCGCAGTTCAGCTTCACAGCATCCCCATTTGGCCGATTTCCAGTTCTGAATTCTGATGACAGTATGAACTGGTTCTCTCTCCTGTTTGAACCATTCTTCAGAGATCACCTGAATATTGTGCGCTAAATACATCCGGAAAGCTCGCCATCCCGCACCTTGTTTCATTCCGGCCAGCACATCCATACATAGTGCGATCCGATGCAACACTGGAATCTTCTTTTCATTTGTTAGCTGAGTGCACGCTCCCAAATCTTCTTCCATAGGGACTGCAGGCCAGGTCAGGAAGGAGGCCAGAGCAGCTAGCTAGATAGGTAGATAGGTACACATACATACATACATTTTATTTGTACAAGCCGAAATAATTCCTTTTTCTCAAAAGAAAGATTTCTTTTCATCAAAAGAAAAAAAAACTCTGAAACCAGTTATGGCCGGGCATTTTACCAGGTTGCAGATACTTCATTTATCAAGAAAAAAGATGCCCCTTTTTCTCTAGTCACCACACAAGGATAACTCTAGAATGGTTTCGCAAAAAAAAGGATAACTCAGAATGGTTTTCACTGGATCTCCCAAGGCAAAATTCATTCATCCAATTATCAGAACTTGCATACCACACCATTCAAATTAATTCATCCAGGTAAAGGTAATAACAAGTATTGGCTTTTTCTTCATCCTCAACAACAAAACGGTGAAAAATCAGAGGGTATGTGTACTATGTATCATCTGTCGTCTCCACCAACAAAAGGAAGAAAAAAGGATAACAGAAAATAAAAAAACAAAAAGAGAAGGAAGAAAATAGAGCAGAGCCACATCTCACTGCTACCTACGTGCATACTATGTAATAAGTACTTTTTTGTATTTAACTTTACCCTAATAACCTAGCTAGTTAAAATTCTAGTTAAACTTGTCTATTACCACACCATTTTCTTCCATCACTTTGTTTGGGCTTTGGTAGCCTTTTTCCCAGAGCAGAGGGAGAACAGAGCACACTGGAGCCCTGGTCAGACGTCGTCAAGCCGGTCGAGTGAGATGAAGGAGAATTGACCAATTTTGCACAGAAGGGCCGCCCAGCAGGGATCGAGGTAAGTCGGATGGGCGGATGGCTATGACGGCGGCAGTGTGGGGGCAGGAGCAACGGCGGGAGGGCGGCGTCCGGCAGAGCGGGCAGGTGCGGTGTCCGTGCGCAGCCCAGCGGTCAAGGCAGGCGGTGGAAGACGTGGCGGCATCCCCGGGCACGGCGCACCTCGGCGGCGGCGTGAAGTCGCCCAGGCAGACGCAGCACCCTTCCGGCAACGGCCGCGGCTGTCGTCTCGCCTCCGCTTTCGCCTCGCCGCCGGAGGAGGAGGAAGAGGAGCAGTCGGGACGACAGCGAGTCGAAGCGCACACGCCGGGGAGTGCTCCTCGAGGCGCTGGGCGGCGGCGGCGGCGCGGGGGTGGCGCGGGTGGTTGTGGTGGTCAGCGTCGGATGCCGCCGTCGCCCAGCTGTGTGCGTCGGTGTCGTCGGCGTCGGTGGCGCCAGCCAGGCGGAGACAGCCAGGAGGAAGGCGGCGTAGATGGCCGAGGAGGAAGAGGTGTAGCACCAGCTTGGGCATCTCTGAGTACCCCACGGGGTATCCCATCAGCATCGGGACAGTGGAATGGAGCAACCACCTGAGCTGAGCTGAGCTGAGCTTCTTGGCTGCACTGTGCACTATGCGCGCTGTGATATCAGTTGGTTTTTGGATGGAGGAAGGAGATGATGATGATGGCGTCTGACTGCGGCGAGTGGTGGCAGGGGCTTTAAAAGGCAAGCAGGGTAGGGAAGGAGACGAGCAGAGCAGAGCCGGCAGCAGCAGTGAAGGTGAAGGTGAAGGGAGCAGCTTGGAAACAGGCGATTAAAGTGATGATGGGAACCGCAGGACGGTGACAGAGATCTGCTACTGTACATTATTATTTTTCTACTGTGCATACACTACGTCCCTGCAAACGACAGTGCATATACAAATACTCACCGTCTCGCAATCATGCGTCGTTTTAGAGTCAGGCACGTAGACTAAGAGAGGCGCCAAAAGGCACGCATACCCTACGTTTTCTCTTTCTTTTGTTCCCATCGCACATGTGCATCGATACCGCGCCCACGCGCTTGAGCACCGCCTCGCCGTTTCGCCACACCTAGCCCAGCGCTTACCTCACCCGGGAGAAGATGATGGCGACTGGATGGCGGGTGTGTAGATGCGCGACTCGGCTCCGTAGAGAGAAGGGGCGCGCTCCGGCATGTCTGGTGAAGAGAGGAGGGGCGCGACCGCCGCGCGTGAAGTGAGAAGCGGCGAGCGGCCTCGGCGTCCGCCTCTTGAGCTCGACATCGACTACGCATGGATCCAGCCGGGCGGTGGGTGCGCTACTCGGCTTTCGAACCGCGGTGCGCCCCTCGCGCTCTTCTGCGCCGCGCGCTCGTGCATCTCCTCCGCGTGTGTGCTCAGCGGGCGCACCTCCGCTCGTCGGCGGTAGCGCGGGCCGCCGCGAGCGCACTCGCTCTCGCTGCAGCGGTCTGCCGGGCATTCTTGTCGTGCGGATGGATAGGCGCTCAGCAGTGACTACTTCATGGAGGATGAGAGGATAAAGCCTCTCACGTGCCTTCCACCATCCTATTTTATTTTTATTCATGTATTGGGAGAGCGAGGATGGGGATCGATGGATAGATGGATGCGATGGCGGGGCTACTCGCCCGTAAGTGCGATCCTAAAAGCGACTTGTATTTTGATACTTCGTTGGTGCTAAAAAGCTACTTGTATAATGATATGGAGGAGTATAAAAGCAGAGTTACAAGACATACAATTGCACTACAACGCTCTAAACTTTATGATACATCGACCTAAGTTTGCGTTTCACCTACGATATGTGGCGGATATGCCCAGATATGTGGGTCGATAAGTAATTTTTGTTAGCTCGCTTTCTAAAAACTTGGACATCATTATTTTAGGATCCGGTATGGTTTTCAAAGTATATTTTTACACATTTCTTATAGCGCTAGATCGCTCAAGGCTGATAGGAAACAACCGGCTCGCCTACACGCTCCGCATGCGCACGCTGCACCTTCACGAGCGGCCGCACAAGTGGGATGGCGCATGGTAAGCGCCCGCCTCTCCTCCTCCCTCGCAGGGTTCCGGCAAGCATCTCCTCCTCCCTCCTATGTGCTTTGTCCTTCCTATAATAAAATTTGCGAACTCGTGGGGGAAAGAGTAGCGCGCATGAGCGAGCACCAGCGTGGTGAGTGGCCGATGGTAGGGAGCGAGCGGGCTGATCGATGGTCGCGTAGCGAGAGTGGCACGAGAAGGAAGAAGCATGAGATGGGCATTCCTGCACTTTGAAATCCCCACCTTTTATCACCCTAAACTACGGATCTCTGAAAGAAGAATATTGCGAGTATGACATGCTTTTATTGTATCAAGAGGGATTTAGCATAAGCCTAGAACGGCGTAGGGATAGCTTTAGCTCCCTCGCGATCAGTCGATAAGGATGGTGTGTGAGCCGAGCAGCGCGGTGCTCGGGGCAGGGCAGGTGCGCTTGGTTCGCAGCCTCCAGTGGCGCCATCATCGCCGTCACTGTTCATCGTCCTCCCTAAGCCTGCATGCTGCTGCTTTCAGAAATCGTAGGAATCGATCTCTCGTCCATGTGTGTGATGTCTTCCCTGACTGTCCGTGCCGCTGTCAGTGTGGGACGGCATCAGCTTCGCCGCGCGTCGCTGCCGGTGGACTCTGCCTTTGTCTCCCCACCATCGACAGAGCTTTTCTGCTGCACTAGTTGCACAGTACTCCAATCCAGTACGTACCGGACGGACGTACGCAGCTCTCAACCTTAATTCCCGGCTCTCGTTATACAATATTGTTCCTGGTCGTGATTTGTTTATCAGCTGTTGGTCTAGCTGATTTCTAGCAGGTTTTGACGTTATTTTCGTTGGGCGGTAGATGTAGCGCCAGCGCTTTGCCGCATTGCTTCTACTTTGCTTTTGCTAAATCCTCGTGATCAGGATTGGCCAAAAATCTGTTGATTGCTGAATGGCCACGAAGCTGGAGCTACACCTCACATTAGGCCAGCCACCGTATCGCATGCCGTGCCAAAGCCGTAGCTGAATCTCGCCAAAGTTTCCGGCTATTCTCCCTCGGAGCCCGGCCAAGGCCACATTGAGGTAGCGGTGTGTCACACGCACGCAAATCTCAGCCTTTCGACGTCCATCCTGGCCAAGGCTCGCTCCTTCTTCTCGCGACGCGTCGGCCCTCACGCTATGGATGCCCTGGAGAAGTTTCCACGACTCCACACATCCCTCTCTCCTCCCTCGACATCGCGCTGAAAGCTCTCATGCAACTCGACCATCACAGGCTCGCCGCTATCATCGCCGCCCGCACTCTCTCTAGTGCCTGGCCACGCTCTCCTCGGAGCAAGCTCGGCTCAGCCATGGACCGCGGTCGGCTATAGATTGGTTGCCACCAAGACACATGTCGGACCATGGTTCTCTTAGCTTCGGCTCGATTTCGTTGCTCGCCGCTCCTTCCCCTACGCCACCACCGCTGCATACACACGCAAAGCCTAGCGTGATCCTTTGTCCATGGTGCTCGCTCGCGATGCCCACCAGGTGTTCTAACAAATGCCTCAAATGGGGTGAAATTTCTGTAGGGCTACTCTCTCAAGTGAGTGATTGTATGCAGAAACCAAGCCAACACCCAACCAAACACAAAAATCATGCTACCCAAGCTCAGCAGTGTGCAAGAAACCAAAACAAACAGCAGCTCAGGCTTGTTAGGGGCAGGGCTTCTGGGTCTAGCCTGCCTTGATCTTTGCTAGCCAAGCTTCCTCGTATAAGAAATGAACCAACATACCCTAAGCTTCTCCTAACCAAACGATAATTTAAGTATGTAAAACTCCTAGGAACATAGCAAAACTTGTTGTTATTAGTTGCTCAATACTTCCTGAAAGCGTCTCATAAGCGATAAAGCGCTTACGCTCAAGCAAGTATCGTGGTGAGTATGTGTGCTAAGCGATGATAGTCTCGCAGTACGTACTACATAAATTTATAGAAAGAGGTTTATTTGGAGTTCAAATAAAAGCTGGCTGAGCAACAATCCTGGATCGGGAGGCTAATAACTTTAAGGGAGGATGGAACGCAGCTGCACATAGAACACGACGCAACACATGGTACACGCCGTTTGTAGCCACTAGTATGGGCATGCAAGAGGATACAGGAGCTGCAGGAGTGAGAGGACGTGGCCTGATGCATGTAGCGCTGTTGGCTGTTGCTGCCTGATCTGCTGGCCTGTACGAAAATATTCCCCCTGGTCTCTCCTCAGTTGTTCACACGTCACATTTTTCTATTTCCACCTGCTGGGCTTCTCGCTCACATAAGCTGCTGTAGTCACGTGCATGCATGCCTCCCCTCATTAGTCTAGTCTATCATCATCCACCATCGGCCTCTCTTCCCATACACACACACTAGGTTGGAAAAATTTCTTTCTAATTTCTACTCTAACTCTGAAACTAGACACATTATGGGGCATGAACACAAGATTTTGTTTAGATCATGCCAAAGGCATGTTTTCCATAAGGAGATTTTGTTACAAGTTTGTTACACAAATCACTAAGCAAAGCACACACCCACAAGAAGCTCATAAAGTGGTGATTACACAGCAAAAGAGTCTCTTGCATCACAACAACCCATCAACAACCTCCCTAGGTTCTTGTAGTCCGCTAAACACCAATCGTCATCCTCGTCTAGGATAAGAGAGCAGAGACGAGTCGCTGATGTACGTGACCTGTCGAAAGTTCTGTGTGTTGTATTCCCTTCCCAAAAGCATCTAACCGGCGAGGAAGAAGAGTGAGTCAAAACCGTCGGTATGGCTTGGTTCTATTGTGCAATTCTATCTATGTCTATCTCTCTATGTTAGAACGTATGTCTCCTCTAGGCTCCTAGCCTACAGGAGACAGAAAGAGACATGGCATGTGAATCTAATGAGCCGCACTAATCAAAAGATGCACATGGACGATCAAAACCTACTACTAATAATTACATATATATGACACTAGCATATGAATGCACGCATGGCGACAATGAGAGATGGTCGTGAGATAGAGGTAGTGCATATAAAAGTTTTATGTGATCGATGATGGAGGGCAGAGAGAGAGAGAGAGAGAGCAGTATATAGATAGCATGTGTCTATTTACGTGTAGGTAGCTAGGCCGTACATGCTGGTTGATCGGTCGGGACCTCGGGAGTAGGAGTAGCAAAGCAAGCAAACAATATATAGCCACCGACTCGATCGGCCGGCACGCCATGTGGGTGCACCTGCTGATGACTATAGTATATAATTTATATATATGTTAACAATCAACTACCCTTTTGCTAATCTGAATATTATACTATTTATTAACACACTATTGTGCTAGTGGACAGTGGTCCTTATTGTCGGACACCTATGAACAGCTAGTACATAGAGCGTACATATTCATCAAAGTAAGTAATGGAGAAGCTAACAAATTAGATAGATAGATGGAGACAATACTTTCTACACTCTTTTAGATTATATAAGTCATTCTGTCGACTTGTGCAAATACATAGCTTGCAGTTGAGAGATAGAGACAATGTAGTAAATATTTCTTTTTAGAAACGTGCACTATATATGTATTCGTTCCGGCCCTAACTATACTCTACAGAGATACATACCTTTCCCTTTGATGCCCATTCAGTAGAGAGGTTTGGCACATCAATCACCCTCCAGACTGCACCTCCACAGCCTCATATCCATCAGGGAGGACGACTTCATGTGCTGGTGGCGCTGCGCGAAGCTGAAGAAGCTCCCAAAGTTCTACGCACAGGCTTCGACTCCCCTCTTCTTCCTAATCGCGTGCTTTCTCTGGAAGGAGCGCAACCTAGTACCTTTTGAGGCCACATTCTCGCCCTCCACGCAGTTGCCGCTTTCTATGAGAGCTAAGGCGCTCCCTAGCTGGTGTGCTGCGCAACAGGCGCCTGGGGAGAGTTATTAGCTTGGGGTAGGTGTGGTGTTTTCTTCTCACCGTGTCAGCATTACTTTGTCACTATGTAATCATTCGTGCATCCAGTAGAGGCTGTAGGGTTTGGCTTCTCGAAAAGTCGTGGTTACCGTGATCGCAAATCTGTTTAACTTTCTATTCTCGCGACCGAAAAACACACGCAACGGCGCGTTCCTAAAAACAAGAGAGAGAGGTACATACTACACGTTTATACATCTAATATCGTGATAGGGAGGGAATATTAGAGATAAAGGTGTAGTAATGTAGGAATCAAGGGAATATTGGAAAAAGAGAAATGTATTGAGAAGTGAGAACAACAACTTCA
Organism: Hyparrhenia diplandra; assembly: GCA_015847255.1. Lineage (NCBI taxonomy): Eukaryota > Viridiplantae > Streptophyta > Magnoliopsida > Poales > Poaceae > Hyparrhenia > Hyparrhenia diplandra. The sequence goes on along the minus strand of JADLZK010007531.1, from coordinate 10,307 downwards.
ATTTGAGACAAAAGTCGTTGGTTCGCCCATCCATTTTATGTACCTACCTCGTCAGGGCTTGCCTCGTTTGCTTGTGAGATTTGTTGCAGCCGTCTAAACTATAGTAACAGTAATCCAGAAACTCGTAGCCGCAGCCAGCTAGCTTCACTGCGCTACCAGGGCTTGTCACTGAAGAAAACGAAAGTGTTGCCGGGCGGTGCTTGCCCTACAATGGAAGTCGACAATCCGTGGAACAATGCATGTATACACTGTAGCAGGCCGGGCTCTCTACAGTTGGATATATCGGTCAATGGATGTGGGATTGACGACTACTCATCAAGCAGAGAGTCCTTTTTACTTCGACGACGTGTGAAGCACGCAGTAGTATTTCATTAAGAGAGGGAAAAGCCATACAGGATCCACAGTGTATGAGATAATCATCGGGGAGGATCAAAGCCGATCCTCACCTGTATTCATTTACTACGGATGCCGGGAGGAACCTCCCGGAGTGGAGGGGCATAAGCACTGAACAGTGTTTACAATAAAGGAATATATATACGTCAGCAACGGGTGAGGCAAGGAGATATCAGCATATCGAGAGTACTCATCCACCTATCAATCCAGCTCTGTGATCTTTTTCGTGGGATTCGGCATCTCCACAGCCCTACAGTTTCCCTCATTTGCATTGTTGAATCAGGCGAGCAATACTGGGAACTCTTTGCCGAACACAACATCGTTCCCGTGTTTCCAAATGCACTGCAGCAGCAAAGGAAAGAGTGAGGAGCGCACCTAATTTCTCGTGAACCGGTGCGCGATCCACAGTGTATTGAACACACTAACGCATCAATAATGACGATTGTATACTATTATAGTTTTTCCCTTTACACTAACTACTGTAGTGATAGAAAAATATTTTCACAACCAACAATAGTTCATTAAAAATACCTATCTCACCATTAGTTAATATCACGCAACAGAGAGGAAAACGACTTTGGATGACACAACACATGAGTTAGAGGAATCGGATGAGCGCCTAGAAAACCCCTTCCAAATGCCCCCTAACTTCACATCTACACAATTGTACTTCGACACCGATCCATGTGTTGGTACTTTTGCTACCCAACGAATCAAGTACTCGCGAATAATGTGGTGCAAAGCTAGAGGAACAGGAAACGGATCATCCTTCTGCCGCTACTACACACGGACAAGATGATGGGCGCCCTGTCGGTCGGCCGTCGCACTCGTGCGCGTGTGCTTCCCTCTTCTGACAGCGCGCAACCCTCCTTTCTCTGTCTCTCCGTTTGCAAATTCAGCCCAAGGCCCAAACCAATGGCGCCAAAAGACCCTGGGGAAATGTCCAGGCCCAGGATTTGTCACCATAAGGCCCAGGAAAGTAAGCTTGCTAGAAAAATAATAGTAGCTGTGCAAAATAAAACATTTTAGATTGTATATCACCCCCAATAAAAGAAATATCCATAAAAGAAGATTTAACAGTCTAGTTAACTTTTAAGCTACTCTTATACCCTACTTCCCCTTTTGAGGATATATGGATTTTAATTAGCAGACCCAAAAACGTAGACACTGGAAAAGGTTCAGAAACCCTTCTTCGTGGTGTCTCCTATGAGGTGTTCTCCCGCGATTTTAGCCAAATCGCTTTTTGAGTCTCTACGCATCTAGGTTCTAGGAAAAAGTGGAGTTCTGAAGACCTCAGCGTGCACCACGGTTCCAGAGTTCTCTACTTCACGTAGGAGTATTATGGAGTAGAGTTCGAGCAGTCCCAAACACCCTAAAACATCTTTCATCAGTAGCTCTCAGTATAGACCAGCGATCACTTCTGGCTATACTGTATCTCTTCTTGGGCAACCTTTACATGGATGGGATTGGGAAGGTTAGTCTGCTACTTTGCTCTTTAGTTCCTTCCTCACTTCGGTTCCAAGACTTTTTATTCTATAAAAACAGATCGAAAAAGGAGCTCCGGCTAGCATCTTCCGGCGAGAGGCTCTGTGACTAAAGTCAAATAAAAGATGTGAATAATTTTTATCAATTTTAGTCCCATGATGACACGCCCATACTGTACAATGAGATCCATGAATGGATACGAAGGCTGACGCCCATTAGCATCACAAATTCAAGCGTTAATAGTGTAGCTGGATTACAATGCGCACCAGCATTATGGTTGTCTAATCGGGTAGCTCGCCAAAGGCCACTTTTTCATAAGATGCTCTGCTTCAGTGATCAATTGCAGATCCACTACCAATATCTAGTACATACGCATAACCTCTTTTTCCCCCAAAAAGAAAAATCAAGTGGTGACAATGCCAATGCATGCAAAAGACAAAAAGCTTATTTGTTTTCTTAACTAAAGGCCTAATAATATGCACAAGCTGCTACACACACCATCAGTACGGAGGTTAAGTAGCACTTTGGTGGCTAGAGCATGGCCACAAAAGCTTTTCACTTTCCTCCCTTTTGATCTTCACTTTGCTTTTCCATTCCTTGAATGTGCCTCGATCAGATCCTCCTTCTCTTCAGAGTGGTCACCTTCCTTCTTGTAGCTTTTGCCCGCTAGATCTCCAAAGATGGAGAAGATATTGCTGTTGGTTGGAGCACACAATTCCAGAACACGCTGGCAATGAATTCTGCTTCGCGGAATCATTCATTCGTGCTTCCAGGATCGTTGCGTCTTCGAATTTTCTGAATCTAACCACTGAAAAGTGACCATCTGTTTCCGCGATGCACGTATATATGTTAGCGCTGCTGCAAGTGGATGTAACTTCGCATGCAGTTACTAGCTAGTACCACTGAATTGAAACTGAAAATGACCATTGAGCAGGTGCTCACTACACAAATGTGCTGCACCCCCGTCTGCAATTGCTGCTAAAAATATCCAAGAACAAAAACTTGCGGAAGTGCTGTGCAAAGTCTAGCTAAGGTCTACATCTCCCGTCGTCGTCGGCGATGAAGAGCCCCCATTCCATAGCGTCAAGCTCATGCTGGCTACTCGCTGCAAATGCAGTTGTAGCCAAGGAGTGGCGTGGCAGAGATACAAATCATAATGGCATATGTTTGTTGACATCTATTGCTTTGCGCATAGGACAATCGCTCTTCGTTCCTCTCGCTGCCAGTGATACTACTGCTGATGCATCACCAAATCGAAACAGAGTGAGGCTCTGCGCGACCGATCGAATGGTGGATGAGTAAGAGAGCTTTCATACATCCATGGATAATATGCGAGGTGATCACCACTAATTCTCTGGTTTCTTTGATTAAGCAGGGCACCTTTCGCTACGCAGGTACTGCATGCTCATCACTGATGCAAAGGCATGGAGCTTGTAGACGGCAGGACTTTCCAAAGCTCACCAAAGTGTGAAAGCGTGGGTTGGGCCCTCGCTGCTGCTAGTTGCGTCCATAACCTTCCTCTTCAGTGCCCAGTAGTGCTGAGTGTTCCCTTTTACTTTTGTTAATCTATATATATATTTTATTTTCCTTCTCTATGGTGTGTTCCACCTCCACTCTCACATCTAAAATCAGGACAAAAATTGGAGAAGACATTTGTGCGGTCAAAATGTTTTGGTAACTTTTATGGTAACTTTTTCATGGTGCTCAAGAGGTAGAGAATCATATCAGGATGGACTGTTCCGGGATTCCTTTTTCACTTTCACATTATCTTATTGGATCTACCTACGGGCTGATTTGGTATCGACTCTGGGTGTCTGCAGTATGTGCCCTTACCGGCTAGCAAACATATATACACACACGACATGTTTCTTCAAGTCATCGATCAGCATTAGCAGCCTTTATCACCTTTGTTCGCGGGTAAGGGGTAAACTAAGCATAGTGCCAATGTCACATCTCTTTTATCAGGAGCACTACGAACCAAGTAATGAAAAAGACCTATAAATAGTCTCATTTTGCAGGAGCATTGCTATGGCAAAATTCAGGTGAGGTCGGGTGAAGCCGGTGGCCAAACGGTTCTCGTGAAGCAGCAATAATGTGCGACACGGGTCGTATCAACGACGGGAAGCCGGTGATGAGCGATGCTAGTATTCGACCTCATCTCCGCCGTGACAACAGCCCCTCGATCAAGAAGGCGCTGCAGGAGGGCCTCGACCGCTTGGTGCCGTCATCACGCTGTGGCAGCTAGCGGCCACTCGTCTTCTTCGCTCCCTATCGCATACTCTCAGAGAAGTGGTACGGTGCATGCATGTGGCATCAGAGAAACTGAATGACCAAAAGTTCAGATTCAGAGAAACCAGACTACCTCTTTTTGTCTCTTTTCATGCAGGAACACAAGGCCTAAGCTCACACTGGAGATCCTAGCCCACTCTTTCTTCAGTGCAGCGTTTGGGTACGTACAGTCACAGATCCTCCTGCAGTCCTTTTCCTCTTTTATGATGAATAATTCTGTCTGATTCAGTATTCCTTTTTGCTTATTCTGTCCTGTGATCCCGTCCAGCGCCGCGCTGTCTCAGTACACCTTCTTCTACGGGCTGCAGCAGTACACCACTGCAACGTTCGCCATAACTTTCACCAACGTGGCTCCTGTACTCACTTTCCTCATTGCGCAGTCTTGTTAAGGTGCTCCTTCCAGCATCCTGCAGTCTGCACCTGCTCTCTTTGTTCTGATGGAACTCGAAAAGTCTGAAACCGCTGAAACTGAAACTCTCCCGAAATTGCTGAAACTCTCGAAACTGAAAGTCCTGAAACCGGCCCATTCCCTTTCATTCAGAGTGGAGTCACTGAACATGAAGAACAAGGCAGGAGCAGCAAAGACGTCGGAACACTCACATCGTTCGCCGGCGTCATGCCCCTGACCCCTGTACAAGGGCGCGTTTCCCCGACTCACCTAGCCGAAGAACCCAGCCCCGGATCACCACGGAGCAGGGTCGTCATCGTCTCGACAGGAAGAGCTGGACGCTGGGCACCTAGCATTGCTCGCCAACTGCCTGTGCTTCTCCTTCTGCGCTCCTGCTGCAGTCCAGGCTGACCAAGAAGTACCCGGCGCTCTCTACTCCAGCACGCCTACAATGTTCCTCATCAGCCTCTCATCCTGCAGGGCGTAAGCGCCCTCACGGCGGCCATACAAAGGCGTAGCTGTCGGTGTGGGTTGTCACCAGGCCGTTGAGATCGTTACGGTCTTATATACAGTAAGTAAGCTGATAACGACCTTTATTTTCCTTATTGTCACTTTCCATTGTTACATCGTCTTTTACCACTCTCTACTATACAAACTTGTACTCTTTGGTGTGTGTGTCGAGATATCGTCTTCTTACGACTTTTGACATACACTTCTGTTTCGATTGTTTTTGATATATATTAAAAATCTAACAGAAAAGCCAATCCAATCCCTACCCTGGTGAAGTGAAGTTTACTGGCACGTTATTTACAACAGAGATATAGCCTTTTTCACTAGCAGATATGCTCATGTGTCGCAAAGGTAAAAAGAAACTACTAAACATTAATGTAAAACGTTTACGCAAAATGCATATCTACTTCATGTCTTTTATGTATAATTTGTTTTATGATAGCCATCACATCGAGTAATATAAGTTAATGCGTGATAATAGTTAACACCGTCGTACCTTTTTAAAACTGTATCAAATTTAAATACACCCTTTGGTATATAAGTTTCTCTTCCTTTGCAAAAGCTTTTATATAATTATTTAGATATAAAATATATCATAAATATGTAGCTTTTCTCATACTATCCATGTCTATGACTTAATATCGACCTCTTTGTAGCTTTTGACTGATCATATCAACCCTCCCCTTTAACTTTTTGTCGATGTTAGGATTGGTCTGTCCTCACAATAAATTATGAAAGGAAATCTCTCTAGTCTACTATGGCAATCCTTTTTAGGGAATTACTAAAATGCATTTGTTTAGATTTTGATAGACAATAATCTGTCCTATGAAATAATTAGTTGTACCATTGAGCAATCCATATTTTTAATAATAGTAAGTTTTGTTTTTATAAAAACTACTTCAGATGGTGGTAAAATCATAGGCGTTGGGTCTTTAAAATGATAATTGTCCCCCGATTCCATTGCCCCTGCTCGTCTTTGTAGAAGCTGCTCTGCATGATTGACTGCTGTAACTGACTTGATAGGCATCGGTCGTCATGGTGATTCCCTTTTGAGCCTCGTGCAGAGGCCTAAGATGGGAGAGAGAGCCCACAAGCTTAGGTTAGTTCCAAAACCAAAAGCCGCGACACTTTAGCCAGCCGCCCTTTTAATGGAAGTAGCTTAATAAGTTGTTCCAAAACCCAAGACGCGACACATCAAGGCAGGAAAGGCTTTAATAATTTGAAGTTTCCGCCACATAGCGTGTCCTTTTGATGGAAGTATAGCCCCCACCACAATATGGAAGCGCGATCTTGAGAAGAGTAGTTGTAGCATTCGCCACCGCATTGGAAGCGCGATTGCTCTTGACCTTTTGTCAGCTGGCGACAACGGAGCAGTTGCCGAAGTTGACAATGATGGGAGCCGTGGCACCGAGTCGCGGACACACGAGGGGATAGTGTGGAGGGAGTTAGGTGGCAGCTGGCGACGCATGGGGGAGTGGCAGCAACGCTGGAGAGCTGCGTGCAGTCAGGGGATGGCGCGTGAAGGGAGATAGGGCGCGGAGGCCTCGATCCACAGTAGAGGCGAGAGGCCCCATGGTGGAGCGCGCGACTATTGGTGACCTAAACCTCATGACGCATACCCATACAATTTTGTAGAATACCACACGTTTGATCATAGTACACAGCTTGTACACACGTTTAATCATAGCATACATAAAATGGGTAAATACCGTGAATGACCCTGATCAGCTAAAGCATACATAAATGGGTTCCACTTTGTAGTTGGAGATATTATGAATTTGAATTGTTTTTAAGCCCATGATAGGGATATCTTTAGAAGTAATGATCTAATATTGGCATTAAGGGGAGAGGAAAAGCCTCATATTTTGAATGTCAAATATTATTTCCATAGAAGGAAAATGATTCAAGAGAAAAATATGCTCTCTTTGAAGCTTGAAGCATGAATAGTATCACACACACCAAGTCATACAATAGTTTGACTAATGCACTTGTCAAGCTCTAAAGTAGAGCATATGTTGTAATCACTAATATTCATAGGTATAAAAGAATAGCCTCCCTATATCTTTTGTCTAATTGTTCTACTATTTTCTATTATGTTGATCAGTAAGATACGTAGAGAGGAAGGTTTTTAATCGCTGACAACATGTTTTATAACACAAACAAGTACTTGCGTAGCATATAGCATCGGCCCTTCTTTACGTGAAAATTAAGTACTCTATTTAGCACCGCTGATTGGGCAATACATACATGCCCCGGGTTGTCAATCTACCCCTGCTGCAACCACGCACTACATAAGACAAGGGCGACCCAAAATGGGGAGGGGGCTATGCTACTACCGCCAACTCGTAGGTCAAAGCAATCTATGGGGTGAGAGCAAATGGTGGGTAGGGTTGGTAGGGATTACCACGCAAGAATGCAAAGCCACATGCAAGTCTTGAGGGCTCTTCGGACGCAGCGGCAAGACCTTGGGCGCCAACAGCATTTCCGCTGGGTTTCGTGTCCGGTAGGCTTGGGTCTTAGGGATGATTGACCCACCTGTTTCCGTGCCTTCATAGGCAAAACCCATCAAACGTTTGGTCTCGGGTTTCATCCACCCGCGGATATCCAAATGCATATCCGAAATACCAAATCAATTAGATCCAAAACCTTGCATGTGTTTAGTAATATGCTAATAATAACTTGTTTACTTCCTAAATTAATACATTTATCTCAAAGCTAACACATAAAGCGTCATTTGGCTATTTGTTGCCTCTTTGTTTAAAACATGTGAAGTAATGCGTATATATATCCGCTGGTCTCGAAGTATCCATTCGGTTTTGAAATTCCTCTTCGCATTCGGTATCCTGCTGTGTTTGATTTTGGTGATGAATTCTCAACCTCAATCGCTGATTCGTAAGCAGATTCGTGTCTCACTTTGCCGTTTTGGGTGCGCTGGGAGACTTCACCGCATTCAACCCCACCAAGGCTATTGTACTCTTAGGAAGGGGCTTAAGTTGAAGTCTCTCCTCCACACCTTTTGTGTGGCGGCTTTTCAAACAGGATCCTTAGCTTTCGCGGCATGGCGTTCAGCGATGGCGCCGAAGCTATAACGCTCTCTCGGCAATGACCGCTTAATGGCTTTGCGTCACCAAGTGCGATTTGACGCATTACGGCTTTAATGATGTGACGTAGCCAGCTTGCCGGCGTTATGTGATGGCAACCGCAGCTTCTGGACAACGTAAGTATATTTTGTTCTCAGTATCCTGGATCAACCATGTTGTGGCTTGATTCGACAGGAAAGCGCATGCATCTCCACCAAAGCTACCCTCGGGTTTTGAACCTGTGGTTGGGACGCTGTCATTACTTTTAATTATATATGCCGCGTATGTATCGTAGCACGTGCTTTTTGGACATGATTAAAAATGACTATTGCGTGGAGCTTTTGGCCAGTCAGCATGCAGCGCTCAACGCTATTGGATTTGTGAAAACAGATCAAGACCCTCGCGTGGACTCCAACTTATTTAAGAAAACAATGCAGGGAGTACACATATGTAAAATAAAAATGGAAAAGCAGCAGCACCAGGTCCTATCTATAGTTAAGCCACCACACAATCGGCAAAAACACGTCAGGAGGAAGTATGCACTTTTGTTGTCGCTCCGCTGCCATCCACGACGCGACGCCGGCTTGCGCCGCCACGTATCGCCGCCACGCCGCCGCATTGGACAGCGAGTTTACTCTTTGGCACCACGTGAACCCTCGCCTCAAGACGTTACAGCTCAGCGCCACCATGAACGGCGCTGAGCGGTAAGCGGTCTATTTTTGAAAGCATCCTATCATCGTAGGCTTACTGCGAGAGCAATCTTCTCAAAAGGCCAAAAGAGTAGAGAAAAGAGACGCCTCTCCCCACATACAGCCTCCCTCCCTCATATGGAAGTAGCCCTCGCTGGACATTGCCTCCTTTGCAGTTTTGGAGGAGGTGGCCCTGCAAGAAGAGAAGTTGTAGCATTCGTACCGCCATAGGAAGCACACCTCTTCCTCTGGACCCCTTCTTGATGGTGGCAACAATGGGTGTTGTGGCGCCGGTGAGCCGCAAATACAGCGAGAGGTGATACAGTAGAGGGAGCTTGCGGTTGGAGAGGCCTCCAGCCGGCGGAGCGCGTTTCGCAGCGGTGGCAATGATGACGTGGGAGTGGCAACGCCGAGAGCCACTATATCAAAGGATATCAGCGGGAGTGGAGATAGGGTGCTTTTGAGGCCTCTCAAGGAAGTGGAGAGGCAGCCATGGTGGGATCTATGCCCACTCTTCACTCGCCCATGTGAATCTAGCGACGCGCCACTCTTTGCCCCCTCTACTTCCGCCGCATGAACCTCAAGCGGAGCCCATTTAACCCTCCTAGGAATTCTTGCCATGGATGCACCGAGAAGCAGGTTGAAGTTGTGTGGAAGCTGAAGACTCACATGTATACTCTCACCTGAGCTGGCAGCTAGGCTAGGTTTACAATGAGCCTAGCCGAAGCGAAATGGGATCACATGGTAACCCACCTTTCGAGCTTCTCCGTGCTGCCCGTCACTCCTCACTTCTACCTACACGGTGTACGCAGTTCTGAAGCTTTCATGGTAGGCGGCGTGCGCAACGCTGCGAGCAGCCGGTGTAAGCTACAAGCTAGTGCTGGAGGCACAAGGCAGGGAGATAGGGATGGAGAGCGGAGGCACATATACTGGTGCATATACATACTGGTGGCCAGGGCACAAGTAAGCAGGGGCAAATACCGTACTGCGCTCAGCCTATCTAAAACAGTGATGGTGGTGTCGTAAGCCTCGTGTCACATGCTCCACACACATTTGCATGAATGCAAACCTTTATTTTATATACAGTCAATACGAGGTGCACGCATGCCGCTGACTGAGGAGGTATATAACAAGTACCATGCAACACAGTAAAATCGGTGCCACTGAGCCACAATACTAACAAGCTGAGCGCACGCATAGGCAAAATTCGATTGCATTTCCTCAGGGCAGAGGCAGGGGGCAGAGCAGGCATAGCGCTGGGCACCTTAAGCGAGGCTGAACGGGTCCACGGATGTGCATTGCTGACAAGATGTTATAGATGCCAACCAAACAAATCATTGTTTCCATCGCATGGTAAATACATATAGTGCTGTTGGTTTCTAATTACTGCAATGCCGTGCGAGCTTCTGGAGGGCTGAACCAAAACAACACCTCATAGTCGAGGACACTAATGTTGGCACCTAATCCCATGGA